>CM035418.1:95526627-95988433 GCA_020310875.1 Ceratopteris richardii
ATTGACGACAAAATATGGCTGAAAATGAACATGAAATTCAGCCCACAGATAGCATACATGTTCATGATGTATTACATAATGAACGCATGTCTATCAAGGGTGCACAAAGTATACCAAAGTGGCTGAAAAAACTTTGCAGGATAGCAAATTGAGTGCATCTTTACTTGGTAGAACAAGATCAAACTCTCACCATGCATCAAGTAATTTTTTTGATTATTCTCTTATTGCAATAGCATGTAATGAAGAGCCACTTACTTTTGAAGATGCATGTGGAAATCCACATTGGATGAGCTTTATGCAATTAGATATGGATTTCATACATAAAAATGGTACTTGGGAGTTATGTGAATTGCCAAAAGGAAAAAATGTCATTGATACAAAGTGGGTTTACAAGATTAAGAGAAAGTCAGATGGTAGCATTGATTGATTCAAAGCTAGATTGGTTTCCAAAGGATATGGGAGACAATATGGCATTGACTATGAGGAATTTTTTGCACTTACTTCATGCATGACTACCATTCCTACCATGGTTGCATTGGCTGCCCAACAAGGTTGGAAAGTACACCATTTGGATATAAAAACAACTTTCTTCAATGGTGGTTTGCAAGAAGAAATTTATGTGAAGCAACCTCTTGGATTTTCCATGGAAGGGCAATAGCATATGGTTTTTTGCTTGCATAGAGTCTTGTATGGTCTCAAGCAAGCTCTATGTGCATGGTATGGCAAAATGCATAAGTACTTGATGGCCCTTGGCTTCAGATGCAATCCAATTGAAAGCACAGTCTATGTACGAAAAGTTGGGTCTGATCTTATAGTGCTTTATCTCTATGTTGATGAAATACTCTTGAATGGGTCATGCGATGCCAAAACTTGGCATCCTTATGGATGATTTGCAACATACTTTTTATCTCACTTATCTTGGTGTTTTGAGCTACAAAAAAAGTACATTGAAAAATACTTTAGTATTTTGAGTTTGAGGATTGAAAGCCAGTTTCTACACTAGTTGAGACACGATTTAGGTTCTCAATTGAGGCTGGACATACAACATGCACTTTCCTTGTTGAGTCGATTCATGCATAGCCCTGGAACTAAGCATTCACAAGTGATAAAATGTGTGTTTAGATATCTAAAAGGCACCTTGAGTCTAGTTCTCTTTTATGGTAAAATTATTTAGCAATGCTTGCATTCCTTTATAGATAGTGATTGGGCTCGTTTTTATGATACTCATGTATCCACAAGTGGTAACTGCTTTTTCCATGGAAACTCATGCATATCTTAGTTGAGTAAGAAGCAACCTACAATGCATTAGGGGAAAAAATGAACCCTGAATGGGCCTTTTAGATTAAGGAGTGATTAGTGATGGACCAATCACAAAAGGGTGGTGGCCATAGTCTATGCCCTATAAAATACTAGGTTGAAGGGGGAAGAGGGGACATATTTCTCCTTTATTTAATGAGCTTCCTCTAGAGAGAGAAGGAATCTCGTAACTCAGTTGGGCCCAAAAATTCAAAATTTCTAAAAAGTTAAAAAAGTTATCATAACACCTGAAAATGGACCCCCATTACTTTTTAGGGTCAAAAGTACTCTTTTTTATCTCAAATTCAAAATCCGTGCATGTTTTGAGCTCAAAAAAATGCTTTTTTAAAAAATACTCAAAAAAGAGTTATTTCCCTCTAAATCTCACATTTTCATACCGAGGTCCCAAAAAGTCATCTTTTCCCACTACTTTCACTCTATAGCACACCATTGTAGCTCATGTTTCTACACTCCAACCTACCTGCATCTCCTATCTCGAATTAATGTTGAAGCTTGAAGACCTTTAGCTTCAATGGTAACACCTAAAGCTTCTAGGCGACCGAAAGATAAAATCCTCACATTAAGATGTCACAATATCAAAGCCACAGATGGACAGTGGCTATCACATGAGTACTCCAAAGGTGCATGGGTGTATATGCAACCCTCTAGAGTTGGGCCTCATCGAGTTAGAGAACGGGGAAACTTAGATCTTCATTGGAAGGGAAAGTTACTTGGCTTCAAGAAGCACAGAGACAATGGGATGGTTGCTATTGTACAACATGTTTTTACAATGGCAACTATGAAACTTGAAAACTCTAGTGGAATGAGATATCCTATGAATTGTAAGTATTACTCTACAATATTTTATGTTTTCTTGTGTTGGATATATTTCTGAACTATTTAGATATGTTTTTGTTTGTTTCAGATATATTTCCTTCACAGGTACTTTCCAGGCATTGCATGCAGATGTTGGTGCACTAGTCTTTCTAGAATTATCTCCTACTCAACTTTACCATGATAGAGTTTTCTTTTACACACATAGATATGTTGTACCCTCTACAGTGAATAGTTTTGGAAGGTTAGAGAGAATTGAAGTACATTCTCTTCTTAGCTTGGAGTGGCCAAAACCTAATATATGGTCTGTATCATCTTTGAAGCAGAAGATGGTAATGGATATACATAACTGTTTGAAATTCACAAAGGTGTCTAGGTCTGTAGGTTTGCAATGGTCTTTTCACATTCATTGTTTTGTATATTTATTCCAAGGATTCTCATTCCAAGAGACTTCCACCATGTTCATGTGTAAAGATATCACATATGAGCAAGTCGAAAGTCTTCTTGGTAAAGATTGGGGTTTGATAGAATGAATTGCAAAAGGTGATAAATATCTTTGTAAAATAGGTGGAACAGGTATAGGATTTCGATATTTGAAACAACGTACTTCATTATACATCAGATTCTACTATGATCCTTGGATGTGCAAACTTGGCAAATGGATACCATTTCAAAATTCAGAGGGATCTTTACATTCATTTGAAATAAAGCTTAGCTTGCCCAATAATGAAACAAAAACTATTTTAGTGAATAATCATTGGACCTTGGCTAATCTGAGAGAACACTTGATGATTATGGGGTTTGAAGGAATAACTTAATACAAATTCAAAATTCAAGGACATTAGGTGAGAAATGTTTCGTGCTTTTGTTAAAGTAATCTTTTAATTATTGTTTATTTTACTTTAATGACTTCAATTTCTTGCAAATTGATTACAAGTGGGCACAAGAATGGAATACAAAATGAATGTCCCTGTAGATTGGAGCAAAGATGGAACAGAACTCTCATTGTCATAGTTCTTTTGCAACCTGATAATCTCACTTCTTGCGCCCTAATCATTGTATCTCATGGTTTTTGCACTTTCAAGAACCTTGTAAAAAGCAGGACAATCGATTCATGTTAGATATTGTATATACCTTCTTCTCTGATCCCTTCTCTCCTACTAAGATATCTAAAAATCCTCTTGATCTAGAATTGGTCTAGAAATACTTTACATCATGGATGAGCATCGCAAATTTTGTGATGCGTTCTTGCATTTGCAAGCACTTCAAGTTGTACAATCTTTGATACCAATAATTTGTAAATTTTGTAAGATTTGATATTTGTAATGAAAACATGTCTACTCTCACATTTTTGTAGTCTACAACTGTGCATTTATAATTTCTCTTGGTGATTATTCAATTTTCACTTTTATATAGAGTATGTTCAAGTTCACAATAATTAACATTTTATTGGCTAATTTTCTCAATAGATGATCATTTATGAAGTTTGAAATTACAAAGGATATAACTAAAAAAGGCCATTCATGTTAGATATACTCAATACTTACTCCTAAAGTACAACAAATGATCCATGGTGCTCTAAGTTATAAGGCCCCCATTATGAGGAGAAACCACTTTGAGAGTACAAACATCCATGGAACCTTAACTTCTAAGCTAGATGAGTTTTATATGTGAAAATTTATGTTAATAAATGGTCTTTGTGATTGATGCCATGAGGTAAGTGGGGCATAAAATTTTTTCCAATTTGAATGCCATTCAAGCTGAAAATAAAGGCCCTCTGGTGCCATGGAATTTCCCCATAGAACCTTAATGGGAGGAGTTCAAAGGGGGATTTCTGCCTTATGTGGGGTATAGAGGCACAACAAGAATGCTAGACATGAGGATATTATCCTAAATTATATTTTGCAAACTATTTTATCTCATGTCACTGTTGGAGTTAGACGTCTGCGGAAGCACGCGAACAGCACAAGGAAGATGAAGAAGCTTGGAGCACAACACACAAGACTGAATGTATTACTAGAGAATGTACAAAGATAAGTAGCCCATTAGGGCAATAGGCGTATATACAAGACGGGGGAAAAAAACCTCCTAAAGAGGGAAAAAAGTGCCCCGGCGGTCCTAGAGTGTTCACACACATCACTACCTAAATATATCAACAAATCCCCCCTGGGAGTGATGCGGTGAACAAGGAGCTGGCACTCATGTATAAGGAAGTGCCGAGCTATGTGGAAATCACTCCACAAAAGGAAGTAAGCCCAAAGCTTTGCGGAAAGCTTCAAACTTCTCCCTAGGCAGAGCCTTCGTGAAAAGGTCTGCAATGTTTTCCTGTGTGGGCACATATGCCAAGCTGATCTCCCCAACAGAGAACCTCTCCCTGACATAGTGATAATGCACCTCAATGTGCTTAGTGCGAGCATGGAACACAGGGTTCCTCGCAACTGCCAATGCGCTCTGACTGTCAGTGAAGATGGTGGTGGCAGAAGACTGGCCAACACCCAAATCAGCCATAAGGCGTCTGAGCCACACACACTCAACAGTCGCTGTGAAAGCTGCCCTATACTCAGCCTCACAACTGGAAGTGGCCACAGTAGGCTGCTTCTTGCTCAACCAAGATATACATGAGCTACCAAGCATGAAGCAAAAACCACTGGTGGACACACGAGTGTCATAGCAACCAGCCCAATCTGAGTCAGAAAAAGCATGCAAATCTGGCGGTAGTGATCCCCCCTTGGGATAAAACAACCCAAGTAGCCGAGTACCACTCAAGTAGCGAAAGATGCGCTTAACCGCTTTCCAATGCGTGACTCCTGGGCAATGCATAAACCTGCTCATCTGTGAGACAGCAAACTGAATATCTGGCCGAGTAATGCATAAGTAAATCAAGCATCCAACAGCCTGCTGATAGAGAACAGCATCAAATGCATCTCCAGCATCATGAAGACTCAATCGTAAACCTGTCTCCATAGGAGTGGCAATAGGCTTACAGTCTTCAAGGCCAAAACGCTGCAATAATATGTCAATATATTTCATTTGACACAAAGCCATTCCACCATCAACTTGCATAAACTGAATGCCCAAATAGTGATGCAAATGCCCCAAATCAGACATCTCAAATGAGGCATGCAAATCAGCCTTGAAATCAGCAATATGCTTCTCAACAGGACCAGTGAGCAGCATGTCGTCTACATAGACAACAATGATCAAAAGCACATCATTAGCACGCTTAACATATAAGGTGCTTTCAGTTGGACTGTTCTCAAAACCATGTGCAATCAGATAGGCATGTATTTTCTCATACCAAGCACGTGGTGCTTGCTTTAAACCATATAACGCCTTCTTTAACCTGCACACCTGGTTTTCATGCCCTTTCTGCACAAAGCCACGAGGCTGAAAAACATACACTTCTTCATGCAAGTCACCATTCAGAAATGCTGTTTTAATGTCCAACTGATGTACATTCCAACCATGATGGGCTGCAAGTGCACAAATGCTCCGAACAGTAGTCATACGGCATGTAGGTGCAAAGGTCTCATCAAAATCAATGCCTCTTTCCTGCGCATAACCCTTTGCAACAAGCCTAGCCTTATACCTATCAACTTTACCATCAGGTTTACGCTTCAGCTTGTATACCCACTTAGTGCCAATGGCCTTCTTGCCAGGAGGCAAGTCACATAAAGACCATGTACCATTCTTCATTATAGCATCATATTCAGATTGCATAGCAGCCATCCAATTTTCTGAATTTTGTGCTTCATCAAAAGAAACAGGCTCATTCTCATCACAGAGACTAGATGCAGCCATAGCATAGCAATCTGATGCAAAGGAGGTACTATGAGAGCCTGAACGAGTACGATATGACAAAGGTGCATCTAATTTGCTGTCACGCAAAGTCTGCACCAGCCATTTTGGCATAGTTTTTGCCTGTTCAATATCAGCTCTCTCATCAACAAGTGCATCATGTAAATCTGCATCAGAAATGGAATGATCTGCATCATCATATGAAACCTGCAAAGGCTGAGAAGTTGCCTCATTAGGACCAGCGCTAGCCTGTCCACCTGTAAAAAGAGGCATCAAAGTATCATACATGTCTTTGGAGCTAACAGATGTCTCCTTAGTACATGAAAGCAATGGCTGAATAGCATCTTCCACAAAGACAACATCACGGCTAACCAGAATGCGTTTAGTCTTTGGATGATACAGACGATAGCCTTTACTTTCAGAACTGTACCCAACAAAAATACATTTTACTACCTTATCATCCAATTTTCTGCGATGTTGTTCAGGCACTAATGCATATGCCAAACAACCAAAAACACGCAGATGAGCAACAGATGGCTTGCGGTCATGCCAAGCCTCATATGGAGTGATAGACTGCAACGCTTTCGTGGGACACCTGTTCAGTACATATGCTGCACACATGACAGCCTCAAGCCAGAAACTATGTGGTAAAGCCTGACTTTTGACCATGCATCTTGCCATCTCCATGAGTGACCTGTTCTTTCGTTCAGCAACTCCATTTTGTTGAGGTGTATACGGCACTGTACACTGGTGTTTTATCCCACGTTCAGCCAAAATGCATTAAAATCTGAAGACATATATTCCCCCTGTTGGAGTTAGACGTCTGCGGAAGCACGCGAAAAACACAAGGAAGAAGAAGAAGCTTGGAGCACAACACACAAGACTGAGTGTATTACTAGAGAATGTACAAAGATAAGTAGCCCATTAGGGCAATAGGCGTATATACAAGCCGGGGGAAAAAAACCTCCTAAAGAGGGAAAAAAGTGCCCCGGCAGTCCTAGAGTGTTCACACACATCACTACCTAAATATATCAACAAATCCCCCCTGGGAGTGATGCGGTGAACAAGGAGCTGGCACTCATGTATAAGGAAGTGCCGAGCTATGTGGAAATCACTCCACAAAAGGAAGTAAGCCCAAAGCTTTGCGGAAAGCTTCAAACTTCTCCCTAGGCAGAGCCTTCGTGAAAAGGTCTGCAATGTTCTCCTGCGTGGGCACATATGCCAAGCTGATCTCCCCAGCAGAGAACCTCTCCCTGACATAGTGATAATGCACCTCAATGTGCTTAGTGCGAGCATGGAACACAGGGTTCCTCGCAACTGCCAATGCGCTCTGACTGTCAGACAAGATGGTGGTGGCAGAAGACTGGCCAACACCCAAATCAGCCATAATGCGTCTGAGCCACACACACTCAACAGTCGCTGTGAAAGCTGCCCTATACTCAGCCTCACAACTGGAAGTGGCCACAGTAGGCTGCTTCTTGCTCAACCAAGATATACATGAGCTACCAAGCATGAAGCAAAAACCACTGGTGGACACACGAGTGTCATAGCAACCAGCCCAATCTGAGTCAGAAAAAGCATGCAAATCTGGCGGTAGTGATCCCCCCTTGGGATAAAACAACCCAAGTAGCCGAGTACCACTCAAGTAGCGAAAGATGCGCTTAATCGCTTTCCAATGCGTGACCCCTGGGCAATGCATAAACCTGCTCATCTGTGAGACAGCAAACTGAATATCTGGCCGAGTAATGCATAAGTAAATCAAGCATCCAACAGCCTGCTGATAGAGAACAGCATCAAATGCATCTCCAGCATCATGAAGACTCAATCGTAAACCTGTCTCCATAGGAGTGGCAATAGGCTTACAGTCTTCAAGGCCAAAACGCTGCAATAATGTGTCAATATATTTCGTTTGACACAAAGCCATTCCACCATCAACTTGCATAAACTGAATGCCCAAATAGTGATGCAAATGCCCCAAATCAGACATTTCAAATGAGGCATGCAAATCAGCCTTGAAATCAGCAATATGCTTCTCAAGAGGACCAGTGAGCAGCATGTCGTCTACATAGACAACAATGATCAAAAGCACATCATTAGCACGCTTAACATATAAGGTGCTTTCAGTTGGACTGTTCTCAAAACCATGTGCAATCAGATAGGCATGTATTTTCTCATACCAAGCACGTGGTGCTTGCTTTAAACCATATAACGCCTTCTTTAACCTGCACACCTGGTTTTCATGCCCTTTCTGCACAAAGCCACGAGGCTGAAAAACATACACTTCTTCATGCAAGTCACCATTCAGAAATGCTGTTTTAATGTCCAACTGATGTACATTCCAACCATGATGGGCTGCAAGTGCACAAATGCTCCGAACAGTAGTCATACGGCATGTAGGTGCAAAGGTCTCATCAAAATCAATGCCTCTTTCCTACGCATAACCCTTTGCAACAAGCCTAGCCTTATACCTGTCAACTGTACCATCAGGTTTACGCTTCAGCTTGTATACCCACTTAGTGCCAATGGCCTTCTTGCCAGGAGGCAAGTCACATAAAGACCATGTACCATTCTTCATTATAGCATCATATTCAGATTGCATAGCAGCCATCCAATTTTCTGAATTTTGTGCTTCATCAAAAGAAACAGGCTCATTCTCATCACAGAGACTAGATGCAGCCATAGCATAGCAATCTGATGCAAAGGAGGTACTATGAGAGCCTGAACGAGTACGATATGACAAAGGTGCATCTAATTTGCTGTCACGCAAAGTCTACACCAGCCATTTTGGCATAGTTTTTGCCTGTTCAATATCAGCTCTCTCATCAACAAGTGCATCATGTAAATCTGCATCAGAAATGGAATGATCTGCATCATCATATGAAGCCTGCAAAGGCTGAGAAGTTGCCTCATTAGGACCAGCGCTAGCCTGTCCACCTGTAAAAAGAGGCATCAAAGTAGCATACATGTCTTTGGAGCTAACAGATGTCTCCTTAGTACATGAAAGCAATGGCTGAATAGCATCTTCCACAAAGACAACATCACGGCTAACCAGAATGCGTTTAGTCTTTGGATGATACAGACGATAGCCTTTACTTTCAGAACTGTACCCAACAAAAATACATTTTACTGCCTTATCATCCAATTTTCTGCGATGTTGTTCAGGCACTAATGCATATGCCAAACAACCAAAAACACGCAGATGAGCAACAGATGGCTTGCGGTCATGCCAAGCCTCATATGGAGTGATAGACTGCAACGCTTTCGTGGGACACATGTTCAGTACATATGTTGCACACATGACAGCCTCAAGCCAGAAACTATGTGGTAAAGCCTGACTTTTGACCATGCACCTTGCCATCTCCATGAGTGACCTGTTCTTTTGTTCAGCAACTCCATTCTGTTGAGGTGTATACGGCACTGTACACTGGTGTTTTATCCCACGTTCAGCCAGAAATGCATTAAAATCTGAAGACATATATTCCCCCCCTCGATCAGAACGGAGGGTGCCCATTTTACATGCTGACAGATTTTCAGCCAAAACCAAAAACTGTTTGAAGCACATGAACACTTCGGACTTTGCTTTGAGTGGATATACCCATGCATGCGTGGAAAAATCATCAATGAAAGTCACGAAGTAAAGGTAATTTCCAAAAGAGGGTGTCTGCATAGGACCACAGACATCACTATGTACAAGCTGCAATTTCTGCATAGCCCGAACTGAACCATCTTTTGGAAAGGAAGAACGCTGCATTTTGCCCAAAATACAGCCTTCACAAACATGTTTTCCAGGTGCCTCAAGTTTGGGCAAAGAGGACACCATTTCAGATTTCTGCAAGCGTAACAAACTAGCAAAATTCAGATGACCAAAGCGTGCATGCCAAAGCTTTGCATCTGACATAGCCTGAGAATCATGAACTGCACATGCCAAATCATTCACAGATTTTTCATAGTCTATGAGCTTATACAGCCCACGACATAAAATGCCAGAAGCAATAATCACATCGCCATTTGAGAGATCATGGACTGTACACCTATCATCAACGAATTTCACAACCAAGCCAATCTTGGCTAATGCAGAGACTGATAACAGGTTCTTTTTGATCCCTGGCACAAATAAAGCATCTGACAAAGTGAAAGAACTACCATTAGCAGTAGTCAGAATGATCTTGTCAACTCCCATAACAGGATAAGAGGAGTTATTGGCGCATGTGACAGTATTCCGTGTAGGGGCAGGCTCGAGTGAAGAGAAGAAACTGCGCTGCGAGGTAATATGTTTGGTTGCCCCACTGTCAAAGTACCAAACATCTGAGTCTACTGCAGACATGCACTGATCATGAGAAGATGGGTCAAAACTGCAGACAGTAGTAAACGCCCATTCTTCTTCCTGCACAAGATTTGCAGACTCTGTTTTTGGTGTAGAGGCCTCTGCAACAACCATTCCAGCCTCTTTCTTCTTTGCCTCTTTAGCAGCCAGTTTTGGACAGTTCTTTATAATATGATCATTTCCTTTACAGTACTTGCAGAACAATTTCTGCTTTTCTGATTTCTTCTCATCTTTATCCTGGTTCTTCGATTGTGCAACATTTGCAGATTTCTGCTTACTAGTAGAAGAGCTCCATTTTCCTTTGCCCTTCTGACTAGCCAGGAAAGCTTGATCTGCAACACGCATAATGGACCTGTTCTGCCTGGACTGATCTTCCTGCAACAGAACAGAGACTAATTCCTCAAATGACAAGGCATTCGGATTGCCTTTCATCATCAATCGAAGAGTAGAGGAAAAACTCTGATATGAATCAGGAAGGCCATTCAGAACGGTCTGCACAAGTGAGCTATCTGGTATAACCTCATCAGCAGAAATCAATTGTTCCTTCAGGTCTTTGATCTTTGTAAGAAAACTGTCCATCGAATCACCTTCATTCATGTGCTCACTCTCCAACTGTTTTCGGAGGTAAGCAACACGAGCCTCATTCCTAGCCTGGTACAAAGTGGTAAGTGTATCCCAAGCATCCTTTGTTGTTCTGCAAGAGCGAATGTGAGGAATAATGGCACGTTTGACAGACAAAGCTATCAATGCATGTGCCTGGGCATCTCTGCCATCCCAACGAATCTGCTCTGCAGTAGGTGCAACAGAAACAGTAGCACGAACAGGAATCTGCGGAATATCATCTTCGACACCATCTTCATCAGCTCCAACACCTGTATTTGCAGTACCTGTCGTTACAGGTGTACCAGGACGTCTTTCAACACCCTGCACAATGTTCCACAATCCTTTTGCAACCAGTACATGTCGCATCATATAAGCCCATAATGGGTAGTTGGTACCATCCAACTTATCCTCAACAGCCAACATACGGAATACATCACTGCTTTCAGCCATGGCCGGTGACTAAAATACCTTGATGCAGAAAATTGACTGTATCTCAAAAAGTTGAACAGAACTGCCCAGACGAGTTCTGCTAGACCTGTAGCAGACTTCGAGACGCTTAAATTGGCGAATAGAAACTGGTATATACCTTTGGCACAAAAGGACGAAATAGCCTGCACAAGCACTGCGATAGTGCGTTCGGAGGCCGAAACGAGCTCAGATCGCGATTTCGGCACTAACAAAGGGAAGCTGTTTTGATCTCGGAAACACCCTGAGTATGCTCACCAAATTTTGTGCGAATCTGAGACTGCAAACGGAGGAGTGTCGACGGCGCCCTAGAAGAAGCAACGACCTGCTCTGATACCAATTGTTGGAGTTAGACGTCTGCGAAAGCACGCGAACAGCACAAGGAAGAAGAAGAAGCTTGGAGCACAACACACAAGACTGAATGTATTACTAGAGAATGTACAAAGATAAGTAGCCCATTAGGGCAATAGGCGTATATACAAGCCGGGGGAAAAAAACCTCCTAAAGAGGGAAAAAAGTGCCCCGGTAGTCCTAGAGTGTTCACACACATCACTACCTAAATATATCAACACCCCCCCTCGATCAGAACGGAGGGTGCCCATTTTACATGCTGACAGATTTTCAGCCAAAACCAAAAACTGTTTGAAGCATGTGAACACTTCGGACTTTGCTTTGAGTGGATATACCCATGCATGCCTGGAAAAATCATCAATGAAAGTCACGAAGTAAAGGTAATTTCCAAAAGAGGGTGTCTGCATAGGACCACAGACATCACTATGTACAAGCTGCAATTTCTGCATAGCCCGAACTGAACCATCTTTTGGAAAGGAAGAACGCTGCATTTTGCCCAAAATACAGCCTTCACAAACATGTTTTCCAGGTGCCTCAAGTTTGGGCAAAGAGGACACCATTTCAGATTTCTGCAGGCGTAACAAACTAGCAAAATTCAGATGACCAAAGCGTGCATGCCAAAGCTTTGCATCTGACATAGCCTGAGAATCATGAACTGCACATGCCGAATCATTCACAGATTTTTCATAGTCTATGAGCTTATACAGCCCACGACATAAAATGCCAGAAGCAATAATCACATCGCCATTTGAGAGATCATGGACTGTACACCTGTCATCAACGAATTTCACAACCAAGCCAATCTTGGCTAATGCAGAAACTGATAACAGGTTCTTTTTGATCCCTGGCACAAATAAAGCATCTGACAAAGTGAAAGAACTACCATCAGCAGTAGTCAGAATGATCTTACCAACTCCCTTAACAGGATAAGAGGAGTTATTGGCGCATGTGACAGTATTCCCTGTAGGGGCAGGCTCGAGTGAAGAGAAGAAACTGTGCTGCGAGGTAATATGTTTGGTTGCCCCACTGTCAAAGTACCAAACATCTGAGTCTACTGCAGTCATGCACTGATCATGAGAAGATGGGTCAAAACTGCAGACAGTAGTAAACGCCCATTCTTCTTCCTGCACAAGATTTGCAAACTCTGTTTTTGGTGTAGAGGCCTCTGCAACAACCATTCCAGCCTCTTTCTTCTTTGCCTCTTTAGCAGCCAGTTTTGGACAATTCTTTATAATATGATCATTTCCTTTACAGTACTTGCAGAACAATTTCTGCTTTTCTGATTTCTTCTCATCTTTATCCTGGTTCTTCGATTGTGCAGCATTTGCAGATTTCTGCTTACTAGTAGAAGAGCTCCATTTTCCTTTGCCCTTCTGACTAGCCAGGAAAGCTTGATCTGCAACACGCATAATGGACCTGTTCTGCCTGGACTGATCTTCCTGCAACAGAACAGAGACTAATTCCTCAAATGACAAGGCATTCGGATTGCCTTTCATCATCAATCGAAGAGTAGAGGCAAAACTCTGATATGAATCAGGAAGGCCATTCAGAACGGTCTGCACAAGTGAGCTATCTGGTATAACCTCATCAACAGAAATCAATTGTTCCTTCAGGTCTTTGATCTTTGTAAGAAAACTGTCCATCGAATCACCTTCATTCATGTGCTCACTCTCCAACTGTTTTCGGAGGTAAGCAACACGAGCCTCATTCCTAGCCTGGTACAAAGTGGTAAGTGTATCCCAAGCATCCTTTGCTGTTCTGCAAGAGCGAATGTGAGGAATAATGGCACGTTTGACAGACAAAGCTATCAATGCATGTGCCTGGGCATCTCTGCCATCCCAACGAATCTGCTCTGCAGTAGGTGCAACAGAAACAGCAGCACGAACAGGAATCTGCGGAATATCATCTTCGACACCATCTTCATCAGCTCCAACACCTGTATTTGCAGTACCTGTCGTTACAGGTGTAACAGGACGTCTTTCAACACCCTGCACAATGTTCCACAATCCTTTTGCAACCAGTACATGTCACATCATATAAGCCCATAATGGGTAGTTGGTACCATCCAACTTATCCTCAACAGCCAACATACGGAATACATCACTGCTTTCAGCCATGGCCGGTGACTAAAATACCTTGATGCAAAAAATTGACTGTATCTCAAAAAGTTGAACAGAATTGCCCAGACGAGTTCTGCTAGACCTGTAGCAGACTTCGAGACGCTTAAACTGGCGAACAAAAAATGGTATATACCTTTGGCACAAAAGGACGAAATAGCCTGCACAAGCACTGCGATAGTGCGTTCGGAGGCCGAAACGAGCTCAGATCGCAATTTCGGAACCACAAGGCGAAGCTGTTTTGATCTCGAAAACACCCTGAGTATGCTCACCAAATTTTGTGCGAATCTGAGACTACAAACGGAGGAGTGTCGACGGCGCCCTAGAAGAAGCAACGACCTGCTCTGATACCAATTGTTGGAGTTAGACGTCTGCGGAAGCACGCGAACAGCACAAGGAAGATGAAGAAGCTTGGAGCACAACACACAAGACTGAATGTATTACTAGAGAATGTACAAAGATAAGTAGCCCATTAGGGCAATAGGCGTATATACAAGCCGGGGGAAAAAAACCTCCTAAAGAGGGAAAAAAGTGCCCCGGCGGTCCTAGAGTGTTCACACACATCACTACCTAAATATATCAACAGTCACTATGTTTGTTTATACTGGCTCCCATTGTAGAAGTTGTATATTCATGGATCACTGTAGAGTAAGTGACTTGTTAGAAATAACTTCCACAGCTCTAAAAATCTAAATAATAAAGTTTCATATCCACTAAAAATAACCTTGCATGGCCTCAAAAGTATTAAAAAAGAGGAGCCATATAAACATGGGATATGTCTTCGCAAAAAGTTTTGTAGAGGCCTATTGTGTGTTTTTATGGATGAACTTTTTTGTGCTTTTGAGGCCATGGAAGTTTATTTCTAGTGGATATGAAGCTTTATTTTTACAAATTGAAGGTCCATGAAACTCATTATGTGCTCAACTCAATTTACCAATGGAAAAACGAGTTTATAACCATAAATGATTTGCTCTGCACACATAGTATGTTGACTTGAGTGCATATGATTATGAACATATGATATAGATCAATGTGGAGGTGAGCATGTCTAAGAAAGGTTATGAAAAAGTATATTACCAATGAGATAATTTCACATTACAAAACATCTCTTCAAGAAGAATGATCACATAGTCATTTATGCTCCTATCTAGTTCTTGGGTTGCATAATTTCCCTAAAATTTGCAAGAAGTAATACTTATTTCCACCATTTGATGACCTTGCATGACCTCAAAACACCAACAAAGGGTTTATATCTCATGAATGGTTTATATTCTGTGGTTGGCCCTTTTCTGGTGCTTTTTGAGGCTACCAAGGCTCTGGATGTCAGAATTGGACAAATAAACAGTCAATCTTAGGGTTTTGTTGAAGTCGTATCATCCACATGTGCGATCCGACAAGTCCGTCATCAACATGAGCTATCGACTCAACTTAGAGAATCAACAATTAGCAAGATGGAAAGATATGCAGAGCGATGAGAGAAGAATGATGATCGGTTCTGTTGAGGATCGTCGTGTTCGTCGTGTCTGTCATCGAGTCTCTCTGTTGTCGACATCATGAGCAGCAGCTTGGAGGGCATCCAAAGAATATTGGCTAGTGAAGAGAATCATTAGGATTGGTGCCGATGGAGGGTGCCGGAAGGAGGTGCATCAACAATTCGAAGGTCGCTGATTTACTTGCAATCACGACAACACGCTTAAAGACAATAACCCTTTACTTCCAAGATCGAAACCGTTAAGTCCTTTCCAAAAGATCAAGACCTTCTTTGCTCCGTCATGCTCGTTCAATCTTTTGAAGTTCTCATCGTTTCTTCCTGGGATTTTCTGGGCGGCCCCGTCGCGACTTTCATCTGGCTAACCATCGCGATTGCCCGGGTATTGCCATCGCGATTTTCTTCCTACTGACCATAGCGTGTTGTTGGGTGGGGCCATCACGGTTTGGGGCCTTCAAGGTTCTTGTGCCCACTATTGATTTTTGACGGTCATAGGTGCCCGTCATGAAATTTTTTTGATACGGTCCATAATACATACTACCCTTCATTTGAAGGCCTAATAACATTTTGGACTTTCAGACTACAATGAACTTCAATCATTACCCTTCAATATTAATCATGATTTTCTCAACAACTAAGATTGACACATACAACAACAATATCTATTTTATGAAGTCAAACCAAGGTTTTCATATTTTTGGACACATCAAAAGTTTGCACTTACATAGACACAAACCGTGATATGCACAAATAATTTTAATCAAAATATGGACAATATACAAGGTGTAGACATCTATGGACAATGAACAAAAGTTTGCACACCAAACAAAGTTTTAAGGTTCACACATCTCCATCTCTAGGCACCAACCAAAGTTTTCACAATTATCGACACATATACACATGCTCATATAGTTGTAGGCTGTAGCGATAGAGAATCAGCAAATAAAGCCCAAGAAATGTCACATTATTAGTATCTGTGAATAGGTACACCATACACCTTTAGATTTGGTCACACATTTGCACACATGCATACACATCTACATATGTATATATTTTTCCACAGCACATATGTGTTGTATAAAACACATTTATTCCCATACTAAATGGGTAAAGGTTGAATAGACAGTGAGGGACATTATCACTATAGAGTCCTTATCCGCATCCGCATGTAAATTTCACATGCCAATGATCCCCCATGCACCATTTGCTTCGTTCTTATTTATCATACGAACTAATATACCATCCTCACGTGTCAACTTTAACAAGTATCACACATGACACAACATGTCATACAAGTTCATGTGTGCTCAATATTCCCTCTCATGACAAGCATATAGAAAATTTCTTTCCGTCACTTATAATATGTTGTCATTCAATAATTATTAGAAATTTTCTTTCCGTCACTTATACTATGTTGTCATTCAATAACTATTTCACTGATAGAAAGCATATCATGTTCATAGAAAGCATCGACTATCTTCAGTTGAATTCTCTACACATTGAAGGCATGTATTTGCAGATCAACTCTGCAATCTCCTAGTAGAGAATATGGAGCGATCCCACTTACATGAACATCTACATTTCATCTACCTACCCATGCACCACTTCCTTCTTGTTCATTTGTAATATAAGCCAATGTTCTCATGTGTGAACTTCTACAAATATCGTACAACTTCACGCATCCACACAATTCCCTCTTATAATGAATGTCTATATATATATTTTCTTCCTTCAATTCAGTTCTCTTATTTTTTCAATAATAATGCTACTGGTGAGTGAGTGATACTGATGAGGAAGACGGTCATGGTTTCAGAGAGATGGTTATTACCCTCTGAGAAAGGATTTTGGATAAAGGCTTCTGCATATCATAAGAAAGTGCCCTACAGCCAAAGCTCTTTTGGATAAGAGTGTATACACTTTGATATAAAACACTGCATTATTTTCAAATCTCTCAATAGCCCGTTCCCAGGGCGAAGTAGACACATTTGAGCTGTAGGATGTATAGTACTGAGATTTATTATGTGCAAAAATTTCTCTCAAGAATGGCTTTTCACGTTTTGTAACTAATAGCAGGTCAACGATGAAGATGCAGGGATAATGAAGATATGCATGTATGTATCTACACACACTGAATATATATCATGCTTGTGGAGATTTTCACAGACTAAGTCCTACATGGTATGTATAATATGCATGAGCTTGCTTTCTCTATCATCGCTCTTGTAAATATGATATGCATCATGATATAAATCGACCAAATATACTGTCAAAGCAACTGAAATTAGCCTTGCTGGAAAAAGCATTGTCAAGGCCATTGAATGTAGCAATTGTTCTATTCTTCTAATTTGGAACAAACAGGACTTACAGTTCTGTTATCATTTAGTTCCCGTCTAGAAAGTGTTATTATTATTAATATATACTTCAATTCTTTTACTGTTTAATAATTAATTCTACCATGATATTATTTAGTTCCCTTGTAGATGGTACTAGCCTTTTTTTGATATCATGATTCTAGTCATATAGCATCTATGTTTTGTTGTTCTTACATCCAATATCATAATCAACATCTTCGAGATCCTTTCAATTTTTTGTAATCAGCATAAAGTGAGTGGACACGCTTAATCAACGTAACGATACCTTTTCTTTTCTCTTTGTAATCAACATACAGTGATTGAACATGCTTTCATACTTCTTGATAGACTAATCGAACTCATAGGACAATTTTAGCCTCCACCGAAAAATCTCTCTCTCTCTCAAACACATTGTTGATTCCCCCGATGAGAACCCTTGTTTTGGACTCTTCCCACATGCCTTACGAGGATGTCTACCGGCTATTTTCACAGAGGAGAGACATGGAGTTCAATGCATAAATCTGACTGCCCAGCCGCGTGATGTCCATTCTTTAATTCCTCTCTAGTAATCCATAATGAGTATTATTCATGGTCCCTCACATGAGTGCCACTTGGCACCCAAGTGAGTACTCTACTCTGAAAGGCTAAGAGGTGGTTCACACCTCTTACCAAGGAACAAGAGTAACGCTCCATGTTACATTTCGTTCCCCTTGACTCCATTTTTGTCCTCTAAAATGGTATTGGAAGGTCTGACAGAAGGAGAGAAATAATAGGACACCACTCCCACTATATCCACATGTATAACAATACATGGTCATGTCTCCATGTTGTTTCCCCCTATCCTTCCCCTTAAGAAGACTCTTGGGAAGATAATCTAAAACTGGGAAACCATCTCCAAAGGGTGCTAACCCGCTCCCATGTGGCACTATCTTCTGAACTATCTTTCCACTTTACTAGACACTCTTTATACAAGTGACTTCTCGTCCGTTTCTCTCGAGTGCGTAGTATGCTCTTAGGCTCATGTGGAATAGATTGAACAGAAATAGGCTCTACTACCTCACTATATGGAATGAGGTTGTGAGATCCACCCAGCCTTTTCTTAAGCCAACTAACATGAAAAACTGGATGGATTTGACTATTCTCTAGAAGTTGGAGCTGGTAAGCCATCTTTCCTATTCTCTTAAGTATTTGGAAAGGTCCACAATACCTAGGAGATAGTGTTGGACAAGGTCCCCTCTTCATGGTTTTAGACCTAGGTGGAACTCTAAGATAGACTTGCTCTCCTACCTCGAAGTTAATATCTCTCCTTTGAGGGTCAGCATAGGCTCTAGCTCTATCTTGAGCTCTCCTAATGCTGTCCTTAGCAAGCCTAAGCATATCGTTCATCTCTTCCAAGAAGTCCTTTGCGGCTTGAACTTTCTCATTCTGCAAGCCTAGTGCATAAGGAGCTCTTGGCTTAAACCCATACATAAGCATAAATGGACTATGCCTAGTGGAAGAGTGTTTGGCACTATTATATGTAAACTCTACTATAGGTAAGTACTCTTCCCAATTAGTTTGCCTTTCATTCACATATGCTCGAAGCATATCCTCTAGGATTTGGTTAACCCTCTCTGTTTGCCTATCCGACTGTGGATGCTCGGCCGTACTCATGCTAAGTTTCGTATCCAACCTTTTGAAGACCGCTCTCGAAAAGTGGCTAGTAAATTTCCTATCCCGATTGGAAACTATGTCCAAAGGAAGGCCATATAACCGGTATAGGCTCTCTACAAAGAGTCAAGCCAACTTTGGTGTCTTCATTGTCCTACGTGTCAGAATATCCAATGGGTGGAGTAGTCCTCCAATCCTCAATCTTTTAGCTTTGTTGACCTGGCATTTAGTGCACTTAAGCACATACTCTAGGATGCCATTATGAAGTTCAGGCCAATAAAACTGCATCTCAACAAGATCATAAGTCTTGTTAACTCCTCGGTGTACTGCACTAGGTGTGTCATGACACTCATACAAAATATGCCGTCTCATCTCAAGATCTCTAGGGACACACACCTTGCCTTTGTATAACAGATATCCATCATGGACACTGTAATTCTTCTAGTTGAATCCTTCTTGAGTACACATCGATACTCTATCCTTACTAGAAACCCCTATATCACGATCCCCATTCTCTATGGCTTCCCAAACCTCGAAATATGCAGGACCAAGCCTACAGCTCCCTCTAATGGACTCAAGTAGCTCACTAGTGATCTAAGTAAAACTCAGTCCATTGAGCATAGGCATGTGGCTAAGTGAATTAGCCACTACATTAAACTTTTCCTTCCTATACCTAAGCTCATAATCAAACTCCTAAAGGGTCTCTACCCATTGGGCCTTACGACCTTTAATGTCTATTTGATTAGAGAGTCACTTTATGCTCTCCTGATCAAACACTATCATAACTTTGGCACCATATAAATAATGAAGCCACGTCTTCAAAGCATGGACAATTACATACAACTCCTTCTCATAGACGGAGTAATTCTTCTGAGCCGGTTCTAGTTTCTTGCTCTGAAAAGCTACTGGTCGACCATCCTATACTAAAACCGCTCCTATGGCAAAATCACTTGCCTCAATCTCAACCACAAATGGTTTATTGGGATCTTCTATATGTAAAAGTGGAGTTGTAGCAATTGCTACTTTCAATTTCTCAATAATTTGCTTCTATTCATCTCCCCAATGAAAGGCTTTCTCTTTCCAATTTTGGCATAATTCTTAATGAATCTTCGATAGAAACCGGATAAACCTACAAAGATCTGGAGCTCTTCCAAGTTCCTTGGATGTGACCATTCCATGATAGCCCTTAATTTTTTAGGATCCATCTGGATTCCATCCTCGGAGACTATATGCCCAAAGTATCTAACCTCTTTCTTGAAAAATTCACACTTTGACTCCTTAGCAAAGAGTGAATTTTCCCTTAGCACTTGAAAAACCTTTCACAAGTGTTCCAAGTGCTCCTCCTGATGCACTATAGATCAAAATGTCATCCAAAAAGTCTACTACAAAATGTCCTAGATAGGGCCATAAGACACTATTCATGAGCTTCATGAAAGTGGCAGGAGCATTGGTGAGACCAAAAGGCATCACCAAAAACTCATAGTGCCCATATCTAGTCCTAAATGCAGTCTTAGGGACATCTTCTGCCCTAATCCTGATCTGATGATATCCTGACCTAAGGTCAAGCTTGGTAAAATACCTAGCTTGATGTAACTGATCAAATAGATCTTCCAATCTAGGCATTCAAAACCTATTTTTAATAGTTACCTTATTAAGTTCTCTATAGTCTATACATAATCTCATAGAGCCATCTTTCTTTTCAACTAGGAGCATTGGCAAAGCCCAACGTGAGTTACTAGGTTTAATGAAGCCCTTATCTAAATAATCCTACAATTGCCTGTCAACCTCCTCATCTTGAGAAACACTAAGCCTATAAGGTGGCCTGCAAATAGGGTTAGTGTTAGTAATAAACTCAATGGCATGGTCAATGTCTCCTCTCTCTGGAGGTAGCCCTCTAGGTAAGTCAGTGGGAAAAACATCTCTATACTCAAACATAAGATCCTTAAAACTTTTAACCACACACTCTTGCAAAAAAGAATAGTAGAAAGTTCTGTCCATACTTACATTTCTAGCATGAAAATATACATCAGATGAGCTGTCTGTACAATGCTCCATATCATGACTATACAATAAAAACATCTCTTGTACATGCTGAGAATAAAAAAGACTATACAACTCTAATGATGAAATGAGAGGTGCACTAGGTACATCTCTCTCTCCCTGAATACAAACTTTACTTGCATTCTTTTCAAACTCAATTGTGTTGTTTTGATAGCTGCGTTTAAGTGTATCTCCGAACCCCCGTAGCCACTCTCTTCCTAACACAAGGTCTATCCTTTCCATATTCATAATTTGGAAGTCCATATAATCTGTATAGTCATGCATATTGACTTCCAAATTGGATGCCATTGTATCCCATATCCTCTTATCTTGGTCTTACATCATAGATACAATGTATTTATGTGCACTAGGCTGCTGGGGAATCTTTAATTTCTTGATCAAAGCATAGTTATAAAATTATGAGTGGCAGAGTCATCTATCATGACTCACACCCTAGCCCCGTACACACTACCATGCAATTTAACTAGATCATGTGGTCCAAACTACTGTGACCGCAATGACTGAGCCAAGCAACATGTGTGCTCTAAATCCTCGTGCATCACCTCCACTCCCTTGGAGCTAGAGCTGCCATGAATAGGAAAGGTCTGCACTAGGTGGACCGCCTTCTTGCCCTTTTTTGGGGCCGTACTAGACTCTGGTCCCTTCTTCTTTTCTTCCCCCTTCTTGAGTGGACAATTCCACTGTGAATGGCTAGGAGACATGCACCTAAAGCACAAGTTCTCTCTTTTGGCCCTCTCAAACTGATCTATGGATAATCTAGTCCTTGTGGTCTTGGTTTTTTAATAAAAACTTTGTTTTTCTCAAAAGGCAACTTCTTCTTGAACTTAATCATACCAACAAGCTTGAGGGATTGATCCGTTTCCATAGGAGTATATTGAGGACGGTTATGGTCCTCATAGATCTGTGCATACTTGATTGCCTCCTCAAACGTCTTAGGCACATTCCTTCTGACTTCCCTCTTTATGGTTTTATCTAAGCCCCTAACAAACCCTTTGGTCTTTTGGAAATCATCTAAGCCTTTAAGTTTCAAAATGATCTCTCTATAGTGGGATAGGTAGACCGTAAGAGGCCTACCTATCTGTGTAATTATATCCCACTCATCCCAATTCCTCTCCTCCTCATTCTCAAGAAGAAACTCTTTTAGAAAAAGAGTCTCAAATTGAGTCCAGTCGGTAGGGATAGAGTTCGCCTCCTTAAGACTCATCCACCACTTATAAGCACGTGGTCCGAGGGAGAGACTTGCCTCTAGCACACGGTACTCTAGTGGGGTGCCCTTCAATTGATGCAAATCATGCGACTTTTGTAAAAAAGTGTAGATTGCATCCTTATTCCTGTCTCGGTCATCCCCCATAAAGGTAAACTAGGAAGAGAAGTGTCTTTCCTAGTAATCTCTAGAGGAATAGGAGGGGTTTTTGTTTCCTTCCTAGCTAGCAAAGAGGTGACACTAGTCTCAAGAGAGATCATTTGAGACTTTAGCTGCTGAATGAGAGAAGTGATGCTACCAAGATCTCTCTCTAATTTAAGGGTTTGCTCTTTCAAGTCTATGAATTGATCATGAGTCACAAACGCATCTAAAAGTTCCTCATAAGTATACTCTTCTTGTTGAGGCTCTTTTTCTTCTAAGTTTTCTTCTACTTCTTGCCCTAATTCTACTTCTTCCATTCTAGAATCAGGATCCTATAGTTGCTCTTTAGATGGAGAAGTATGTTCAACTACTTGTTTGCCTTTAGATTCCATGTTTTACTTCCCTTCCCCTGTTTGCTAACTAGAGTATATGAAAATGAATGGAAGTAAAGCTTAAATATGCAAGAAGAAGAGAAATAGATCACAAGAGCACTTCCATGTTACAAAATGAAGCTGCGGAAGCGAAATCCAAGTGATCCTTGAAGCTTTAGGTCACTGATTTTGAATCCTCGCCAGGCCCAAACAAAAATTGGAAGTGTCGGATTGGGCTGGGGAGGTTCTAAACACCAAAAACCATAAAAAAACAATGTCAAAACCACGTAGCAATAGCCCCAATGGGGCAAACTGAGTAAAACTGATCAACTTTTGAGATTTGACAGTCCTCACCAGTCCAAAAAATTTAGCCCAACACTTGTACTTCAAAGATTTAAGACTATCCCAAGCGAAAAAAGTGAATTTGGACACGGGATGATGAAAAACTAGGCCCGTGAGTGGCCACCTAGCTCCTGCTGAAACACTGTAGAGATATTTTAGTTAACCAGATCTCATCCAAATCCAACAACGATGGTCTTTGACCGAAGCTTAGGAGTGCAGCTTCGTAATGTTACTAAGATATTTGAAATCGGATATTGTATGAGTAAGCTATGGTGTGGAGAAGCAGAGTATGTCAAGAATGGGAAGTGGAAAAGCTAATCTTCATAGAAGGATGAATTTGAGAAGTTCAAAACTGAGGAACTGAAGCTTTTCAAGAAAAGCTCATGACCCATAGCCCTTGTCCACAGCTCATAATACATGCTTGAATCATAGTTTTCCCCAAATCTTGATTTAAATGAGAAATTTCATGCCCCCAACCTTGAGAAAAATTCAAAATTGAAACTTATTTTACCTCCTTGTCCAACTTTACCTCCCTTCCGCGAATAGGTGAAAAGAGGAATACATATCCACTACAAGGAATATGGGCGTATAGTGACGGTTAAGGCGACAGAATTTTGTCGCTATAAAATTGCAACATGCGTCGTAATTAGCGTCGCGCGCGGTCCGTCGATTAAATGACGAAGTGAATGACGTTTTTTGTGACTTGTGGTGCGACGGGGTGTGACGCTCCCATACATCGTCACTAACACGATGCATTTAAAAGCGTCGCATAAGCGGTGCTCTTTTACATCGCATAAGCGACGCTCTTTTACATCGCATAAGCGACGCTCTTTTACATCGCATAAGCGACGCTCTTTTACATCGCATAAGCGACGCTCTTTTACATCGCATAAGCGACGGCACTTTGCGGTCCCATAAGCGACGCTAAGACATGTCGCTTATGCAACTACAGGTAGCATCGTTTACACGACGGTCTGTTGACGGACAAAAATTAAAATGTTGGAGGCTCTTCGATCGGCATTTTCACGCATCCGATCGAAGAGCTCTCCAACGTTCGCAATTGCGCTGCGCTTACGAGCTGAAGCAAGTATATGCAGAATTGTTGTTTTGCCTAAGCTCTCTTTTATTGTCTCCCTTTGTCTCTGTTTCTCTCTTTCTACATCTTTCTCTCTTTGAATTCTCTCTCTCTCTCTCTCTTTCTCTCTCTCTCTCTCTCTCTCTCTCTCTCTCTCTCTCTCTCTCTCTCTCTCTCTCTCTCCCTCTCTCTCTCTCTTTATTCCAGGTTATTCAAGAAGCGAACCAAGAAAAAAGTATGGATAACTATTGTAAGTACAATTTCTATTCTTTGTATATCATTTGAATTGTGTTATTTTCATTAGATAGCATACTCACACTTATTGATATGCACTTATGCACTTATACATGATGAAGATGCACTTTCACACATATACACATATACACATGCACATACACACACATATATACACACAGATACATGTGCACATACACTTAGACATACACACATATACACATGCATATGCACAAACATTTCTACAACCACATAAAAAGATTTACATGCATGCATTATTGCATATATATATATATATATATATATATATATATATATATATATATATACACACACACACACATACACACATTAACATATACGCAAATACATGTATATGCACATCCACATGCATGCACATTCAAATGCATGCACATGGATGCAAATGGAAATGCATCCACATACACATGCATCCACATATACACATGCACATACCTACATATACACATATACATGCACATACACACATATACACATAGAGTTATACATATACATGCATATACATATACATATACATGCATATACATATACACACACATACACATGCACATGCACATACTCATACACACATATACACTTATACATGCACATGCACATACATATATATATACACACACATACACATGCACATACATACATATACACACACATACATATACACTTAGGTACAAACATATGAATGAATTATATAATAAAAGTATTAAAACACATATACACATGCACATACACACATATACACATAGAGTTACACATATACATGCAGATACATATACACACACATACACATGCACATGCACATACTCATACACACATATACACTTACACATGCACATGCACATACATACATATACACACACATACACATGCACATACATACATATACACTTAAGTACGCACATATGAATGAATTATATAATTAAAGTATTAAAACACATGCTTAATATAAACAATAATAACAATCAATAGAACAAAACTCTTCATTACTTAATACCATACACACAATTCAAAACATTACTGAAATGAAACATATATAGATAAAATATGTATGTATATATATATATATATATATATATATATATATATATAATATATATATATATATATATATATATATATATATATGTATATATATATATATATATATATATATATATATATATATATATATATATATATATATATATATATGTATATATATATATATATATATATATATATATATATATATGTAAATACATATAATCCAATGTCATAATCAACTAAAATCCTAATCATCATCATCATGACCATCATCATCATCAGCAATATCATGATCATTCTGATCTTCCTCATCCTCATCATCATGATCACCCTGTGACGATCGAGATCGTCCCTCCTATGTCTGTCTGTCCACCTCATCCATATTTGTCTCTCCATAATACTCCTGTATTACATATAACAAACATAAATAAATAAAACAATTAAACCATTCATAAAAATAAAATAATTATATAAAATTTAAAAATACTCACAAAGGCATCAGGATGATCTTGCATATACTCGCTCAAACGCCAATATCCAAAATGTGTAGCATACTCGATCTCATCTTTCGTAGGATATCGGCCATAATCCTTCCGCTACAATGAAACAAATAAAAAAAATTAGTTACTTGCATTTTAACTAAAATAAAAAATATACTCACAATAACACATATACTTACAGATGTAGCTACAAAACCATTATGGCCCATTTGGCCTAGGTGCGATGTGTGGCCCGACTCCACTCTCTTCTTTGTAGTAACCAGTTTATTCAAGAAAAAAATACATAAATTAAATGTAAAAAATTACTAAAATATATAAAAATTATAAATATAAACTATTAATTTGTGTACCTTCTACTGAGGAAACGACTCCTGAAGACGTAGCTGTCTACGAAAAAACTGCCACGACTCAGGTGGTATGTTAGCTCGCCTCTTATTTTTTTCGACCATACAATATCTCCTGTTAATATAATCTCAAACAGAAAAAAAATCGGAATACATACGCATATATACACACACATACACATACACATATCCACATACACATATACATGCAAACATATACGCATATATATATGTATACATATACACATATACATACATATAACATAAACACACATATAGATATCCACATATGTATGTACACACACATGCATGCGTATACACTCATTCATACAAACTACATGCATTTATCCCACAATAATGTGTAGTGTATATGTGAATATATGTGTATGTATAAATGTGTATATGTGAATATGTGTGTATGTGTAAATATATATATGTGAATTTTTTGTGTATGTAGATAATCAGAGTATTAATATCAAATACCATTATTTGTAGATTCCGATCAATCAGATGGAACTCCACCACCATCTCCTCATCGTGCAATGACTTTATAATGTAAGTATATCAAACATTTAATTTTAAATATATTTGATGGATACATAACTTTTTTTTTTTGTTTCTTATTATGTGTAGATTCTGATCAATCAGAGGGTACTCCACCACCTCCTACCCATGCAACGACTTCACATGTGTCCTCCGATAGGAATTATGATGAATTTTACTATGAAGAGCATATTATATGTTGGTGTAACTCTTGTTATGGCACGTATCGAAGACCACGATTGGAATGTAATGAACATGAGGCAGAGTATGGTACTTTTGAGCATGCACCATCACCTAGTCAATGTGATAATGCTTGGGTATGTATTTTTTATATATATTAATGTCATTATTTTATTTAAAAACCATATATAAAATCAAATTATTGTTGATATACAGGAATACTTGCTCGATGATGATGATGATGATAATTTTTCTCATAATGTTAATATACCTCGTACACGTCATGGACTTGTTGTTCATCAATTACAAGCAGAGGTTTCTAGAAATCCTCTACCTCCTGGTTTAGAGAATGAAACGGCTGGAGATTATTCATTGCCAGCTCGTGATCGTTCTTTAGTACAAACATATGATAGAAGAAGATATGGAGGATGGAATAGAGGACCACTTCCTTTAGATGGAGAGGTTTTCAACTTTTGGGGTAATCGCTATATGATTGCTCCATCCACTATTACTAATGTTGGTCGTGGTCTATTTATTGTAGAGGATTTGTATGTGCCTCCAAACTCTAAAGTCCCTCTTATGTCATTTTGTGGTCCTATATATGGATGGGGAGATTGGCATCGACTTTCACGTTATGTTCAAAGCATGAGTACTTATGGAATATGCTTGAATGCAACATCCCTTACTAGTAGAAGGATTTTACATGTAGAAAATGAAAGATTATATATTGATGGAAGACCTTACACACATTGAAATATAGTAGGTTTAATAAATAGTAGTCGAGGGTTACATAATAGTTCAAGGACTAATTGCACATTTGAGGAGCATGAAAATAGTCATGAATCACCATACATGAGTAGAGATGTATCAAGATACATAGTTGTCAATGCTATTACTACATTACATGCTGGTGATGAACTATTAGTGAATTATGGATGGCGTAGACCTCCAAGAGCACCTTTTAGCTAGAGAGAATAAAAATTTCTTTATCCATATTTAATAAGTTATATACTTAATTTTTTATTTAATTTTTACTTTTTATTCATTTATGGAATACTAATGAATTTTATTTGTATGTGTAGATTCCAACGTATGATGTTGATGATATTCCTCCACAGCACTCACAATTACCAGTAAGACCTCATTTATCAGAAGCTTCCATGAGGAGGCTACGCAAAACTAATCCTGTGCAATATGCAAAGTTGAAAGATCTATATTCAAAAGACGATAAAGTACAAGATTTGTGTGACAATGATGAAGATCATGGCATGGCAGATTTTATTGAGGATTGGTATCAAAATGATAGTGAGAGCATTGATATTTCTAAAAATGAGAAATATCTTCGAGAGGAATGTCTAAAGCATGTATATGAAGGAAGTCGTTTGACACGACTAAGTGCGAGCTTACTTATTCTCAACCTTCAAAATCGTTTTGGATGGAGTAATCTGTTTCGACACTATTAAGGTATAATTTTCAATTTTCTATCGATTTATATATATATGCATAAATATATATGTTTATAATTACATGCAGGTTTTTATTCTTACTTTAGATAAGGTAAGAACAAGAACTTAAACTCAATGGAAACTTTTATCCGTGCATCTTTTAAAACTATTAATGCATCTTTCAAAATATTCGCGTAAAATTTGATTGTTTGGATGGCAGGATACGACTGTTTGTTTTGGAGGATATGAAGTATGTACCTTCATTGAATGATTTCTCGATTCTATCATATGTTCAGTTTGAAACTGTGAGAAATGGATTTATAATTGCTATTCAAAGATTTTGGCACTGTTTATAGGCCATACAATGGTACGTGACCTGGATGAATCGCATGCACAGAGGTTACTCAAGATAGAGCAATCTGATTATAATGGACTAGTGCCAACAGGATTCCTAGGGTATGCAGTAAACCTCTTGCATGTCAATGATGAGCATCTGAACTTTAGGATACAAAGTGGAAATCATGGTGGCTTGAGAGGATCACTTTTATACAGCTTGTTCAAAAAACTTCAGCGTCATAAACCTGGAGTTCTTTGAAAAAGCTGTATAAAAGTGATCCTCTCAAGCCACCATGATTTTCACTTTTTATCCTTAAGTTCATATGCTCATCATTGACATGCAAGAGGTTTACTGCGTACCCCAGGAATCCTGCTGGTACTAGTCCCTTATAATCAAGTTGCTCTATCTTGAGTAACCTCTATGCATGCGATTCATCCAGGTCACCATCGTATGGCCTATAAAAAATGCCAAACTCTTTGAATAGCAATTATAAACCCACTTCTCACACTTTCAAACTGAGCATATGATAGAATCGACAAATCATTCAATGAAGGTACATACTTCATATCCTCCAAAACAAACAATCATATCCTGCCATCCAAAATAATCAAATTTTACGCGAATATTTTGAAAGATGCACATAAGCATACACATATATAAAATTATATGCATATATATATGTAGATTTATTTATTTACTTTTTTCAATATATCTTTTTTTGATAAACTTACAGGTTATTATCTGAAAAGTTTTTACCAAGTCAGAGTATTCTTCCTACCTCACATGATGAAATGAAGAAGATAATCAACAATCTTGGTATAGATTATCAATGTATACATGCATGTCCTAACGATTGTATTTTATATAGAGGTGAATATGCAGACTCTTTGACATGTCCCAAATGTCAATCTCCTCGATATAAGGGCGAAGAAGGTAAAATCCCAAAAAATGTATTGAGACATTTTCCATTGGCTCCACGGATTAGACATATGTTTCAAAGCCCCGAATTATCAAAGCTTTTGACTTGGGGACATGATCACAAAAGTACTGATGGAATAATTAGAATTCCTCATGATAGTGTTGCTTTTTAGCATATTGATTCTACATGGCCTGAATTTGCCCAAAATCCACAGAATCTAAAGTTAGGAGTTGCATTAGATGGGGTTAATCCATTCTCCATGAAATCTAGTAAATGGTCAACATGGCCAGTGGTTGTAATAAACTATAATCTTCCGCCATATCTTAGCATTAAAAAGGAACATTTAATGCTTTAACTTTTAATCCCAGGCAAAAGACAAGTTAAAGATATGAATATATATCTTGCTCCTCTCATTGACGATCTTCAAGAGTTATGGAGAGGTATTAATGTCATTGATGTATCGAAAAGCATCAATGAAAGACATATATAGAGGTGAATATGCAGACTCTTTGACATGTCCCAAATGTCAATCTCCTCGATATAAGGGCAAAGAAGGTAAAATCCCAAAAAATGTATTGAGACATTTTCCATTGGCTCCACGGATTAGACATATGTTTCAAAGCCCCAAATTATCAAAGCTTTTGACTTGGGGACATGATCACAAAAGTACTGATGGAATAATTAGAATTCCTCATGATAGTGTTGCTTTTCAGCATATTGATTCTACATGGCCTGAATTTGCCCAAAATCCACAGAATCTAAAGTTACGAGTTGCATTAGATGGGGTTAATCCATTCTCCATGAAATCCAGTAAATGGTCAACATGGCCAGTGGTAGTAATAAACTATAATCTTCCACCATATCTTAGCATTAAAAAGGAACATTTAATGCTTTCACTTTTAATCCCAGGCAAAAGACAAGTTAAAGATATGAATATATATCTTGCTCCTCTCATTGACGATCTTCAAGAGTTATGGAGAGGTATTAATGTCATTATGGAGAGGTATTAATGTCATTGATGTATCGAAAAGCATCAATGAAAGACATATTATGGTTCGTGGTATTGTGGCTTGGACTATTCACGATTTTCCAAGATATGGTGTTTGTTCAGGTATTGATGTATTTTTTTTACTCAATATGCATGAAAATAAATATGATTTAATCTAATTATATTTTTATCATTTTCCATGATGCAGGAATATCTACTAAGGGTTATAAAGCTTGTCCATATTGTGGTGATTGGTTGAGATCAATCTATAGTAAGAATCTCAACAAGAATATTTATCTTCGACATCAACGATTCTTGCCTGATGATCATCCATTAAGATCTAAAAGAGAAGCGATACATTTTAATGGAAAGCTTGAAACAGGTCAGTGTCCAAAACCTATGACGCCTATGGATTGGTATAAAAAATGGACAGATGGACCTCTGATAGATCCAGAAGCAAAAATCTTCAGTGATGATTCAGATAATGAGTATGTGAACAGAGGTAAAGGAAAATTGGCACTCGCAGAGAACATATCAATATGGTGTTCTTTGGAGTATTGGAAAGAGTTAAAAGTATGTCATCTTCTTGATCCTATGCATATATTAAAAAATATTGGTTATTCACTATGGCACCATCTTCTTGGACTAAAAGATACCACAGCATCAAGGAATGATTTGAAAGATAAAAAATCCAAACCAAAGTTATGGCCAGTTTTTGATAGACATCGACAAGAAACGACTTATGCACCTGCTCCTTGGGTACTTCCAACAAAAGAGATACAGACTATCAACAATAGAATTCAATTGATTAAGACTCCTACAGGATATGGAGCATCTTTTCAAAACATGTTTACTATGGATGATAAGAGCTTATCTGGGTTAAAGACCCATGACTGGCATAACTTTTTGAAACATATTTTACCTTTGGTTATCGATGGATGTACAACGAAAAGAGTACGAGATGTGATCTATCGTCTTGGATCACTTATAAGGTAATGATGATACTTTTAATTTAATATGTATGAATATTGGATATCTTTTATTTTTTAATTAACTTCTTTATAATTGTTTTTATGATATGTATAGGTGGATTACAACCAACGAGATTGACAAAAAGTCAATCCCACAAAAAAAACGTGAATGCAAAGAGCTACTATGTTTGATGGAGAAAGAACTTCCTACTTCATTTTTTGATATTCAGGTTCATTTATTAGTCCATCTTGTAGATGAAATAGAGATTGTAGGTGTTGTCAACACTCGATGGATGTTTTGGGTCGAGCGATTTATGGGAGTATTAAAAGGTTATGTGCGACAAAGAGCGAAACCAGAAGGATCCATGGCAAAGGGTTGGATGCTTGAAGAGTGCATGTATTACATTAGTGAGTACCTTGAAAGAGTTCATGAAGAAGCTCCACGTGCATGGACCAACGAGTCTTCTTCAAAAATAGCAGATGAGGTATTATCAGGTAAGGGGGTTCCATTCTTATTCACATTTCAAGAAAAAAATGATGTTTCTACTTTTGTAGCATATAATAGCGAATGCATGCAAGCATTCCTTAGCGAGTACGAGGAACTTCAAAATCTTTGAAGTAAAAGGCAAAAAACAAAAGATTTAGACGTAATCTCGATAATAATGAGATTACAGATATATCTTCTTTCACGGATTGGCTATATAGTTGTTTGCAACGCACCAACGCAAATAATGAAGAAATGTCAGATGAGCAAAGAGAGTTAATGATAGGTTGTGAACGAAAGGTAATTTTATTAAAATAATATTTTATTTTTCTCATAAATGTATGTTAGTTTCTTACTAATTGAATTTATTTTGCAAGCTCGAATGTTCACTAATATGTGGGCTTTTGGACAGCATATTAGAATCAAAGCCATTGATTCTTTACGTAAAACAAAGGATTCTAGTATTGTTGCTTCTTTCAAGAAACTATCACGTGCTAGCTCAAAAGACACGAACCTTATAGATAGCGAACCTGGTTACGTAGGAACTATTGTTGGTATCTACGAAATTTCATTTCGAACATTCAAACAGGTAGAAAAAAGTTTATATTTTTTTATAGAGTTAGTTATTTTTTAAAGCACCTAATAATGGGTTTTTGTTGTTATATATTTTGATAGTTCATATTGAAGGTTGATTGGTTTCGAGCAGAGTATAAAGGTAGTAATTCCACATTAAGAAAGGAATTATCTGGGTTTTGGGCAATTGATTCTTCCAAGGCAATGTGATCTACTAAAGAAACATATATTCTTCCTATGCATATTGAACAAGAATTTTTTTATAAAAACCCAGATGCTCATCCTTGGTGGCAAGTCATTCATGTGCAACCTAGAGGTAGGTCATTGTTTGAACAGTTTATTGTTAGAGAGATCGAAGAAAGTCCTCTTGATGATTCAGCATCAGATACAGATACATCAACATCTGAAATAGAAATTAGAATCATTATACGTGATAATGATACTAATCTTTTTGATGAAGAGGATAATTCTCTACATGCTGATTCTACTGATGAGGAAGAGGAATTACCAGAAATAGATATTAATCCATCAATAGATGATGTGATTCATGAGAACATAGATTTAACAATAGAAGAAATAAATGAAATCAATAAGGATAATGAAGATGAGACTATATTGATGTCTTACCAAAATGATGGCAATAATGAAAACATATGAGCAGATTAGATAGTAAATTCTACTCTAGTTATCGATCAATAACTTGAAGCTTCTGAATGGATATCAGATAATAGATTTTTTTATTGACTTGAATAACGATGAATCCTACTAGAGAGATGAAATCATGTTCTTCTAAGTTAGAACATGAAGCTCGGGGGTATGCCTAATTATTTTATATATAGCTTTATCTTCGAGGAGCAAATTTTTATCATGTATGTATGCATATGTGTGTGTATTCATGTGTATTATATGTATACATATGTTAGTATGCATATATATGTATTTCATGTATATGTATGTGTTTGCATGTGTGTGATATATGTATACATGTGTTAAATATGCATGTGTATATATGCATATGCATTTATGTAAAATATTCATGTATTCATGTAATATATGCAACTGTTTATAATTGTGTACATGTATATATGTATATGTGTATATGTGTAAATATGTAAATGTAAATATGTATGCATGTATATATATGTTTATGTGTGCATGTAGGCATGTATATGTGATGTGTACATGTATATATGTATATATGTCTATGTCTAAATGTGTACATGTAAATATGTTAGTATGTATATATATATTTATGTGTGCATTTAGGCATGTATGTGTGATGCATAATATATGTACTCCATTTTATATTTATGTATCCTATCTACATGATGTGTATATATCTTTATATATATTATGATCCTCATTGATTCGAGTAGCTATATATAGAGGCATAAGGTTGGGAGGAGAGACATCTCTCTAGTAGGACGTCGGAGGAATAGATGCAATGTGTACATATACTTCAAACATATGGCTAAAAGGTTGAATTAGAGTTTTTAAATTAGGGGTTTTAAAACCCTAATATTTAAATTAGTGTTTTCAATTTAGGATTTTTGAAATAGGATTTATTTATTTATTTATGCGTATGCATGTGTTGTGTATGTATGTGTATCTATATGTGCATATGCATGTGTTGTTTGTGTATATATGCATGTGTATATGTATACATGCATGTAAATATGATTATATGAGTCTATGTGTGTGTACATATGATTATGCATGTGTATGTGTATGTGAGTATGTGTACGTGTATGTGAGTATGTGTATGTGTCTATGTGTATTAATTATATGTGTGTAACTACATGCATGTGTATGTGTGTGTAAAAATGTGCATGTATATGTATATGTGTGTAAATGTGCATGTATGATGTATATGTGTGTATGCGTGTATTTATACCTCTAGTCTCACTCTTTTCTCTCTCTCTCTCATATACATACATACATGCATAACCACACATACTCATATCCACACATATACATACATAAAAGCAGTGCATACCGTGCATTATCACGACGATGAGTCATAAGTGTCCGCATCTCTTTTAAACACCACTTAAGCGACCATCCTCTCCCAAACTCTGTCTCAAGTGAACTAAGTACGTATTTTTTATCCCTCTCATCATGCTCACTACAAAAAAAAACATAATGTAAATAAAACATAAGATATTTATTTCAATTTATATGTAAAATTTTTACTTACTTCCACGGTAAGTGGATAAAGTGCAGGTAAGAGTCGCATAGTGCCCGCATCCTTCTCTTGAACTCCAATCCATTCCCTATGTACACAATGTTCCCCTCTGGCTCTATATTGCACTCTAGTCCTAAGGTGCCTATGCATGTCCTCATAGGCAACTCTGCTCTGCTATCACGTGCTGGAGGTGGTATAGGTGTCCAAAAAAAAATAGATAGATAAAAATAAATAAAAATATGTGTTATAATATCACTAAAAAAGTTTATGAAAAAAAACATACCTATGAGCAGATAGCTCTCTTCCTGCATGTGGAGCCGCAGAAAGCCCTTGTCTGATCGCTAGGTAAGCATCTGGATCGTATAGTCCAGCTATTCATCAGACATCTCTGAGTAATCACGCAGTATGACCCCTAGAGTATCAGACGGAACTCTTGCTCTCATAAGACTTTTTATGAGAGTGAGTTTCGCCTTTCTCTCTCTACTAGGATCCATAATACCTAACACATAAAACAAAATCATTAGAAATCAATATATATATATATATATATATATATATATATATATATATATATATATATATATATATATATATATATATATATATATATATATATATATATATATATATATGTGTGTACATATGTATGTGTGTATGCATTAAGTATGTGTATGTATGCATGTGTGTGTGTATGTATGTGCGTGTAGGTGTGTGTGTATGTGTGTATGCATATGTATGTGTGTGTATGCATCATTATGTGTGTATGTGTCTATGTGTGTATGTGTCTATGTGTGTATGTGTGTGTGTATATATGTGTGTGTATGTGTGTGTGTCTATGTGTATGTGTGTGCATCTATGAGTGTGTATGTGTTTATGTGTGTGTATGTGTCTATGTGTGTGTATGTGTCTATGTGTGTATGTGTATGCATGTATGTATGCATATGTGTGTATGTGTGTGTATGCATGCATATATGTGTGTATGCATTATGTATGTGTATGTATGTATGTATGTATGTATGCATATGCATATGCATTATGTATGTATATATATGCATGTATGTGTATGTGTGAGTATGTCTCTCTATGTGTGTGTATGCATATATGTGTGTGTATGCATATATGTGTGTATGTGTGTGTGTACATGTGTTTGTATGTGTGTATGCATGTGTATGTGTGTGTATGCATCATTATGTGTGTATGTGTCTATGTGTGTTTATGTGTGTGTGTGTCTATGTGTATGTATGTGTGTCTATGTGTATGTATATGTGTCTATGAGTGTGTATGTGTTTATGTGTATGTATGTATCTACGTGTGTGTATGTGTCTATGTGTGTATGTGTATGCATGTATGTATGCATATGTGTGTGTATGCATGTGTATGTGTGTAGGTGTGTATGTGTGTAAGTGTGTGTCTATGTGTGTGTATGTGTCTATGTGTGTATGTGTATGCATGTATGTATGCATATGTGTGTGTGTGTATGCATTATGTATGCATAGCATATGCATTATGTATGCATAGCATATGCATTATGTATGTATATATATGCATGTATGTGTATGTGTGAGTATGTCTCTCTATGTGTGTGTATGCATATATGTGTGTATGCATTTATGTGTGTATGTGTGTGTGTACATGTGTTTGTATGTGTGTATGCATGTGCATGTGTGTGTATGCATCATTATGTGTGTATGTGTCTATGTGTGTTTATGTGTGTTTGTATATGTGTGTGTGTGTGTCTGTGTATGTATGTGTGTCTATGAGTGTGTATGTGTTTATGTGTATGTATGTATCTATGTGTGTGTATGTGTCTATGTGTGTATGTGTATGCATGTATGTATGCATATGTGTGCGTATGCATGTGTATGTGTGTGTATGCATCATTATGTGTGTATGTGTCTATGTGTGTAAGTGTGTGTATATGTGTGTGTATGTGTGTGCGCATCTATGTGTATTGTGTGTGTGTCTATGAGTGTGTATGTGGTTATGTGTATGTATGTATCTGTGTGTGTATGTGTCTATGTGTGTATGTGTATGCATGTATGGATGCATATGTATGTGTCTGTATGCATCATTATGTGTGTATGTGTCTATGTGTGTATGTTTGTGTGTGTGTATATATGTGTGTGTATATGTGTGTGTGTATGTGTATGTGTCTATGTGTATGTGTCGCTATGCATCTATGAGTGTGTATGTGTTTATGTGTGTGTATGTGTCTATGTGTGTGTATGTGTCTATGTGTGTATGTGTATTGTGAGCCGCCGAATTGGCATTCTGTATTTTTCATAATTCTTATATTTGCCTATCCTGCACGAACCGAAAGGTCGTTGCGAAGTGATGTATCTGTTTATCAATTAATGAAAAGACATTGCGGTGACTCTCCGATAACGACAAGCGAGATCGCCAGACTGTCTGTCTGGGCGATTGCGGCCTGTGGACACGTCGTCATAGTGCAGCATTTGTGAGATCGGAGTATTATTGTTCTTACCTTTGTTTAATTACATTAAGTTGTGATTAACACGGTGAGGTTAAGTACGGATAATAGTAATGAATAACTCGGGTGTTACGAACTGTGAAAAGTCTAACCAGAGCTTTAAACATTAACCTGTATAAGAGTTCGATACTGAACATTAACGTATTGCGGTTTGAATAAGTTAATTGGGAAAATTAAGTTACAGGGCCTCTGATTTATCAGACCCCTACCACTCCCAAGAACCCGAAAGAATTTAAAAATGCCTGTAATGTAAATGCGCATTTTAACATTGGCGCCGTCTGTGGGAAGGTGGCACAGACTGTGAATAATCAGTAAGGTGGACTAGTACGCAAGTGGTGCAGAGGTGATATATGCCGGTTACTCGGTCTGGCGAGTCGTATGCGAAGTACAGGAGAGACCAGCATCCCTGGACCGTACCAAATTTGTTAGGGACACCCCCAGGCGGCAGAAGCATAGACCGGTTAAGCCTAGTTGTTGAAGGAGCGGAGCCCGTTAGCAATGATTCTGGTAAGATTCTGGTGACACATGAGGAAATTCCGATAGATTCCAGTGCAATTTCGGTGCAGTCTACAGAAGATACAGTAACTTCGGAGTGTACAGGAACGCAGTGCGTAGTTGACCCGACACTGTCTGGTCAAGATTCGAACTTTTCCGAGGATAAAGTGGTGTTACCCAAAGAGATCATTGCCGGTGAAAGAATACCCTGTTTTGGGGAAAGTTTGACAAATTCCGGTGACAGTTCGGTCTCAGTTGCAAGGAATTTACAGTTTTCCGGTGACCGTGTGACACTTCCTGGTGAATCTTCATTTCGGACACCACTGTTCGCGGCAAATTTGCCTACTTGGGATATCAAAGCTGAGGATAGGCTCTTCGATTTGGAGATCCGTAAGAGATTGAACGCTATTTTCAAGCCGAAAGGTGAGCAGTCTGACCATACAGATTCCAAAGGACCAGAAACACCTCCTCAGAACTCAGGAGACAGCAACGGTACCACTAATAGCACCATGAGTGGACAGCAGCAACAGCAGCAGCAGCAGCAGCAACAGCACCAACAACAACAGCCACTTCCACTTTGACATGTTCCAATAGGGGTGACGTACACAAAGTTCGGTGGGTTTCCAGGTGACGACCCTGATGCACATGTGCGTACCTTTGAAATAAGTTATGCTATACTGAACCATCCAATCAATCCGACGTACAAGGCCATCATATTCCAGTCAACATTAGTCAATGAAGCGGCGAGGTGGCTAACAGAGTATGATATCCACCATTTCGTTACCTATAAGGCGGTAACGGATGCGTTTTTGTAGAGGTTCTCGTTGAAGAAGAACCCTGCCAAAATTTTCGATTACTTGAAGAACAATAGACAGAAGCCGCACCAGACTGTTTGACCCCATAGCTAAGAAAAATCATGATCATCCACTGTGTGGGAGCTATGACACTGGATGCAGTTATTGCCACGGCCTTGCAACTAGAGCATAAGGTTGGAGGATTCACCGAAGACTTGGAGTGGCTGAAGGCCGGTAAAAACGTTACAGAGGATCCAACTAAACAGTTGTATTGCACCAAGTGCAAAAATCCAGGGCACACCAGTGCTACATGTGCCCTTAACCAGGTGTATTGTGCTATCTGCAATACCAAAGGACACTCAACCGAAAATTGTGTGTATAATGCCAAAGTGCAGGGACGAGCAGTTGTAAACGCCATTATACAAGAACCAGGGCAGCCAACAACTCACTATGTGCCACCGCAGATGCAATACAATCAGCCACAAGGATACCAAAATTACCGAGGACAGCGGAATACCAATTTCAATACAAACCGATGGCAGACAGGTACATCAGCGGAAGGTACTTCCTTGCCACCACCTCGATGTCACTTTTGCGGTGAGCTTGGCCACATCCAGAGATTCTGCAAGGATGCAGCCGAATATGACAAAAGAAAGAAAGAGCATCAGAATCGATGACCAACATGGTCTATATCTCACTAGTGGAATCACAAGCAGCAGTGGTCTAGACAAGATCGGGTAAGCAACTGCAACTCGCCACCGAGGTGTTTGAACCGGGTATCCGTGAACATCAGCGAATGTATACCAAAGCTAGCCAATGGGCATCTAAAGAGCAAATTGTATTCCCAGATCCAGTTCCGGTGACACAGGCTCCCCTGCCAAAGGCGAGAGCACATGAAGAAGACTCTACCCCAGTAACAAGAGAATCATCATCAGAATCAGTGAAGAGTGCAATTCCAATAGACCAAGTATGGGATATTCTCTCGAAGGCTTCAATTACACTCCCTTTGGGGCAGCTACTCGCCTTGGTGCCTGGAGTTAGGCAGCAATTCCAGCAACATGTCAGTCCTAGATCTACCAGTACTCCGGCAACTGCAACAATACAACCGGAAACTGAGTCTACAGTGGATAATTCAATCCCCTTAATAACTATCTGGCATAAAAATCACAAGATTACGCAAGTGTTAATTGATGGTGGTTCAGGTGTGAACATAGCAACTGCAGCTCTCTTCAAAAAGCTGGGGTGGACCCAGATCGAGCCCGTCCAATTCTTTGTCAGAATGGTAGAACAATCTCGAGTCCATCCGGTGGGATTAGTACGGAATATCCCAATTACTTTGCAGGGTACCACGTTCAAAATGACTTTTGTCGTCTTAGAACTGTCAGAATCCAGCCTCGACTATAATCTTCTTTTCGGTCGACCCTGGTTAAAACAGGCCAAAGTGATACAGGATTGGTCAGCGCAGGAATTGGCTTTCAGAGATAATCACCATAAATGTGTTGTCAAACTGGATGCCATTCAGCCCTGTGAGCTTCATGCCAGACCCTATGTAGCAGAGCCGGTCCACATCTTGGATGGCTTATCTGACGATGAAGAAGAGGCGTTTTTTAAGAACAATAAAGATCTGATTTCCTTAGGTACTATAGATCTTCAAGCTGTAGCAGACAACTGGAGTCCGGCAGACTGTACAGTTGTTCCCGTCACCGGAGATAAAGATGCAGACGATTATGGTGCTATGGATGGAGCCACTCTACATGAACTTTTACAGTCAGCTGACGACTTGGGGAAACCTTGTCAATTTTATGTCCTGGAAGACCACTTAGTAACCTATAATTTGGGTGATGAAGTTAACCCGCGACTTGTTAAGATTAAGGCAGGACTATCCGAGGCATTTCAAGATGATTTGATCTGACTCCTGCGTGAGTTTTCTGATGTTTTTGCTTGGGACTATCGTGATATGAAAGGTCTTGATCCACGGATCTATCAACATCGGGTTGTGCTTAAGCCAAAAGCAAAGCCAATTAAATAATCCAGTTACCGAATGAATCCCAATTATGTAGCACAGGTCAAAGCAGAACTCGATCGGTTATTGAAGGTAGGATTCATCGTACCAATCAAACACGCGGAATGGATCTCTCCGATCGTGATTGTTCCAAAGAAAAATAAACAGCTCCAAATCTGTGTGGACTATCAGAAACTGAATACGGCCACGATACCTGATCCATTTCCTCTCCCCTTTCTCGACACAATGCTAGACAGGGTGGCCAGGCATGAGATGTATTCATTTCTTGATGGTTATAGTGGTTATAACCAGGTGCGCATGGCTGATCAGGGCATACCAAAAACAGCCTTCATTAGGAATTGGGGTGTGTATGCTTGTCTAGTCATGTGATTTGGCTTAAGGAATGCTCCAAGCACATTTCAACAGTGTATGCAAGAAATTTTTTCACCCTATCTGACTACTTTCATGCAAGTGTACTTGGACGACTTTTTCTTATTTGGTAAGATTGTGGCGCACCTGTATCAATTACAGTGCTGCTTTGAGAAATGTCGTGAATACCGACTCTGCCTGAATTCGACAAAATCTGTTTTTGCGGTTTCTTGTGGTAAACTCCTTGGCCATATTATATCTACACAAGGTATCCAAGTCGATCCAGACAAGGTCGCGGCTGTGTTGGAAGCACCCGTCCCTACAACGCCGAAAGAAGTTATGCACTTCTTGGGACAGATTCGGTGGCATGGTCGACACTTACGGTGGTTAGCCCATTTGGCACCCCACTTAATCGGCTAATGACTAGTACTCCACAACAGTTCGAATGGACCCCAGAATGCCAAACTGCTTTCGATCGTCTAAAAGGATTATTGACGCAGGCTCCAATTTTGCAACCTCCTGATTGGACCCGCCCATTCCATGTCTTTGTAGATGCATCGGATATAGCCATTGGCAGTGTTTTAATGCAGCAAACGAATAAATGGTTTCGGCCTGTCTACTATGCAAGTCACCGACTCGCTTCTGCGGAAAGGAATTATTCAGTTACCGAAAGAGAATGTCTCGGGTTGGTGTATTCAGTGAAGAAATTCCGACATTATTTGCTCGGCCGAAAATTCACTTTTCACGTGGATCATGCTGCACTTGTATATCTGGTCCAGCAGCAATATTTAGGTGGTCACTTGGCTCGTTGGGTTTTATTGCTACAGGAGTTCGACTATGAAGTGATTCATCGATCTGGTACAGCACATGCCTTAGCATATTTTCTCTCTCGGTTGGATTCTAGTGAAGCTCCGGTGGGCGTTGATGATACCACACCAGCAATTTACGCTGCTGACCCAGCTCCTGACGAATCTACCAAACATCCGGTGCCGCCTACTTACTATGATACGTTGTTAACTTTTCTGAATGATGGATGTCTTCCTCCTCATATGCCTCCTGCTATGCGGCGGAAAATTGCAGTTTACAGTCCCAGATTCCGGTTGATTGTAGGACAGTTGTACTACATGGATCATACTGGTGTCTTACTTTGCTGTATCCCACCACATGAAGTAAATTCAGTTATTGCTATGGCACATTCAATACCCTCCGGTGGACATTTTGCAGCAGATCTTACTCATCGGAAGATTTAGCAAAGTGGGCTTTGGTGGCCAACCATGTACAAAGATGTGACTCAGTTTGTGCAGCAGTGTGACACTTGTCAGCGATCTGGATAGCCATTACAGTGCCACTTCTTTCCTTTGCAACCTGTCTTACCTTTGGAACCTTTTCAGAAGTGGGGTCTTGATTTTATTGGACCAATCACACCACCAGCGACCCTTAGCAATAATCGCTACATCCTAACCTGTATAGATTACGCTACCAGGTGGGCGGAAGCTTGGGCCTTACAGTCCGCCACAACTGTTTCGGTGGCAAAATGCCTGATAAAGGACGTATTCTCGCATTATGGACTACCTCTGGAACTTGTGTCAGACCAAGGAACCCATTTTGCTAACAATTTAATGCGAGTACTAACGCATACTTTTCAAATTCTACATAAATTCAGTTCATCGTACTATCCTCGTGCTAATGGTTTAGTTGAAAGTACTGTAGAGCCCTAACCGGTTGAAACTAAAGGTACAAAGTATTTTTCCTCTTAAGGTTCAAAGGTTGAATCTAAAATCTTAAGGTGCAAAAGTAAAAGAATTAAAAGGAAAGGTGAAGGTGGAAGGCCGCGTACGCAAAGGTGGAAATAGGCCGCCCAATCAAAATTTTATTTTATTTTAAAAGTCACTCTTGTTCTAAAGTCACTACAAGACAAAGAGGACCAGTTCAAAAAGACAATCTTGGGACATTGAAAGGACACCAAGATTGTATTGCAGTTAGAGTGCGCGAACCGGCGGACTCTCAAACAAAAAGAAGGACAAAGGCTATTCTTGGACATTGAGAGTTGGGAGCAAGAGAGAGCTTCAGAGGAGCAAGAGAGGAAGCAAGAAGAGCCTCCTGTGTGCGACGACTTTCAAGAGTGCAAGAGGTGCCAGGAGGAAAGTGTGCAGAGAAGAGAGAAGACGGGCTGGGTTCCAAGAGTTCCAAGGGCTATTGCGTGCGTGCGCAGTGATACCAATTCCTTAGCTTGGCGGAAGCTTAGTGCAAGGTGTGCACAAGGGAAGCGGGAAGCAAGTGAAGGATTGGTGCACGAGAGGCCGCCGCCAGAAGACTTGAGATAATTGGTCTTCAGTAATTGATACTCTCTGAAGTGGTATTTAGTCATTGATTAGACTGTGCGCAGTCATTGTAATTGTTGAAGGATAATTAATATTCAAGGTTTCCAAGAGTATTCCTTTGCAGAAGTTCTCACTATTATTCCATTTTCATCATCTCTTTTTTCTCCTACAAACCCTCAAACTCCTTCTTGTCCCCGAATCCCCAACAAATTTGGCACGCACGGTGGGACATCCAAGGAGCTTTGAGCATAGGAGACTATATATTGCCATTGGAGGACAATATTCCAGTGTCGACAACATTACTCCAGTAGGCCAAAAGGTACATACTTTTATCAAGTGTCTCATTTTAAGTGGACTATGAATAGCTCATGACCGCGACCCGGTCACAAACCTTGAGAATCAAGTGCAAGCAGACAAGAAGAAAGACGAACAGAAGATCATCGAGTCCACTTTCATCGACTTCATCGATAGGAAGCATGGCAGGACAGGTGGACCTAGAAATCTTGCTCTCCAGATTAAACATAAAATTTCCCTCCTTCAGGGGTTTAGCCCAGGAGGACCCAGATGAGCACATTCGACGATTTCTTGCATTATGTAAGACTAGGGGGCTAATGGGTAGGGAAGATGCTTTCTTGATACTCTTCCCCGCCACATTGGAAGGTCTGGCAGACAAGTGGTTTAGCCAGTTTGCTGAAAATCACTTTACCTCTTGGGATTTGATGAAAGAGGCCTTTAAGAATCAATTTCAGCATGGCAACACGGCGGAGATCATTATAGAAGAATTGGAAAACTTAAAGTTGGGTCCAGGAGAGAAGTTCCCCGAATTCGTGACCAGGGCCAAAGCATTAATGGCTAAACTACCAGATCCACCACACGACTTCTTTGTCAAGAAGTGGTTAGCCAAACCTTTACCTGTGGTCACCCAATGCAAAATAAAAGAGTTAGTGCTACCTACTGCCTCTGTTGAGGAATTCATCAATACGGCCACCCGCTTGGAACAAATAAGGCACCAGTATGGTACAACTTCTTCCCAACCATCATATGGTACAGAACTGGAGGACCCAGTGAGCCAGTTAAGAAGGGAACTGGAAGGCTTGAAGAGGAATAAGCCCTATACAGAGGAGGAGACTACTGTAGCTCAGCTGAGAAGAGAGATTGAAGCCCTCAAGCTCCAAAAGGAAGAGGAAGCCCAAGCAGAGGAACTAGCTCAGCTGAGGCAGGAGTTGCAAGAACTAAAAGGAGGCGGCATTAAGAACGGACTATGGTGCTCCATGTGCAATAAGCAAGGACATATAGTAAGTGAATGTCCTTTGCTAAATGTGACTTGTCAATTATGCAGAAAGATTGGGCATGAGGCCCATGAATGCCAATCAAGGGGAATACCGACAACGACATACTGGACACAAGGCGGGCTCTTGCCACCAGCAAATGTAATGGCAGCAGCAACAAACCAAGGTAATAACTATAATCCTAGACCAAGAACTAACCTTGCAAATGGGCCTAGAAGGCCAATTATTTGCTTCAGATGTGGAGAATGTGGGCACTACCAATCTAGGTGCACCCTGCCGGAAAATGCACCTCCTTGCAGGAATTGTCCAGAGGCCAGAGATCACTATACAAACTGTTGTCCTAAGAATCAAGCCTCTACTTCCGGACCCCATCTCCAAATGATCTCTGTATTCAAGGAGGAGATATTACCTCAGGTGAATGAACCCTCACCATCCACTAGAGTGGTACAATTAGAAGAACTCGAATCTTTTGCAGTACAGACAAGAAACAGGGGAACGGCAAAAGTGGTAGAAAATCAAGAATTGATAATTAAGGAATTGAACAAAGACAGAGTTGCAATTGAAGACAAAGATACTACAGGTGCAGACACAAACCACAAGGAATGTCTCACAGGCACCGGCGATGCCATTGGGCATGCCTTCAAGAGGGCTCAAGAAGAGTTTGGCAAAGCAAATGAAGCTCACTTCCTTAAAGAATCAGAGGCTTCAAAACTACTCAAGTCTATTAAGAAGGAGGTTAGTATTCTTGATTTAATAAAGATGGATGGGAAATTCAGGTCAGAATTATTGCAGATAATTGATGAGGCTTCTACGACAAGCTTAGTGGCTAAGACTGCTATCTTACATCAAGGGATAATTAGGGGGGAAGCACCCCTTACAGATTATAAAAGCCCTCGGCTTACAATATCAATCAAGGGCCATGAATTTCAAGGTGTTATTGTAGATGGTGGTTCTGGCATTAATTTGATGCCTGAACATACCATGAAAAGGATTGGACTCCACCCTTCAAGACCTGCAAATTTCACGGTCACTTTGGCAGATCAGAGCAAAGTAAGGCCCTTAGGGGTAATCCCAAAAGTTCCACTTGAAGTACAAGGTAATCTATTTATCCTGGATTTTGTGGTTTTAAGATTGCCCCAGGTTGAAGGAGGATTTCCTCTCTTAATTGGAAGACCTTGGCTGAGGCATGCCAGTGTCATTCATGATTGGGGTAAGGACACCATGTGGGTACAAAAGAAAGGGCAGGAGCTGACACAAATTCATTTAGAAGAAGGCCCAGACAATCAAGGAAACACTAGTATGATGCAAACAGTGAGCATTTGCATGGAAACAGAAGCGGAGGATCAACCCCAAATAGATTTTGAGGAAGAAGAGGATATTTTAAGTTGGCTTCATGCCGGCAACTCTTCTTCTTGTTTTGGAATTTTTCTTGATAATCCTGGTACAATTGGAGGCTATGATGAAGACAAAGGAAAGGTCCAGGTTGATGGATTGGGAGAGCCCATCACTGACCACAGAAGGGGCAGGAAGATACCCCTCAAATACAAATTGGAGGAGGATGTGTCAACATCAGATAACGAAGTTTCCAAAGCTAAAAGCAAGGTAAAAAATTCTGAGGTTGAATGTTCTTTCCCAATTCAAGAAATCCCTACAGGATGGATGCAGGACAAGGAGGAAAACATCGAAGTTCAAAATACACCTGCTTATGAAGCAATGCACGAAAAGCTAGTAGAAGAAGACAAGGAAGCAGATGCACAAGAAGATAATCTGGTAACAAGAAATCCGGTTCAAGAAGTACATTTATGCACCCAAAACAATAATCAACCAGTTCTAGTGGCCACTTGGTTGTGGAGCCACCCAAAGCTCCTGGAAAAGGTAAAATCATTCTTAACCCAGTATGCAGATGTTTTTGCCTGGCATTATAAAGACTTAGAAGGAGTGCCTGCATCTTATGGAGAGCACAGAATTCCTCTGGTTGAGGGAGCCAGACCCATCAGAGGAAGGAGTTATAGACTCAATCCAAAGTATGCCGAAGCTGTCTATGTGGAAATCCAAAAGATGGAAGATGCAGGAATCATCATTCCTGTGGAACACTCAGAGTGGCTCTCGCCTATGGTTATAGTACCAAAGAAGAATACTAATAAAATCAGAATTTGTGTGGACTTTAGAGCTCTCAACAAGGTGACCATTCCAGACGGGTTCCCTATGCCTTTTGCAGAACAGGTCATTGAAGAAGTGGCGGGGCATGCACTATATAGTTTTATGGATGGCTTCAGTGGCTATAATCAAATATCAATACACCCAGAGGATCGTGAAAAGACTGCTTTTATCACACCGTGGGGAACGTATGTGTATGTAAAAATGCCATTTGGGCTAAGAAATGCTCCAGCCACATTTAACAGAACGGTCAATCTCATTTTTGGCCCCTTATTGCTGGAATCACTTAGAATCTTCATGGATGATTTCTCTTCATTTTCAGGATCTCACAAAGAAACTCATCTAGATTGTTTGGACCAGCACCTGAGACAGCTGCAGAATATTTTCCAAAGATGCAGAGAAACTAAGTTAAAGCTCAATCCAAATAAATGTCATTTCCTTGTGACAGAAGGAACCCTTTTAGGACATGTGGTATCCGCTAAAGGTATGGCCCCAGATCCTGACAAAATTCTCTCTATATTAAAATTACCTAAACCCAAAACTCCTAAAGAGATCCAGAGTTTTTTGGGGCATGCCGGTTATCATAGAAGGTTTATAAAAATGTATGCAGAGATAGCTAGACCTCTGACTAGACTCACAGGTAAAGAAGTACCTTTCAAATGGGAAGAAGAGGAGGAAAAAGCATATCAGACATTAAGGTCACGGCTAGTGTGTGCTCCTATCTTGGTCACCCCGGAGTGGTCAAAAATCTTTCATATACATGTCGATGCCAGTGCATATGCAGTGGGAGCAGTTCTGACTCAACCCAGTGAAGAATTTAAAATGGACAGGCCAATTCAATATGCCAGTAGAATCTTGACCAAGGCTGAAAGAAATTACAGTACTACCGAAAGGGAAGCACTAGCAATGGTCTTTGCAGTTCAAAAATTCCGCCATTACTTATTGGGGGTAAAATTTATTATTATATCAGATCACCAACCTCTCAAGTACTTACTCAACAAACCACATGCTACTGGTAGAATATGGAGGTGGTTACTGTTATTCCAAGAGTTCGATTTCTCGGTAATCCATAAGCCAGGAAGAGAAAATGTGATGGCGGATCACTTGTCCAGAATAAATAGGAAGGATCAAACCAGTGGTATCAATGATGATTTCCCTGATGCACACTTGTTTGCTATACAACCTAAAGGATGGTATGATGATATCAAGCAGTTCATTAATACTGGATTGTATCCAGAAAGTGCTAATGCTGTACTAAGAAAGAGGCTGCTTATCAAGAGTAGACCATATACTTTTATTGAGGGTAAACTCTACAGACAGGGCAAGGATGACAGGATGAGGAAATGCTTAGAGGAAGATGAAGTGAGGGAAATACTGCAATTTGCACATGAAGGAACAGGTGGTGGGCACCTTCCAGGGCATATCATGAGCCAGAGAATACTAGATGCTGGTCTATGGTGGCCTACACTCTTTAAGGATGCAGATGATTGGAGAAAAACATGTGATGTGTGCCAAAGGTGTGGACCTAAACCCACAAAGCAAAGACATCCCTTTGGTAGTTTCCACTTCTTGGCAGCCCTTTGAGAAGTGGGGATTAGACTTTGTTGGGCCTATATACCCCGCGGCACTTCCAAAAAGGGAAAAGTATTTACTGATAGCCACGGACTACGCAACAAAATGGGCTGAAGCTATTGCCTCAACGGACTGCTCTACACAAACAGTGGCTGACTTTTTGTATTGTAACATCATTTGCAGATTTGGATGCCCGCTTGAAATCTGTACCGATCAGGGTACTCATTTTGTTAACAAAGTACTACAGGAAATTTCAAACAGGTATCGCATTCTACACAGGACTTCTTATGCATACTACCCACGAGCTAATGGACAAGCCGAGTCAACGAACAAAGTATTAATTTCAATGTTACGAAAAGAATGCATGTTACAGCCGACCTCTTGGGGACAGGCCTATCTGGGTACTTTATGGGCGTACAGAATGGCCTATAAAGAGACTGGGTATTCTCCCTTTCAATTAGTCTATGGCTTGGTTCCTATTGAACCATTTGAATTCATCAGAGGCTCTATAAGAACGGAAAGACTAGAGAAAAATGGGATGGAAGTTCCAGCACGAATGATTGCTTTGCATAAACTGGAAGAATCAAGAATTTTAGCCTCCAAACAGTTAGAGGATATTCAAATAAAGAGGAAGGAGAACCATGACAAAAGTTTATGGCACAACAAATTGAAGCCCGGTCATTTAGCACTATTACACAGGCCACAATTTTCTAATCAAAACAAAGGGAAATGGATCCCTAACTGGGAAGGTCCTTTTCGCATTACGAAGATGCTGCAGTGGGGTGCAGTGCAATTGGAAACACTCGATGGCAACACCCTACCTTTAGTAAACATTTCTAGACTCAAGGCTTATTATCAAGTATCATAACCATTGCAATTCCCTTTATCTTGTTTCTAATTGGGTTTGGATTGTTTAATAAGTAGTAATAATCAGCTAAACAGAATTTTGGGCGCAAGTTTTTTCTTTTCTTTTATCAATGAAAATCAAGAATTTTGGGGCGCAAGTTTTTCTTTTTTTTTTCTTTTATCAATAATCAGGAATTTTGGGCGCAAGTTTTTTTCACCCATAAAAAATCAAGAAATTCATCATTCCATAAAAAAAAATGGGCGTCAATATTTTGAATGGCTATTAGTTTTGCTCAGTAACTTTCAATTTTGCCCTTTCCTTTGTTTATCTCTCGGATGGATGAGATTAACATTGTCATCTTCCCCTCTTTTGAACACCCTTTTATGCTAGACCGCTCCTTCTTGAGAGGTGCTCCCTCCTTCCAACTAGCTATATAATATGGCCTCTTTCTTCATACTGGCTTCAACACATCAGAATTCCGTACTATTTTTCATTGCACAGGCCAGTTGTGCTAAGGAAGAAAGAAGACGATCATCTCTCACGCCCCTTTCCACCCCATCAACTCCTCCATACCACCACCCTCCCTCCTCCTTCCCCCTTTCCATACTACCGCCCCTCTGCCTCCTCTCCATCCACCTCAACCCCACTCTACCCCCATCCCACCCGCGTGCCCCTCCCTTCCCCCCGCCCCAACCTCCTCAACACCCCCTCTCCACAACAGCGCCCCCCCCCCCTCCCAACCCCGCTCGGCCCCCCTCACCACACCACCCCCCCTCAACACACCCCAACCCCCCCCTCCCAACCCCGCTTGACCCCCTCACCACACACACACCCCCCTCTCCACAACAGCCCCCCCCCTCCCAACCCCGCTCGCCCCCTCACAACACACCCCCCCTCTCCACAACAGCGCCCCCCCTCCCGACCCCGCTCGACCCCCCTCACCACAGCACCCCCCCCCCTCAACACACCCCAACCCCCCCCCCCTCCCAACCCCGCTCGACCCCCTCACCACACACACACCCCCTCTCCACAACAGCCCCCCCCTCCCAACCCCGCTCGCCCCCTCACAACACACCCCCCCTCTCCACAACAGCGCCCCCCCCGCCCGACCCCGCTCGACCCCCCTCACCACAGCCCCCCCCCCCTCAACACACCCCAACCCCCCCCCTCCCAACCCCGCTCGACCCCCTCACCACACACACACCCCCCTCTCCACAACAGCCCCCCCCCCCTCCCAACCCCGCTCGACCCCCTCACCACACACACACCCCCCTCTCCACAACAGCCCCCCCCCCTCCCAACCCCGCTCGCCCCCTCACAACACACCCCCCCTCTCCACAACAGCGCCCCCCCTCCCGACCCCGCTCGACCCCCCTCACCACAGCACCCCCCCCCCTCAACACACCCCAGCCCCCCCCCTCCCAACCCCGCTCGCCCCCTCACAACACACCCCCCCTCTCCACAACAGCGCCCCCCCTCCCGACCCCGCTCGACCCCCCTCACCACAGCACCCCCCCCCCTCAACACACCCCAACCCCCCCCCTCCCAACCCCGCTCGACCCCCTCACCACACACACACCCCCCTCTCCACAACAGCCCCCCCCCCCTCCCAACCCCGCTCGCCCCCTCACAACACACCCCCCCTCTCCACAACAGCGCCCCCCCTCCCGACCCCGCCCAACCCCGCTGCCCTCAACACACCCCCCCCCCTCAACATACCCCAGCCCCCCCCCCTCCCAACCCCGCTCGCCCCCTCACAACACACCCCCCCTCTCCACAACAGCGCCCCCCCCTCCCGACCCCGCTCGACCCCCCTCACCACAGCACCCCCCCCCCCTCAACACACCCCAACCCCCCCCTCCCAACCCCGCTCGACCCCCTCACCACACACACACCCCCTCTCCACAACAGCCCCCCCCCCCTCCCAACCCCGCTCGCCCCCTCACAACACACCCCCCCTCTCCACAACAGTGCCCCCCCTCCCGACCCCGCTCGACCCCCCTCACCACAGCACCCCCCCCCTCAACACACCCCAACCCCCCCCCCTCCCAACCCCGCTCGACCCCCTCACCACACACACACCCCCCTCTCCACAACAGCCCCCCCCCCTCCCAACCCCGCTCGACCCCCTCACCACACACACACCCCCCTCTCCACAACAGCCCCCCCCCCTCCCAACCCTGCTCGCCCCCTCACAACACACCCCCCCTCTCCACAACAGCGCCCCCCCTCCCGACCCCGCTCGACCCCCCCTCACCACAGCACCCCCCCCCCTCAACACACCCCAGCCCCCCCCCTCCCAACCCCGCTCGCCCCCTCACAACACACCCCCCCTCTCCACAACAGCGCCCCCCCTCCCGACCCCGCTCGACCCCCCTCACCACAGCACCCCCCCCCTCAACATACCCCAGCCCCCTCCCTCCCAACCCCGCTCGCCCCCTCACAACACACCCCCCCTCTCCACAACAGCGCCCCCCCTCCCGACCCCGCTCGACCCCCCTCACCACAGCACCCCCCCCCTCAACACACCCCAACCCCCCCCCCCTCCCAACCCCGCTCGACCCCCTCACCACACACACACCCCCCTCTCCACAACAGCCCCCCCCCCCCTCCCAACCCCGCTCGCCCCCTCACAACACACCCCCCCTCTCCACAACAGCGCCCCCCCCTCCCAACCCCGCTCGCCCCCCCTCACCACACCACCCCGCCCTCAACATACCTCCACACACCCCTTTCCAAACCCGCTCGCCCCCTCTCAACACATCCCACCCCCCCCTCCCGACCCCGCCCGACACCCGACCACCCCCCCTAATCCTACACTCACCACCCCTGGCGGCACCCAGCACCCCCCTCTCCCCTACCCAAACCCCCCCCCCCCCCCCCTTTCCGACTCCTCTACACCCAACCACCCCCCTACGACCTCGCCGGCACCCAATCCCCCCCCTCTTCAACCCCGCTCCACATCCAAACCCCCCTCCCAACTCTCTGCCTCCAACCCCACCGCAACCCCTCCTTCCTCCCCCGCCCCCCCTCTTCCTCCCAACACCATCCACCCCTCAAGCCCTCTGCCCCCCTCCCACCACCTCAACCCATCGATTCCTCTCCCCCTGAGGAGGCGTTCTTTTGTTCCATTTCTTTTCCCCACTTCCATCCATGGCGGACCCTCCGGGTGCTAGTCCCGCTCCTCCCTCCACAATTCCCTCTGACCATCCCAATCCACCTCCTCCTTCATCGGCAGAACAATCTGTTCAAGCGACTCCAACAGCTCCTATGGCCCTGGATCTTCCCATTTATTCCATAGACTCAGATTCCAGCTACCTTTATTCCCCACCTCCCCTCCCGCACCCTCCTTCTCCTTCCCCATCTATGTCTCATTCATCCCACCCATCTTCACCAACCGGGGATTATATGCGCCTGTTTCTCCCACCTGACATAAACCTGCAAATCCGAATGTATCTATCCCTACCTACCATTGCCCTTCGTCAAATGTTTTCCATTGAGGATCTTCAGCAGGCGGGCTTGTGGGGCTTGGCTAATGTTTTCTTCAACCCCGCCAATTTTACCCAGGTTTATGAAGCTATCCGCCTCTTCCCTCATTTTAGAACCGGCACTCTCTTCATCCCAGACATTGCCGCCAGTATTAGGTCTCCCCTAATAAATTTTCGTGCTCCCCCTTTCCTATACTCTGGATTGTCCGCCTCAGCCACTATTGCCTTTTGTAACACACATTTTCAAAGTAATGCTAGGTTTTCGCTCCGCATGACCACCCTTCTCAATGCGTTCATCTTTTTCTTCTTACTACGCAGCCAAACCTCTTCCCTTCCGTGGTCTGATATTCGTATCGCTGATCCGCTTTTCTGCTTTCTCCATAGCCGTCCTTACCCTTACGCAACCCTCATTTATAGTTCCTTGACTTTACGCTCCCGTCGACTCCGCCAGGCTATCTCTAGAGGCTCTCATGCATTTTCCATCTATTCTGCACCCTTCTTAGCTTGGCTATATCAGATTCCCGCACATTCTGCACACAATGCTGCTTATCTCCCTTCCCAACCTGGACCTTCCATTGCTCCATCTCCCTCCCCCCCTCTAATCTCTATTGACTCAGCTTCCGCCTCGACAACCACATCCGCGCCACCTGATGTAACTTCCTGCCCTCCCCAATCTTCTTCACCCATCCCTCCTGCATCTACCACCTCTCCATTCATAACTAACCCCCCTGATGTAACCTCCATCCCTCCCCATTCCTCTTCACCTATCCCTCCTGCCTCTACCACTTCTCCATTCATAACTAATCCCCCTGATGTGCCCTCCTTCCCTCCCCAATCTTCTTCACCTATCCCTCCTACATCCTCCACCTCTCCATTCATGACGTATCCCCCTGATGTAACCTCCTTCCCTACCCAATCTTCTTCACCTTTCCCTCCTGCATCTACCATCTCTCCATTCATGACTCCCCCACCTCACGTCCCCTCCTTCACTACCCAATCTTCTTCCCCTTTCCCTCCTGAATCTACAATTTCTCCATCCATGCCTACCCCTCCTATTATCCCTAGACCTCCCCTCTCTTCCGATTTCACCTCACTTATTCAAACACAGCTCAACCCTCAAAACCCCACCTGTATGCCACCAATTCACCCGGATTTCACCTCCCCCTCCATGATTTCACCCCACTTATTCAAACACAGCTCAACCCTCAAAACCCCACCTGTATGCCACCAATTCACCCGGATTTCACCTCCCCCTCTATCAGTAACCTCCCTGTCAGTCGACCGCTCCCTTCCCCCAATCCTTCACTTCCCACTCCATCTTCCACTCCAACCCTTCATCCTCCTCGGCAGAATATTCCCCCTTCCCCTTCCCCTCCCGCTCCAACGGTCACCCCCACTCCGCATTTTGACCTACCATCAACCCCTTCATTTTTGCAATTACTCCAGGACGCGAGTGTAGTCGCTATTGGCAATGCTCAGGCCTCTCAGATTTCCTTGGATTCGGTTTCCGCAGCAGCTTCGGTTCATCAACAGTATATCTCAACAATAGAAAACATCAATCGCATGGCAACCGCTCAATGGCACTCCCTCAACGAAATGGCCCGATTGCTCAAAGAAGAGCGAGATCATTATCGCGATATGGCCGACTCTGCGATGAAAGCCTTAGAAGATCTTCAGAATCGCTCCAACTTAGGGCTTTGTGCTAATGCTACATGCCGACGTATCCGCAGGGAAAGGGATCACCTTAGACAATGCCTTAGTTCGCTACAGCTTACGATCGAACAAGCTTCTGCTCCTTTGCCCCCTTCTCCATCAACCTCGGCTGACAATCTCAATCAACCTCCACAATAAATTGCCCTCCTCAGTCTAAATAAATTGCTCATCCACAGTCATAATAATTGCTCTTAGATTCCAGTATCGCTTTGCCAATAATTACCTCATACTTTTGATTTCTTATCATTCTTGTAGGGTGCATTATATTTTTTCTTCTTAACTCAATAAGATACACACCTTTACCTTTTTTCTTGCCTCCGTTGTTTTCATCTCTGTGTCTTTGCAATGTCTCAGTTGGTATCGCTGTTGTCTCTCCGGGACGGAGAGATCTTTAGGTGGTGGGCATCTGTAGAGCCCTAACCGGTTGAAACTAAAGGTACAAAGTATTTCTCCTCTTAAGGTTCAAAGGTTGAATCTAAAATCTTAAGGTGCAAAAGTAAAAGAATTAAAAGGAAAGGTGAAGGTGGAAGGCCGCGTACGCAAAGGTGGAAATAGGCAGCCCAATCAAAATTTTATTTTATTTTAAAAGTCACTCTTGTTCTAAAGTCACTACAAGACAAAGAGGACCAGTTCAAAAAGACAATCTTGGGACATTGAAAGGACACCAAGATTGTATTGCAGTTAGAGTGCGCGAACCGGCGGACTCTCAAACAAAAAGAAGGACAAAGGCTATTCTTGGACATTGAGAGTTGGGAGCAAGAGAGAGCTTCAGAGGAGCAAGAGAGGAAGCAAGAAGAGCCTCCTGTGTGCGACGACTTTCAAGAGTGCAAGAGGTGCCAGGAGGAAAGTGTGCAGAGAAGAGAGAAGACGGGCTAGGTTCCAAGAGTTCCAAGGGCTATTGCGTGCATGCGCAGTGATACCAATTCCTTAGCTTGGCGGAAGCTTAGTTCAAGGTGTGCACAAGGGAAGCGGGAAGCAAGTGAAGGATTGGTGCACGAGAGGCCGCCGCCAGAAGACTTGAGATAATTGGTCTTCAGTAATTGATACTCTCTGAAGTGGTATTTAGTCATTGATTAGACTGTGCGCAGTCATTGTAATTGTTGAAGGATAATTAATATTCAAGGTTTCCAAGAGTATTCCTTTGCAGAAGTTCTCACTATTATTCCATTTTCATCATCTCTTTTTTCTCCTACAAACCCTCAAACTCCTTCTTGTCCCCGAATCCCCAACAAGTACCAACAAGACATTGTTGAGTATGCTTCCCAAATTGATCGTGGAATCTCCAGAAAGATGGGATCAGTTACTACCTGCAGTTTTATGGGCATACCGGACTACATACAAAGTTGCAACCGGAATGACCCCTTTCAAGCTTGCTTATGGGTTGGAAGCAATCACGCCGATGGAGCTCGTAGTGCCAAGTTACTGCCCGAAGACTCTTTGTCCTTTTGGTTGGATTCACTCAGAGATTTGGATGAACAGCATTGGGAAAGTTTTCTGACTCTTCAAGAAGTTCAGTTGCGGCAAGCCTGTATCCATGATTGGTTCCTCAAAACTCCAGTTTTTATGGTGGGCCAACTTGTGCTGTTTTATAATGCTAAATCAAATCGTTCTGCTGGAAAATTTAAATTACGGTGGCTCGGTCCTTACCGAATTAGTGAGCAAGTGGGGCCAGCTACTTTTTGGTTGACTACCTTGACCGGAGTTCCTCTTCCTAAATTAATCAATGGTTCAAAGTTGCGTCCATATCACCAAGCGCCTGACCGCTACTAACGTATCCTTCGTTTTTTCACGTGTCATAACTACCGTAAAACTCCTCGTTTGGATATCTAATTATGAGTAATCGTTGCCCTGTGTTATTGATTCTGCTCATGCATGCACGCCGTAATTATGAAGGTTATCATTTCCATACCGCACAATGATTAGGAGTTTCGATCGCCTCCCGTTGCCAAGTGTCTACTTAATCTTCTTCTTTTCACTGTTAATCCCTATTGTGTCTGTGTGTTCTGTGCGCTGTGTTTTCTGTGTTTGTTGTGCATTCGTGTTCTTGTGACTTTGTGTGCGCATCATGGAAGCGTTAGCCAATTTCGCTACCTTCTGTGATGGACTCCCTCAGGATGTAAGTGAGTTCTTGCGTATCCGCGGCCTGTTGAACTTCGCTGAATTGCCTTGGCATTCAGTGGAGTGTCAACCGTTTTATGCGCAGATCATTTCTGTCATCGCTGCCACACCTGCTACGGAGCAGAGTTGGTCGATTACATGTTTACCGTCTTGTGTAGTAATCACGTTAGCTTCATTCGCTGAAGCATTTCGTCTGCCCATGGAAGGATTGGAGAATGGTCCTCTCCTTCCGGTAGCCACCATGGTCGAATTGTTCCCATGTCACTCATCGAATGAGTATGCCATTTTGTGTCGCCTTGACCCTGAAGGCACCGCCTTACAATTCATAGTAGCTATCCTAAATTTACAGAAACGTACCTACGGGATTTCACGCCCATTTTATTCAATGATCAAAATGGCTTCTCGTGAGCCTCTGAATTTTGCCTCTTATTATTTCCGGTGCATTCACCGTGAATGCGTTACGGTTATTAAGCAAGTTAACAAAGGTGATCTTCCACGATCACGCCTTCCCCACATCCTTACGTTCCTTTTTCCCACCATTCAAGCCGCGCAACCTCCACCCAATGCACCGTTCTTACTGCATGAAGAATCCATTTGGATGCTTGAAGATGAAGACGAGGATGATGATGCCAATTTGTTTCAACTCCTTCGCCAGAAACGCCATCGCATAAGCCCGTCTGAAAGCTAGGTGCAAGGTTCCAATGCAGCCAATGAAGAAGAAATCTTTCATGACACCGCAACTTCTATCCATGTCGATTCTTCCGCCCAATCTTCTCCGAATAAGCAGCAGGAACAAAGTGCGTCCACCACCGAATCTGAAGCAATTTCTTCGAACGAGGATTCTCAGCACCAAACCCAAGATGATGTGCGATCCATTGTTGCTAAGATTGTCAATGAAGTAATTATTGCGGTCGATGTTGTAGTTGACTGACTTGAAGCGACTACGCAGCAGAATCCCGGAATAGTGTTGGTGCCCAACACTCTTATACCCACTCCTCCACCAATGAATCCGGTCGAGCCCATTGTACCTGTTCAACCTATTGTCCATGAAGCACCGGATTCCTCATCCTCTTCACCTAATTATTCCCCACCATCCTCCCCTCACCTCTTATCAGCCTCTTCATCCCAGCCACTTCCTCCTCCTCCTCTTCCGGTTCCCATGTTTACTGAATTAGAGACCATGGGCCGTATACTAATCCAATTCTCATAGCAGTTATCGATGCAACTCAGAATGGTCACTGATAATATTCGCCAAGAATTGTAGCATAAAGTCGATATCTTAGAAGCATTATTACTCCACTACAGGAAGAAGTCAATGCGGTTAAGGCAGAAAATCATCGCCTACACTTACAAATTCAATAGCTTCAAGATCAGCTAGCACAGAGAGATGCTTTACTGTGTCAAAAGGATACAGAAATCAGCACGATGAAGCAAGAAATCACTGATAAAACAGATGCAATGACTGCCATAGGCAATGAATTGCATAGCACGCGGGAAGCATACAGCATATTAGAAGAAGCTTCTCAGTCTCTTGCCGCAAATGTCCTTAAAGCTGAGACAGAGCTTCATAAAACTACCGAAACCCTGTTCAAACGTGATCAAGAGTTACAGGAAGAGCTTGGCAGGTATCTCCGTTTGAAGAAAGAATTTGAAGGAGTGCGGAAGGAAATAGACGCTTATTACAAAACCATGCAGTTCCAGTCTGAAGAACTCGAGAGAAGAGAAAAGCAGCTCGGTTATCAAGCAGAGCGTTTATCCAGAATAGATAAACAGATTGAAGATATGAGATTGAGCCGTGACGCAGCTCTTGCAAATGATTTCTACCTGCAAGAGGCCTTTTCGCAGACACAGCCTAACATTTTAATGAGTCAAGTGATTGCTGCAAGCTCTGTTCATACTGACGCACAATTAGTCGAACCAGAAACTTTAAAGTTAATGTTGGATTCTTTGAAGCAGAAGATTTCCAGAACTTTCAAATTAGCTCGCACCATGTATATACAGGGCATTGTAGATGAGCCCTAAATTTTGTTTCGTTGCAGGTTCAAGTCCATCGTGCATGCCAGTGTGAGCCGCGGAATTGGCATTCTATATTTTTCATAATTCTTATATTTGCCTATCCCGCACGAACCAAAAGGTCGTTGCGAGGTGATGTATCTGTTTATCAATTAATGAAAAGACATTGCGGTGACTCTTCGGTAACGACAAGCGAGATCGCTAGACTGTGTGTCTGGGCGATTGCGGCCTGTGGAGACGTCGTCGTAGTGCAGCATTCATGAGATCGGAGTATTATTGTTCTTACCTTTATTTAATTACATTAAGTTGGGATTAACACAGTGAGGTTAAGTACGAATAATAAGTTTGTGTGATGGTAATGAATAACTCCGGTGTTACGAACTGTGAAAAGTCTAACCAGAGCTTTAAACATTAACCTGTATAAGAGTTCGATACTGAACATTAACGTATTGCGGTTTGAATATGTTAATTGGGAAAATTAAGTTACAGGGCCTCTGATTTATCAGACCCCTACCACTCTCAAGAACCCGAAAGAATTTAAAAATGCATGTAATGTAAATGTGCATTTTAACAGTATGCATGTATGTATGCATATGTGTGTATGTGTCTGTATGCATTATGTATGCATATGTGTGTGTACGCATTATGTATGTGTATGTAAGCATGTGCATATGTATGTATGTAAGTATGTATGTATGCATATGCATATGCATTATGTATGCATATGCATATGCATTATGTATGCATATGCATATGCATTATGTATGCATATGTGTGTATGTGTGTGTATGCATTATGTATGCATATGTGTGTGTATGCATTATGTATGTGTATGTAAGCATGTGCATTATGTATGCATGTAAGTATGTATGTATGCATATTCATATGCATTATGTATGCATGTATGTGTATGTGTGTGTATGTCTCTCTATGTGTGTGTATGCATATATGTGTGTGTATGTGTGTGTGTATGTGTGTGTAGGTGTGTATGTGTAGTATGCATCATTATGTGTGTATGTGTGTGTGTATGTGTGTGTGTGTGTCTATGTGTATATGTGTGTGTCTATGAGTATGTATGTGTTTATGTGTGTCTATGTGTGTATGTGTCTGTGTGTGTATGTATCTATGCATGTGCATTATGTATGCATATGTGTGTATGTGTGTGTATGCATTATGTATGCATATGTGTGTGTATGCATTACGTATGTGTATGTAAGCATGTGCATTATGTATGCATGTAAGTATGTATGTATGCATATGCATATGCATTATGTCTGCATATGCATATGCATTATGTATGCATATGTATGCATATATGTGCATGTGTGTGTATGCATATATGTGTGTGTATGTGTGTATATGTGTTTGTATGTGTGTATGCATGTGTAGTATGCATCATTATGTGTGTATGTGTGTGTATGTGTGTGTGTCTATGTGTATATGTGTGTATCTATGAGTATGTATGTGTCTATGTGTGTATGTGTCTATGAGTGTGTATGTGTTTATGTGTGTGTATGTGTTTATGTGTTTATGTGTTTACGTGTGTGTATGTGTCTACGTGTGTATGTGTATGCATGTATGTATGCATAGGTGTATGTATGTGTGTGTATGCATTATGTATGCATATGTGTGTGTATGCATTATGTATGTGTATGTATGCATGTAAGTATGTATGTATGCATATGCATATGCATTATGTATGCACATGTATGCATGTGTGTGTATGTCTCTCTATGTGTGTGTGTATGCATATATGTGTGTGTGTATGCATATATGTGTGTGTATGTGTGTATGTGTGTATGTGTGTGTGTCTATGTGTGTCTATGTGTGTATGCATGTGTATGTGTGTGAATGCATCATAATGTGTGTATGTGTCTATGTGTATGTGTGTGTGTATATGTGTGTGTATGTGTGTGCGCATCTATGTGTATGTGTGTGTGTCTATGAGTGTGTATGTGTTTATGTGTGTGTATGTGTCTATGTGTGTGTATGTGTCTATGTGTGTATGTGTATGCATGTATGTATGCATATGTGTGTGTATGTGTGTGTATGCATTATGTATGCATATATGTGTGTATGTGTGTGTATGTGTTTATGTGTGTGTATGTGTCTATGTGTGTGTATGTGTATGTGTATGCATGTATGTATGCATATGTGTGTGTATGTGTTTATGTGTGTATGTGTCTATGTGTGTATATGTATCTATGTGTGTATGTGTATGCATGTATGTATGCATATGTGTGTGTATGTGCGCGTATGCATTATGTATGCATATGTGTGTGTATGTGTTTATGTGTGTGTATGTGTCTATGTGTGTGTATGTGTATGCATGTGTGTGTATGTGTATGTATGTATGTATGCATATGTGTGTGTATGTGTGTGTATGTGTTTATGTGTGTATGTGTCTATGTGTGTGTATGTGTCTATGTGTGTATGTGTATGCATGTATGTATGCATATGTGTGTGTATGTGTGTGTATGCATATGTATGTGTATGTGTGTGTATGTGTTTATGTATGTGTATGTGTCTATGTGTGTGTATGTGTATGCATATGTGTGTGTATGTGTATGCATGTATGTATGCATATGTGTGTGTATGTGTGTGTATGTGTTTGTGTGTGTGTATGTGTCTATGTGTGTGTATGTGTCTATGTGTGCATATGTGTGTGTCTGCATGTAAGTATGTATGTATGTACTCATATGCATATGCATTATGTATGCATATGTGTGTGTATGCATGTAAGTATGTATGGATGTACGCATATGCATATGCATTATATATGCATGTATGTTTATGTGTGTGCATGTCTCTCTATGTGTGTTTGTATGCATATATGTGTGTGTATGTGTGTATATGTGTGTGTATGTGTGTGTGTATGTGTGTGTATGTGTGTGTGTATGTGTGTATGTGTGTGTATATGTATGTGTATATGTGTGTGCATGTGTATGCATTATGTGTGCATGTTTGTATGCAACATTATTTGTGTATGTGTATGTGTGTGTGTGTCTATGTGTATGTGTGTGTGTGTATGTCTATGTGTGTATATGTGTGTGTGTATGCATATGTATGTGTGTGTAACTGTGTGTGTGTGTGTGCACATACCTTGCAAGTAGATGTCTCTCTCTCTCTCTCTCTCTCTCTCTCTCTTGCACGCGCGCTCTCTCTGGGTCTCTTCTTGGTCTCTCGCGTCCAAATCCCGGCACAAATGTGCCGGGAGAAATCAGAATTATTATTTTTTACATTCCAGAGCATCACATATGCGACGCTCTTCAGTTTGCCAACGTCGCAAATACCGTCGCTCACTAGCGACGGTATTTACGACGCTATTAATTTAGAGTCGCATAAGCGATGCTATCATCGCTTATGCGACGGTTCTCGCTTTAAAAAAAATCAAAAAATTGACCGTCGCTTATGCGACGCTAGCGTCGCATAAGCGACGGTACACGTTTTTTTTTTCAATTTGGGGGCGTCACTATGCCCCCCTATTTCTTGTAGTGATCCCATATAGAGAGTTCGCAGGACAGTGCTATGCCTATAAAAGAGAGGATTAAACCTCCTTTCTCTCATCCAAGAGAAGGGGAGGAGGGGGAGAACACCATCTGCCTGCCTGTCGGCTTCTCTCGCGAATGATCATGCTGCCTGGTGGTCTTTCCATCGATTGGACAACCTGTGCATCGCTGACTCTATCCCCAGTATTTTTTGGCTTGGATACCAATGTTAATTCCTCCGATGAGGACCCTTGTTTTGGACTCTTCCCACACGCCTTACGAGGATGTCTACCAGCTATTTTCACGGAGCAGAGACATGCAGTTCAATGCATAAATCTGACCGCCCAACCGCATGTTTTCCATTCTTTAATTCCTCTCTAGTAATCCATAATGAGTATTACTCATGGTCCCTCACATGAGTGCCACTTGGCACTCAAGTGAGTATTCTACTCTAAAAGGCTCCGTGTTACACAAACACACACATAAAGTACAGATATGTACATACATGTGCAACGATGCGCTACACATTGTGAAAATGAAAACATAATTTCTATGCTGAAGTTCAATATTCACACTGTATAGTAGACAACACCTGATGATAATTATGGGGTCCTTCGATGTGAGGTTGCAATCATTTTTTCTGGAATCCGAAAAACTCTTAGGGATTGTTTTCCTCTTGAATCCCAAGCATAGAGACTCCTCTTCTTTTAAGCACATGTTTTGGCTCTCTCACTAGTTCGGATATGGCACCATCACAAAGCATCATATCTGGATCCTTGTGCACAAAGAGCGTGACGAAGAGCTACAATGAGAAACGAAAGGTCGAGGAGAGATTTGGTCATGAGAGAGAGAGAGATGCAGGAAAAACACATAATGGCGGGAGAGATGGGAAAGAGGTGGGATTTTGGGAATTCAAAAAGAAACTATAGTAAGGAAAAAGGGCCGCACAAAGGGGAATTGGTGGATATAAAAGAAAGATAGAACATCAAAGAAACTGAAGAGTGGCAAATATCCTAGTCAGAGCACGGGGAATGCGGAGAGTCAAGTGAGAAGAAGACAAATGATGACCAAATTCAGAGTATAATATAACTTATAACATATAAATTCAGAGTATAATATAACTTATAACATATAACTAATAGTTATAACTTATAACATATAAGTGACTGGCAAATGTGAGTTGTGCCTGTTAAATTGATGAGAGATTGAAATTCATGCACGTCATTGTTGAAGGTTAAAAAACTAATCAGCCTGTAAAATATGGCCCAATACCCCAAAAATGGGCAATACGCTTGTCAAAATGCAACACTGCTTGTGCCCATCGCGATAATGTGGCACTTGTGCCATCGCGACGGTGTGTTAGGCCCATCGCATTTATTGAGGGTGGCTATGGCTTTTCGCGGTGACTCCGGCAAGTAGTCTTGCCCTCACGTCGGGGGTGTACAATCGCACATCCGTTTTAGGTTGCAGGCACGTATTAAAAGCTTCTCGGTTCACACAACCTGAGTCTACGCTTTGTGTGCCAGCACGATGGGTTAATGCAATGGGGCAATTGATGTATTTCATCGCGATGGTGTATTTTGTTCTCTCTATTCAGAGCTTATTCTTTTGATAAAAACAATCTTAAATCAGCAAATCAACACTTCTGTTATTTCTTAAAGGCAGACATCATGATAAAAACAATCTTAAATCAGCAAATCAACACTTCAGTTGATTCTTAAAGGAAGACATTCTTGATGGCACGAATCTTCCTGCGCTAGTCCCAGGTGGTTGGGCCTTTGCCTCTTGAGGCAGGAGCGAGGGTTAAAACCCTGTTGACAGCATTTGTGAGGGACATGTTTAACATGGAAAGTTGTACCATGTGGATGATGTGCCATTGTTTGTCTTGCCCTGCGGTAGTTATGACCACCCTTTAACCCAACTATATAAACCCCTGTTCTTGAAGGTCCCATGGGTACTATGCCCTTCCTTGTACAGTTTACAATTTCAAAGTTAAAGCCTGGAGGAGTAGGCCTCAGCCGAACCTCCTTAAAAAAGAAAACTCAAAAAAAAAAAAAAAAAATCTTCCTACGCTTCGCGTAAAGAGTTTTTTCCTTAGTAAAGTAAACTTTAGTAAAGTAAAGTTTTTTCTTGCGCTTCGCTTAAAGAGTTTTTTCGTTATTAAAGTAAACTGAATAAAAAATATATATAAAAGGGAGAAAAAAAAGGAAAAAAAGAGGAAAAAAAGAAGAGATCTTTCTCTTAAAGGGGGTTGTTCAAGAGGGCAATCGTACGTTTAAAGGTGGGTCCTTCAAGATAATCGTAGAGCCTTTAAAAAAAAAAAAACGGGGAATGAATCTTTTTTTTTTATTGAAGCTTTTAAGGTGGAGTGCTTTTCATCGTGGTTTGTGATCTTCCCCAAATTAGCTCTCTGGCATGTGTTTTGGGGTCCTTGTCATGGCTCTGGCAGCCCCCTCCCTCGTGAGAAGGAACCTCGCCCCGATCCCAAGGAAGATCGATAACTTGGCCCTTATTTTGATGGGGGGATCTTGTGTCGCCCATGGGGCCTTCGAGGGTGTTGAACCTCCCCTGGTCTCTCTTAGTAGATCTACAATTCTATCAACGCAAAAAAGAATGTTTTTCTAGTTGGACAAGTGTTTGGCTGTAGGCCTCTGCTCGAAACCATGCACCAGTGGCTTTGCAAAGAGTGGTTCCCTCATGGGTTGATTGTTTATAAGTGGCAGTTCCTATCAACTATTCATATGTTGCTAGTCCTTAAGAATGAAGATGTGGCATTTTGAGCCCTTAGTGTCGGAACCTGGCAACTCGGGTGGGCGACCCCTTGCCTACTCAGATGGTCCCCCAATTTTATTCCCAAAAAATCGAAATCTTTCCGGTACGCTCTCTGGGTCGAGCTCATTAACCTACCATACTTCTTGTACAACTTCATGTGGGACATTGTATCTCCTATCGGCAAGCTGTTGGCTTCGCAGGAGGATGTTGGTGGTGTCATTTATGAAGGTGCGAGACATTCGTTCAATGCTCGGTGGCCTCCTTAAATGTGTATCGAGGTTGATCTTAGCATGCCACCTCCATCAAAGATCAAAGTGGACTTGAGTGAAGGGGATTTCTGGGAACAAAACATTAATTAGAAAAACCTACCGCGTGCTTTTGTTGTGACGAAAAAGGCCACATGATTAAAGATTGCCCATTGAGACAAAAAAGCAAGCAAAAGCAAGAGGCCTCCAAAAACAAGAAGCCTCCAAAAATGTCCCCTTAACCTAGAAGCCAACGTAGATGGGTTAATGAAAGTCAGAAGAAGAAGGAAAAGAAGCCCTAGGGTGACATGTGAGCGAAACTGTATGCCAGATACCCTTCCCCGAACAACTTGTATTGCAAGCTGGAAAAGGACATTAATAAGCTTGATTACCTAGGGCGGAAATAGTTTGAGGTGGACACCAACAACAAAGCCCTAGAGATCCCTGACAATAAAGAAAACTACCAGGAGGGTTACACTACAAGCAAAGATGATGGCTTTACCACTAGATATTGTTGGAGTTAGACGTATACGGAAACATGCGAACAACACATGGAAGAAGAAGAAGCTTGGAACACAACACACAATACTGAATGTACTGCTCGAGAATGTACAAAGATAAGAAACACATTAGGGTGTATATACAAGCCGGGGGGAAAAAACCTCCTAAAGAGGGAAAAAAGTGCTCCAGCGGCCCTAGAGTGTGCACACACATCACTACCTAAATATATCAACAAATCCTCCCTGGGAGTGATACAGTGAACAAGTAGCTGGTACTCATGTACAAGGAAGTGCCAAGCTATGTGGAAATCACTCCACAAAAGGAAGTAAGCCCAAAGCTTTGTGGAAAGCTTCAAACTTCTCCCTAGTCAGAACCTTCGTGAAAAGGTTTGCAATGTTCTCCTGCATGGGCACATATGCCAAGCTGATATCCCCAGTAGAGAGCCTCTCCATGACATAATGATAATGCACCTCAATGTGCTTAGTGCCAGCATGGAACACATGGTTCCTCGCAACTACGAGTGAGCTCTCACTGTCAGTGAAGATGGTGGTGGTAGAAGACTAACCAACACCCAAATCAGCGATAAGGCATCTAACCCACACACACTCAACAGTCGCTGTGAAAGCTGCCCTATACTCAGCCTCACAATTGGAAGTGGCCGCAGTAGGTTACTTCTTGCTCAACCAAGATATACATGAGCTACCAAGCATGAAGCAAAAGCCACTAGTGGACACATGAGTGTCATAGCAACCAACTGAGTTTGAGTCAGAAAAAGCATGCGAATCTAATGGTAGTGATACCCCCTTGGGATAAAACAACCCAAGTAGCCAAGTACCACTCAAGTAGCGAAAGATGCGCTTAACTGCTTGCCAATGCTTGACACCTAGGCAATGCATAAACGTGCTCATTTGTGAGAAAGCAAACTAAATATCTGGATGAGTAATACATAAGTAAATCAGGCATCCAATAGCTTGCTGATAGAGGATAGCATCAAATACATCTCCAGCATCATGAAGACTCAATCATAAACCTATCTCCATAGGAGTGGCAATAGGTTTACAGTCTTCAAGGCCAAAACGCTGCAATGATGTGTCACTATATTTTGTTTGACACAAAGCCATTCCACCATCAACTTGCATAAATTGAATGCCCAAATAGTGATGCAAATGCCCCAAATCAGACATCTCAAATCAAACATGCAAATCAGCCTTAAAATCAACAATATGCTTTTCAATAGGACCAGTGAGCAACATGTCATCAATATAGACAACAATGATTAGAAGCATATCATTAGCACGCTTAACATATAAGGTGCTCTCAGTTGCACTGTTCTCAAAACCATGCACAATCAGATAGGCATGTATCTTCTCATACCAAGCATGTGGTGCTTGCTTTTAAACCATATAATACCTTCTTTAACCTGCACACCTGGTTTTCATTCCAACCATGATGAGCTGAAAGTGCATAGGTGCTATGAACAGTAGTCATTCAGTAAGTAGGAGAAAAGGTTTCATCAAAATCAATGCCTCTTTCCTGCACATAACCCTTTGCAACAAGCCTAGCCTTATAGATGTCAATTGTACCATCAAGTTTATGCTTCAGCTTGTATACCCACTTATTGCCAATGGCCTTCTTGCCAGGAGGCAAGTCACATAAAGACCAAGTACCATTCTTCATTATGGCATCATATTCAGATTGCATAGCAGGCTTCCAATTTTCTGAAATTTTGTGCTTCATCATATGAAATAGGCTGAGTCTCATCATAGAGACTAGATGCAGCCATAGCATAGCAATCTGATGCAAAAGAGGCACTATGAGAGCCCGATCGAGTACGATATGACAGAGCTGCATCTAATTTGTTGTCACACAAAGTCTTCACCAACCATTTTGGCATAGTTTTTGCTTTCTCAATATCATCTCTCTCATCAACAAGTGCATCATGTAAATATGCATAAAAAATGGGATGATTTGCATCATCATATGAAACCTACAAAGGCTGAGATGTTGCCTCATTAAGACCAACACTAGACCGTCCACCTGTAAAAAGATGCAGCAAGTATCATACATGTCTTTGGAGCTAACAGATGTCTCCTTAGTACATGAAAGCAATGGCTGAATAGCATCTTCCACAAAAACAACATCATGGCTAACAAGAACACGTTTAGTATGTGGATGATACAGGCGATAATGTTTACTTTCAGAACTGTACCCAACAAAAATACATTTTACTGCTTTATCATCCAATTTTATGCGATGTTGTTCAGGCACTACTGCATATGCCAAACAACCAAAAACACGTAGATGAGCAATAGATGGCTTGCGATCATGACAAGACTCACATGGAGTGATAGACTGCAACGCTTTAGTGGGACATCTCTTAAGTACATATGTTGCACACATGACTACCTCAAGCCAGAAACTATGTGGTAAAGCATGAATCTTGACCATACACCTCGCCATCTCCATGAGTGACTTGTTCTTTCATTTAGCAACTCCATTCTGTTGAGGTGTATACGATATTGTACACTGATGTTTTATCCCACTTCAGCCAAAAATGCATTATAATTAGAAGACATATATTCCCCCCCTCAATCAGAACGGAGGGTGCCCATTTTACATGCTGACAGAATTTGGGCCAAAATCAAAAACTATTTGAAGCACATGAACAATTCGGACTTTGTCTTCAATGGATATACCCATATATTCCTGGAAAAATCATTGATGAAAGTCACGAAGTAAACATAATTTCCAAAAGAAGGTGTCTACATAGGACCACATACATCACTATGTACAAGCTGCAATTTCTGAGTAGCCCGAACTCAACCATCTTTTGGAAAGGAGGAATGCTATATCTTGCCCAAAATACAACCTTCGCAAACATGTTTTCCGGGTGCCTCAAGTTTGGGCAAAGAGGACACTATTTCAGTTTTCTGTAGGTGTAGCAAACTAGCAAAATTCAGATGACCAAAGTGTGCATGCCAAAGCTTTGCATCTGACATAGCCTAAGAATCCTGTACTGCACATGCTAAATCATTTACAAAACTTTCATAGTCTATGAGCTTATACAACCCACGACATAAAATGCCAGAAGCAATAATCATGTCGCCATTTGACAGATCATGAACTGTACATCTATCATCAACAAATTTCACAACCAAGCCAATATTGGCTAATGCAAAAATTTATAAGAGATTTTTCTTGATCCCTCGCACAAACAAACAATCTGATAAAGTGAAAGAACTACCATCAGCAGTAGTCAAAATGATCTTACCAACTCCCATAACAGGATAAGAGGAGTTGTCGGTGCATGTAACAGTATTCCCTTTAGGGGCATGATTGAGTAAAGAGAAGAAACTGTGCTCTGAGGTAATACGTTTGGTCGCCCCACTCTCAAAGTACCAAACATCTGAGTCTACTATATACATGCACTTCTTATGAGAAGATGGGTCAAAACTGCAAAAAGTAGTAAACACCCATTCTTCTTCCCACACAAGATTAGCAGAATCTGTTTTTGGTATAGAGGCCTCTACAACAACCATTCCAATCTCTTTCCTCTTTGCTTCTTTAGCAGCGAGTTTTGGAGAGTTTGATATGATCATTTCCTTTACAGTACTTTTTTTATTTCTTTTCATCTTTGTCTTCCCTCTTCCATTGTGCAGAATTAGCAGATATCTGCTTACTACTGGAAGAGCTCCATTTTCCTTTGCCCTTCAGACTAGCCAAGAAATCTTGATCTGCAACATGCATAATGGACTGTTCTGCCTGGATAGATCTTCCTACAACAGAATAGAGACTAACTCCTCAAATGAAAAGGCATTTGGATTGCATTTCATCATCAACCGAAGAGTAAAAGCAAGACTCTCATATGAATCAGGAAGACCTTTTAGAATGGTCTATACAAGTGAGCTATCTGGTATAACCTCATCAGTAGAAATCAATTGTTCCTTCAAATCTTTGATACTTGTTAGAAAATTGTCCATAGAATCACCTTCATTCATGTGCTCACTCTCCAACTCTTTTCGGAGGTAAGCAACACGAGCCTCATTCATAGCCTAGTACAATGTGGTAAGTGTATCCCAAGCATCCTTAACTGATCCACAAGAGCGAATATGGGGAATAATGGCATGTTTGACAAACAAAGCTATTAATGCATGTGTCTGGGCATCTCTACCATCCCAACGAATTTTCTCTATAGTAGGTGCAACAGAAACCGCAACAGGAATAGGAATATGCAGAATATCATCATGTTCCACACTTTCTGCATCAACTTCATTATCTACAATTGTAACAGTTGCAGGTGTGATAGGACGTTTTTCAACACCCTGCACAATGTGCCACAGTCCTTTTGCAACCAATAGATGTCGCATCATATAAGCCCACAACAGGTTGTTGGTACCATCCAACTTATCCTCAATAGCTAACATACAAAATACATCACTGTGTTCAGCCATGGCCGGTGACTAAAATACCTTGATGCAGAAAATGGACTGTGTCTCAAAAAGTTGAACAGAACTGCCCAGACAAATTCTGTTAAACTGTAGTAGACTTTTCGATGCTTATAGTTGTGAATCGAAACTGGTATATACCTTTGGCACAAAAAGATGAAATATCCTGCAGAAGCACTGCAACAATGCATTTGGAGGCCGAAACGAGCTCAGATCGCGATTTCGGCACCACAAAGCGAAGCGACTTTGATCTCGGAGACACGTTGAGTATGCTCACCGAAACTCGTGCAATTTTGAGACTGCAAACAGAGAGGTGTCGACAACGCATTAGATGAAGCGGCGACCTTCTCTGATATCAATTGTTGGAGTTAGACGTCTATGAAAGCACGCATACAACTCAAGGAAGAAGAAGAATCTTGGAGCACAACACACAATACTGAATGTATTACTAGAGAATGTACAAAGATAAGTATCCTATTAGGGCAATAGGTGTATATACAAGCCGAGGGAAAAAACCTCCTAAAGAGGGAAAAAAGTGCTCCGGTGGTCTTAGAGTGTTCACACACATCACTACCTAAATATATCAACAGTAACGAAGATAACATGGCTAGTGAAAGTTCCATCATTGGGTGGACTATTCCGGAAACGGTTTCCTGTTCATTCCAACAGGAGGCATCCCGCAAGGGGGAACAAACTATAGAGCTACCTTGGAAAAGCCCCCACAAGAACAAATTGCTAATTTGGGAACCCCTCCGGAAAAAAAAGAAAGATGAATCCAATAAGAAAAAGGAAAGGCCCCCTTCCCTCAAAGATGGTAACTTATGACAATGATCATCATCTCGTTAAATGCTAGAGGGCTAAGTGACCCCTCAAGGGTGACTATCATTGGTCAATGGTTTCACGACATTAGCCTAAACCTAGAATTTATCTGTATTCAAGAGACTAAAATTGATGGAGCATGTAATAAAGTAAGTTTATGACCTAGGGGTCCGACCGATTCAGACAGATCTGAAATCGGACACTATTTGGTCATCCGTGTGTATGACCAAAGATCTCGAGTTTAGACTTACTAGGAGGTCTTGTGCTCTTGTGAACAAGTGACCCACTTAGCCTAGTGGTTAAGTCTCATGGATGTGAAGGAGGAGGTCTTGGGTTCAATCCCCATGGGGGACATTGGGAGAGTATTTTTCCCAAAGAGATCAAGAGCCTTCTAGAAGCATCCACATGAGTTAACTCAAGTTAACTAGGACGCACATGCAATTACATGGGCGACACATGGGTGGCTAGTATCCACCTACCCAAGAAGGTAGTCCCTTGGAGAGAGTTATACATAGAGGCATTTGGTTGGTAGGAGAGTCATCTCTCTAGATTGACACATGGGTGGCTAGTATCCACCTACCCAAGAAGGTAGTCCCTTGAAGAGAGCTATACATAGAGGCATTTGGTTGGTAGGAGAGTCATCTCTCTAGATTGTGGTGGTCATAATCCTTGTTCTCTTGAATTGGTATGAGAGCTCAAGGTTGAGCTTCCATGTTGACCTTGGAGTGAGCTTCATCATGCTTCTCTCCATTAGTTTTCTTCATTTCCATTTTAGTTTTAGCTTCTATTATCCTCGTTTTTTCGAATTCGGCCATTCGTGGGCAGCATGTGTTGCTCGCGGGTGTGATGAAGTCTTCTTTGACGTCCTCTTGGTGGCATAATTCAATAAGAGGTTGCAAAAGAGTAGCCTATGTCTGTTAACGCAGACAAGAATTGAACCTGTGACGTTGAGGTAGACAGAAGGTTGTCTTATCCAGGAAGCGTAGGCGCATCGGCGGATGGAATCCCGAATAGTCCTTAAAACTTTTATCTTAATTGTTGCAAAAGTCAAAACTGTAAGCGGAAAGGATACAATATCTCTAGATCGTCGATATGGGATTTGAACATGTTACCTGCGCCAAGAGAAGAACTAGTATATCCAACAACACTAGGCACTTGCGTGCTCCCTTTTATGCAAAACCTTTATTAATCTAACTTCTCCGCTATTACAACAACTGCAAAAGAGGAGATTATAAAAAGCAAATGCTAATTGCTGCGATCGATCATCGGATTCGAACTGAGCACCTAGGCTATTGCCGAACTTCCTTTTAAAAAAAAAAAAAAAAAAAAAACTGAGCACCTGCGTGTAGGGAGAGCACTGTAGGGATTCTAACCAGCAACCTCTCATGGAGCTCACATTGGTGTAAACCACGAAGGAATCTGGTTGTTGGATGAAGAACGCTGCTCGCTACTTCTTATCCAAAGTGATGGTGCCAAAAAAAGAGGTTCCAGCGAAGGAGATTACAAAAAGAGTATTTGTTCATGTTGTATGCATAGCGGGTTTGAACCTCGGACCCCTTGGAGGGGAAGAATCTCTCCTATCCAACAAAGAAAGTCGTTGGGATGTGTTTATATCATGAGAGAGAAATAATGTCATTCTTAGACCTTGTACTCTATACAATAGATGAAAATGGTTATCCTCAAAATAAGCTCATGGCTTAGAAGCAAATAGAGAGCACTCTATCTTCTGTGGCATCTGGGATTCGAAACCGGGCCATATATACATCCATCTATCCACGAGGCCATGTGAAGCTGGTGAATAGTTTCTTGGTATTAAATATGTTTGATGTTGAACCTCCGCAGAAGCTATCTCATCTGTTCTCAGTTCTGCACCTGATCTCTGCCTAATCCGAATCGTGGAGCCATTTCAAATCCAAAATCTTCTCTTGAGAAGCTATCTTCGACCCGAAATTGAATCAGAACTAGTCTTGATTCATTGTTTAAGTATGAGAAGAACACAGGATGGACGAAGCTATGATCAAAGCTAAGGATTTTCTTATTTCTACTTGGCGTTAATGCTTGATTTATCTTGTTTTCATTATTCTACACTTAATCCTAGATGCACATTGAAATAGCCAAGATTTCAATCAATTAAGTCTAGATTAGGATAATGAAAAAATCCACTTCTCATTCCAAGCATTAGTTTGCATTAGGGAAATACTTGTTTTAAAAGGATCGTTGTGCATCAAAGAATGTATTTTGGTAGTGTAATTCCAGATTTCCTTTCCATTGAGTAAGCCTTTTATTGCACCACAAGGATATGTTTTTATATCATAGTGCATTAGAACAAAGGAAAGGATATACATGCATCAAGATTGCATGATATACATTCTTAGTACAAGGAAAAGTCATGCATCAAGCTCATGCATGATTGTTGCATTATTTTTTGAGCATGCAAAGAATATGCATGCATGCGCATGTGAGCATATGGATTTGCATGATAAATCAGGATGCTTTTTGCAAGTAGATATGAAAATGTACTCTCTTAGTATTCAACTTACTTTATAAAGCTCACAGTTTGACATTAGGGAAGACAAAAAACTAGTTAGTTGTAAAGACATACTAGTTCTAGTTTACAGCTTAAGTAATTAGTCGATTCCTTCACAAGTTGATACTCCGTTATCAAAAATTAAATACCTAATGACAATTAAGTATGTTATGTCTTACTAGGTATAAGTAAGCACTAGGAGAAAGTTAAGTATTAAATTTTCTTGATGACCAAGAAAATTTAATTACTTGCAAGCCTTTTGTGATGTATGATGACTCTAAGTCCCGGATGTACTTAAGGATTAATGAAGATAAGCTTATAATGATTTCTCTAAGTATAGGTGATATTTAGAAAGTCATGCGGATAAGCTTTAGTTGATTAGTTACGTAATTTATGTAACTTCTCAAGCATCCCAAGATTGGATGATAACTTCAGCTATGTTTTCAAGTTCCATAAGCACTCTTTGATTCCATGGAACTCAATAACCAAATCGATGAACTTAAATACAAATTCTCTTTGAAGTTCAATAGATTTGTGTTTTGTTCATGTTTTGCGTCTCTGGTAATGATGCATAGTGCCATGAAAAAAAGGCAACTTTGGCAGAACTCTTCTATTTAGAAGATTTCAAAAGTTTTAAGAAGTTTCTTTGTGGTTTCAAGATTTGTATCTCATGATGAAACGTCGGTAAGTGAATTTTAGGAATTGAGTATTTCTTAAAAGAGAAACACTAAAATGAAATATTCAATCCTTCTATTTCACGTGAGATCATTCTCCTACCATGTTCGATATGAATTTATTTTTGGGAAGGCAGACGTTCCAAGTAGAGGATCTTAATTGATTCATGAACTCTTCCCAAAATACACATAAATTCATACTATATGATAGGACCAATGAATGATGAAGGAAAAACCTCTTTAGGATATAGATGTTTTGCCACCAAGAAAACCTATGAAGCTTTCATAAGTTATCATTTGATTTCATCCCAAGGAGTGATGGAAATCAAAGGTTGAACCTCGACATCAATTGATCTTTGACGTCAATAAAATGATGTTAGGTTCTATAGTTGCATTTCCGGTAAATGATGCAACTAGCTAAGCAATCTTTAGGAAATAAGATAAGTTCCTAAGGACTTGAAGCAAGTGTGAAATTTTCATTTAGGAATAGAAAGTTCCAAGAAATGGATTTCCAATCCATGAACTTTTCCTAAATAAGCTATAAAGTTCAAAAGTTATGTATTCATAGTAGCATTACTATTGGATCAATCATCAACAGATGCTTGGACTTTAAACATAATTTTGATTGGTGAAATATGTTTAAGGACTCTAGTAAGATCTAAAGATTGACCAATAATAATGAATCTTGTACCAAACTCAAGAATAGGAGTTAATATCACATAAATGAAAGTTCAAACTTAAGCTTTCATAGTGGCATGGGAAACCATATCCAATAGGTGATATTTAGCCTCTCGTTTGATACTCACGAAATGAATACAATTGAATCAGTAAACCTTCTAGATATTGTTTGAAAGAATTTTTTTCAAATATCCTTCCAGCATTGCAAAAGATTCCAAGATGAATCATTTTCTCAAGATATTTGATTCCCTAGAAGGAATCTCAAGTCTTTGAAGAATAATATTCTTACAAGAATTCAGAATGAAGTTCTTCTCACTTTTAAAAGAATAAGTAGTTCCCTAGACGTCCCAAACCACCAGAAGTGGTACTTAGAGTCCAAATTATGATATAACCTAAAGGTATATAAAGGATTATTAGTTTTGGAATCTAAGAGGCATTAGTGTATGCTTGGACTTGAGTAAAGGAAAGATCTCTAAAAAATCTTGCAGGTAAGCAAAGAAGCTTTAGATAGTTAGGAGATCTTAAAAATAAAGACTAATTCTTTGTCTTAGTCACAAAGATCACCTAGACTTAATCAAGCTTGGCCATGATTGTCCAAGAATGTGCAGTTGGAACTACTCTATAGATTGCCCAAGTATTGGCAATAAAATTCCTTTTGGGAATTATTCACTCAGGTTCCATTTATCCGATGGAAAAATGTGAAAAGAATAAGTTGTTCCAAGTCTGAACAGAGTATAGAAATTCCAAGAATGTAGTCTGCAACAGTGTCGACGGTAATTACGTCTGTGAAAGGTAAAACATAATGTTTGCGTATCCTTAAAGGGATTTTGGTACAAATCCAGAAAGCATGAGTGGATGTTTAAGACTTAAGCAGTAGAAAGATTCCCTTAAAATCCCCGGGGTAGGTACATAAAGCATCAGTAAGAAAGGAATCCAAAGACAAGAAGTCAATAGCTCTTGTTACTACAAATTGGTCAAGGATAAACCAATTGAACTTGAAAATTCAAGTACTTGGAATTCTAATTGGTTTTCATTTGAAAACCCTAGAAAAGAAGAATTGATATTCTCTCAAGAGGTTTTCAAGTTTCCAGACAAAGCACATGATTGTGAGACGATCATGTGAAGGAATCAAAACCTAGAATATCTAGTTAGAGATAATGCCTGAAACTTCAAAATTCTTTTCAAGAATTGAAGCAAGAAGGTTCTCTATTAAGATATGTTCTGACTTTAGAATAAATATCACCCACACATTAATGTGAGTATAAAATAGGGTGGTATGGGACACCAGATTTTATACTAAGATTGATGTAGTAAAGATGGTATGTGACATCGGACCGTGGGATGATAATTATCTTTTAGTCCTAGTTTGGATCTTGAAGTTAGGTTTAATCCTCAAGGGAATTAAGACTTCAAAGAAGGAGTTTAATTCAAGAAGGATGAAATTAGTATCTCAAGATACTTCAAGATAGTTTCAAGCTCAAGGAAACTGAAGATATGAAGTAAGTAACTTCCAAGATCTTCTTAGAACAGAAATATTTGATAAATTTTTGAAAAAAAGTTGGACTTTGATTTTGATTTAATCTTTTCAACCAAAGATTTGATTTAATCTTAAGTGTTATCGATCAGAAATATTTGATAAATTTTTGAAAAAAAGTTGGACTTTGATTTTGATTTAATCTTTTCAACCAAAGATTTGATTGACTAAGTCAAGCACCAAGTTCCTAGTGTAACTTGGTAAATTCACTCTTTTGACTCAAAGAAATGCACAAGATTTGCATTCCAAGTAAGGAGTGAGAAAGACTGAATATGACTTGAACTTAGTCTCAAGTAAAGCATTATTTGACTACAAAACTCATCAACAGAACCTTAGTGGGTCAACACACTGATGTTGGTTACCACACTAGCATTTTGTGGTTGGATGATGTTTTTGAGTTGCTTTGAATTTTTATGAGAATCCATATTATTTCTCTTAAAGATAGAGAAAATGCTTCAATACCCTATTGAAACTGATCTTTGAGAAGTTAAAGTCTTGAGTCATCTAGACTTTGACTCATAGCAAGTTTACGTGTCTTTGAAGTCTGAATTGGTTGTACAAAGTTTTAGTTATTTCTTTCCACCTTCCAAAACTTTTTGAATTGGCTCAGACATGGTATCTGATTTCTTTTGCAAAAGACGAGGGTTAGCCGGTTAGCATTAGATAACTAAATTGAACATCTTAGATAGATGTTCTATACAAGAACCTTTTCAAACATCGAAAGATGATAAATTTAAGTTTTACTTATGCATTTGAGTTTGCTTCAAGTTATAGCAAAAAATGATTTCCTAGAGTCCAGTATACTCTAGAATAGAGAAGATAGGAATTGCTCAATAGATTGATAATTCCCAAGAACTTTTAGAAAAAAACTAGTATTTGAGAAAAGTGTCCTAAGTTGGACAAATTTCATTGCAAATTTGTATTGGGCAAGTTATAGTATGGTTGACTCAAAGAAAATGGTAACTTTCTCTTACAGTTTACATAGGATTTTTAAGCTCATTAGGACAAAGTAGTCCTCTAGTCGGGTGAAAAAATCAATTAATTGTTAGATCAAAGTAAAGCATTGTACAAACATCTAAGATAGATGTTTGGGACAACCAAACTTCAAGTTCTCCAAAACAAATTCAAGTGAATCAAGAAGTTCTCAAAGTCTTGCAAGGGATAAGAATCCCACCTTCATTACTAAGTCCATGCACCAGTCATATCTACAAAAGGACTAGTAGTTTGAATCCACCTAATTCACATTTTTGTGCCTAAATCGCACATCCAAAAACTATGAATTGGCCAGGCATGTGCTTAGAGAATGAAGATTACAAAAACCCTTATTATTCTTCACTAGTTTGTACTTTTTCCAGTTCATCAAAGTGCAAAATGAGACAGTGTTTTGAATCATTTGGGTAGGGATGCCACCACAGAGATGAGACATGTTCTTCTAGTTCTAGAACATGACCATGTTCCTCCAGTTTTAGAACATGAGGCTTGCGGGTTTCCTACAGTATGTATATAGCTCTATTTTCGAGGACAAAAATATTTTCCAAGGGGGGAAGAATGTAATAAAGTAAGTTTATGATCTAGGGGACTGATCAGTTCAGACAGATCTGAAATCGAACATAGTTTGGTCATTTGTGTGTATGAGCAAGGATCTCGAGTTTAGACTTACTAGGAGGTCTTGTCCTCTTGTGAAAAAGTGATCCACTTAGCCTAGTGGTTAAGTCTCATGGATGTGAAGGAGGAGGTCTTGGGTTCAATCCCCATGGGGGACATGGGAAGAGTATTTTTCCCAAAGAGATCTAGAGCCTTCTAGAAGAATCCACTTGACTTAACTCAAGTTAACTAGGACACTTGGCGCACATGCGGTTACATGGTCGACACATGGCTGGCTAGTATCCACCTGCCCAAGAAGGCAGTCCCCTAGAGAGAGCTATATATAGAGGCATTTGGTCGGGAGGAGAGTCATTTCTCTAGAGAGTGGCGATCATAATCCTTGTTCTCTTGCACACCAAACCTCCAGAAGCGTCTTAGACATGTCTCCTTGATCCATGTTTGGATTTCCATGTTGCACCCATGGGGGTCTAGTGGGACAGTAATCGGTATAAATCAATTTTGGATTGAAAATCTTGAGAACTCCGTTGAAGACCAGTGCCATCGATGAATTGTAGTTTTGTTTGGTGCCCCCTTTCAATTTTAGTTTAGTTTCTATGTATGCCCCTAATGAGGAGATGAAGAGGTTGAACACCTAGTTCTCCTTGGACTTGATCCGCCACAACATGCTGATTTGTGGTGACTTCAATATGGTGGAGGACCCTATAGAGGGATGGAACGACAAGGGTCGGGTCATCGACAGTCGAGAGAAAGAAACATGGGACAAAACCAAACGACACTTGGATTTGGTTGAATTCAATTTTCATGGTCAAATCTCCAAGCAGTGAGGACCTGAGGAAAGGTCGATTGGATAGAAGCTACATCGCTCAGAACATTATTCATCAGTGGGGCCACCATTCCCTCTCACAACACACTGACCTTGCCATCTCTGATCACTGCTCGATCATTATCACTTTCCAACCTTTCACCAAAATCCGTAAGGCTCCTTGGTTCTACGCCTGCAGGACCTTCTTCTCTCTCCCCTCCATCCATCAAAAAATTGTTGTAGTGTGGAAGGAGGCATTCGCCTCCTGCTCATCCCCAGCCAAGTGCTAGAGATGTGCAATCAAAAAGTTGTGGCACATCATGATAAGAACTAGGAAAATGGTCAAGACTGTTCGGCGGGCACGTAGAGAAGCTCTATATCATAGACTCTAGAGACTGGAAGAGGAAGTGAACAAAGGAAAAGCTCAATCCCACAAAGGTCTACGAAAATAAGAGCATTGTTGAGATACAAGGAAGAAATACAAAGGAAAAATTTGCAAATTTTCTTCAAGGAGTGGTGGGCTGGCAAAGCCGACAAAGCCACCAAAGAGATGTTGTCCATCCTTATGAGGAAACAAAACTATGAATCGATCCCCCTATTGATAGACTCAAATGGTAATATATGCAATATGGAAGAAGAAAATTTGGGGTCATTGAAGAGCACTTTACAAGACTCCTAGGGATCTCCACCCCCCTCTCCCAACATAGATGGGACTGCATGGCAGCCATATCTAGGGTATCCTCTAATAGGATCCCACACAACCTTCATTGCCTGCTTGATGCCCCTATCTTGGTCGAAGAAAGCATTCAAGGCATTGATGCCCTCCCTTGTGGTAAAAGCCCAGGGCCAGACAGGCTCACTAATGAGTTCTTTAAGTCCTTCAAGTTGGTGGTTGCCATTCCTCTTTGCTTGGTCTGGTAGGAGGCGCTCAAGTTTGGTGTGCTTCCAACTTGTCTCAACAATGGCATCATCAAGTTAATACACAGAAAAGGGGAAAATAATAGAATTGAGAACGAGTGTCCAATTACGATGCTCCAAATGGGATGTAAGATCATTACCAAAGTCATAGCCAACATAAATTTCCAGCCATCTAAGAGTTGGTTAATGGCAAGGACCAAAAAGGTTTGGTCAAAGCTAGGTCAATTTTGGAAGCCATTATAGATATCTGGGAAGGTCTTGACTTCACAAATGAGTCAAGAAAAGATGTAGTTTTCCTCAAGATCGACTTTGACAAAGCCTACAACACGCTCGAATGGGAGTATATTCTGCAGTCACTTAAAGATCTTGGATGCAGACAGAAATTCACCAAGATGGTCTCTACACTTTTGGGAAACGTGTTGACTCAAATTAATGTTAATGGCCAACTTTTGAAGGTGATCAAACTAAGAAGATTGCCCATTGGCTACCTTTCTCTTTGCCATTGCCACAAAAAGTCTTAGCCAACTAGTGGAACAACAGGTGGAAGTAGGTAATATCAAAGGCCTCCATTTGCCTCATGACCACTGCCAAATCACTATGAGATGTTTTGCCAACGATATGAACGTGTTTTTCCACAACGATAGTACCAGCCTAGAGATGTTTTGGAGATGCCTGGATACTTTCTATGAAGCCTCTCGATCCAAAATCAACCACTTTAAGACTACTTTTAGAGCTATTGTCGGGATCCAGCCTGACCTGCTCATTCATTGTGGCTATCAACACATTCTGCAGGGCCAAATTTTCCAGCTTCTAGGGATTCCCTTGGGATTTGGTATCTCAATGGAGCAGTAATGGAACTGGGTACTAGCCAAACTTGAAAACAAGTTAAACCACTCGAGAGGTATGCAAATAAATCTCGCTCGTGGTGCCATGGTTATCAACACATTCCTCAATATCATTCACCATTTACTTCCCCTCTTATTGGAGATGGAAAGAGCAAGAGTTGTCGAAACTGGAAAGTATTTGCAGAAACTTCCTTTGGATGGGCGACCACATTAGGAGGGGATGCCTAAAATCACGTGGTCCATTAGCACTAGCCAAAGAGATAGTGGGGGCCTGGCATTCTCGACATTGGGTGCATGGCTAACAAACTTGCAACAAAATGGATGATTAAAGCATGGTGCAACGGGAAGGCCTCGTAGGCCAAGTTGATCTTCAGAAACAAGAACACATTGACTTTCGTGGGATTTCCAAATAGAAAGAATCCTGACATTTTGACCCTTTTTTGTTCTCAATTTTGATCTTCCTGAGAGGCTTGAATCTTGTGTGCTCCCTATGGAAGATTTGGAATAAAGTCAAAAGCTTCACACAAATAAGTGAAGATTGGAAGTGGGCGGCCGGTATCAGACAAAATGACTCTATCTAGTTTCGGATCCATGGCATCCGGATCGTGGAATCTTGGAACATTCGAAACATCAAGAGGCTATGGAGCAATGGCTTCAAAAAATGGAAACATATCTGGAAACAATACACCAACCAATGGATCAACTTTGAGGATATTGACCCTAGAGTCAACATTACCTATGAAGAATAGAATACTGCCGGCAAAGCAGACGTCTTGCGTGGGACTGCTCTAAAGTTCTCCTTCTCATGGGGCAGGACCCGCTGAGCTTGCTTGGTCTCAATTGGCACAATGGTAATTGCGTAACAAAAATCCTGAACATCAAAGAAACCATTGAATATCAGGTTAACCTCAACAAGAAGTGGTGTCTGTCTTGGAGGTGTTTGCAGTGGGAGATGAAGCTCATGGCTATCTCGCACCCCCTCATAGAAATAAAAAAGTTTGTCCTCTTATGGAAAATTCTTCATTGTGGGATCTCGACCAACCCTAAGGCTAGAAAACTTTGTGGGATGCCTTCTTGATGCAAACGTGTTACCGGTCCATCAAAGATGTATCTGACATCTTCTTTACTTATCCCAACTCCAACATGCTCTAGCAGATTGTCGAAAAGAAAATTAGACTTTAGAAACATATCAATTGGAAACAAGCTCTTCTCCGAGAAGCAATCGGCTGCTCCGTGACTCTCTGGAATGCCATCAGAGGAGAGGTTCTATGAAAGATCTGACAGGAATGATGTGCTTTTAACTTTGGCGACTCCCCCAAAGAGTTTTTTATTTAGAAATCTCTATTCCTCCTCGGCAAACGAATCGCTAACTTTAAGAAATCACTTCCCTTTAGGCATCATCAAGTGCTCCTTTTGATCAACAACAATCTTAAACCCAAGTGGGCCCCACATGAGGGTCATGAAGGGAGATTAACCTTCTTTGTAATGCCATCTAAGCTCTGTAAAAGCTACCTGTGCTCTGTGGGATTTGGAGGATCTCGTGGGCACTAGTCCCCTTCACTAGTACTTTTCTTTCAATTAATTCAAGTCCGGGAGAGTAGGCTACATAACTTCCTTTATTTAAAAATAAAAAAAAAATACATCGACATGGTCGCATATATATTGTTCGAATTTCTGGAATTCAAATTTTATTGTAGATAGAAATTGAATGGTTCCAAATCTTAAATGAGGTTACTTGAATGATATGTATTTTGTGTTGGAGTTAGACGTCTGTGGAAGCACGCGAACAACACAAGGAAGAAGAAGAAGCTTGGAGCTCAACACACACTACTGAAACTGAATGTATTACTACTAGAATCTACACAGATGAGTAGCCCCTTAGGGCAATAGGCGTATGTACAAGAAGGGGGAAAAAAACCTCCTAAAGAGGGAAAAAAGTGCCTCGGTGGTCCTAGTGTGTTCACACACATCACTACCTAAATATATCAACAAATCCCCCCTAGGAGTGATGTGGTGACCAAGGAGCTGGCACGCATGTATAAGGAAGTACCAAGCTATGTGTGAAATCACTCCACAAAAGGAAGTGAGCCCAAAGCTTTGCGGAAAGCTTCAAACTTCTCCCTAGGCAGAACCTTCGTGAAAAGGTCTGTAATGTTCTCCTGTGTGGAATGCACCTCAATGTGCTTAGTGCAAGCATGGAACACAGGGTTCCTCGCAACTGCCAATGTGCTTTGACTATATAGTGAAGATGGCGGTGGCAGAAGACTGACCAACACCCAAATCATCCATAAGGCGTCTGAGCCACACACACTCAATAGTGGCTATGAAAGCTACCCTATACTCAGCCTCACAACTACAAGGGGCCACAATAGGCTGCTTCTTGCTCAACCAAGATATACATGAGCTACCAAGGGTGAAGCAAAACCCACTTGTGGATACACGAGTGTCATAGCAACCAGCCCAATTAGAGCCAGTAAAAGCATGCAAATCTGGTGGTAGTGATCCCCCCTTGGGATGAAACAACCAAAGTAGCAGAGTACCACTCAAGTAGCGAAAGATGCACTTAATTGCCTACCAATGCTTGACTCTTGGGCCTTACATAAACCTGCTCATCTGTGAGATAGCAAACTGAATATCTGGCTGAGTAATGCATAAGTAAATCAAGCATCCAACATCCTCTTGATAGAGAATAGCATCAAATGCATCTCCAACATCATGAAGACTCAGTCGTAAACCTGTCTCCATAGGAGAGGCAATAGGTTTACAGTCTTCAAGGCCAAAACACTGCAATAATGTGTCAATATATTTCGTTTGACACAAAGCTATTCCACCATCAACGTGCATAAACTGAATGCCCAAATGATGATGCAAATGTCCCAAATCAGAGATCTCAAATGAGGCATGCAAATCAGCCTTAAAATCAGCAATATGCTTCTCATGAGGACCAGTGACAACATGTCATCAACATACACCACAAATGATCAGAAGTACATCATTAGTACACTTGACATATAAGGTGCTTTGAGTTGGACTATTCTCAAAACCATGTGCAATCAGATAGGCATGTATCTTCTCATACCAAGCACGTGGTGCTTGCTTTAAACCATATAATGCCTTCTTCAACCTACACACCTGGTTTTCATGCCCTTTTTGCACAAAGCCACGGGACTGAAAAATATACACTTCTTCATGCAAGTCACCATTCAAAAATGTTTTTTTAATGTCCACCCGATGTGCATTCCAACCATGATGAGCTGCAAGTGCACAGATGCTACGAACAGTAGTCATTCAGTAAGTAGGAGCAAAGGTTTCATCAAAATCAATGCCTCTTTCCTGTGCATAACCCTTTACAACAAGCCTAACTTTATACCCGTCAACTATACCATCAAGTTTACGTTTCAGCTTGTATACCCACTTAGTGCCAATGGCCTTCTTGCCAAGAGGCAAGTCACATAAAGACCAAGTACCATTCTTCATTATAGCATCATATTCAGATTGCATAGTAGCCATCCAATTTTATGAATTTTGTGCTTCATTAAACGAAACAGGCTCAGTCTCATCATAGAGACTAACCATAGCATAGCAATTTGATGCAAAAGAGGCACTATGAGAGCCTGATCGAGTACGATATGACAGAGGTGCATCTAATTTGTTGTCATGTAAAGTGTGAACCATCCATTTTGGCATAGTTTTTGCCTCCTCAATATTAGCTATGTCATCAACAAGTGCATCATGTAAATCTACATAAAAAATAGGATGATCGGCATCATCACATGAAACTTGCAAAGGTTGAGAAGTTGCCTCATTGCATGATTGTCCACATGTAAAAAGAGGCAGCAAAGTATCATACATGTCTTTGGAGCTAACAGATGCCTCCTTAGTACATGAAAGCAATGGCTGAACAACATCTTCCACAAAAACAACATCACGGCTAACTAGAATGTGTTTGGTCTGTGGATGATATAGACGATAGCCTTTACTTTCAAAATTGTACTCAACAAAAACATATTTTATTGCCTTATCATCCAATTTTATGCGATGTTGTTTATGCACTAATGCATATGTCAAAGAACCAAAAACAGACAGATGAGAAACAAATGGCTTGCGATCATGCCAAGCCTCATATGGAGTGATAGAATGCAGCACTTTTCTGGGACAATTGTTAAGTACATATGTTGTACACATGATAGCCTCAAGGCAGAAACTATGTGTAAAGCCTCACTCTTGACCATACACCTCGCCATCTCCATGAGTGATCTATTCTTTCATTCAACAACTCCATTTTTTTGAGGTGTATATGACACTGTAGACTAGATTTTTAGCCCATGTTTAGCCAGAAATGCATTAAAATCAAAAGACATATATTCCCCTCCTCGATCAGAATAGAGGGTGCCCATTTTACATGCTGACAGATTTTTAGCCAAAACCAAAAACTGTTTGAAGCACATGAACACTTGGGACTTTGCCTTCAATGGGTATACCCATGCATGCCTAGAAAAATCATTGATGAAAGTCACAAAGTAAAGATGATTTCCAAAAGAAGGTGTCTGCATAGGACCACAGACATCACTATGTACAAGCTACAATTTCTGAGTAGCCCGAACTGAACCATCTTTTGGAAAGAAGGAACGCTGCATTTTGCCAAAAATACAGCCTTCACAAACATGTTTTCCCGGTGCCTCAAGTTTGGGCAAAGAGGACACCATTTCAGATTTCTGCAGGCATAGCAAACTAGCAAAATTCAGATGACCAAAGCGTGCATGCCAAAGCTTTGCATTTGACATAGCTAGAGAATCATGTACTGCACATGCCGAATCATTTACAGATCTTTCATAGTCTATGCGCTTATACAGCCCATGACATAAAATGCCAGAAGAAATAATCACATTGCCATTTGAGAGATCATGATCTGTAGATCTGTCATCACTAATTTTCACAACTAAGACAATCTTGGCTAATGCAAAAACTGATAACAGATTTTTCTTGATCCCTAGCACAAACAAAGCATCTCACAAAGTGAAAGAACTTCCATCAACAATAGTCAAAATGATCTTACCTCCCATAATAGGATAAGAGGAGTTGTTGGCGCATGTAATAGTATTCCTTGTAGGGGCAGGCTCGAGTGAAGAGAAGAAACTACGCTGTGAGGTAATATTTTTGGTCGCCCCACTATCAAAGTACCAAACATCTGAGTCTACTCCAGACATGCACTGCTCATGAGAAGATGGGTCAAAATTGCAAACAATAGTAAACACCCATTCTTCTTCCTGCACAAGATTAGCAGACTGTGTTTTTGGTGTAGAGGCATCTGCAACAACCATTTCAGCCTCTTTTTTCTTTGCCTCTTTAGCAGCCAGTTTTGGATAGTTCTTTATGATATGATCGTTTCCTTTATAGTACTTGCAAAACAATTTCTAGTTTTCTGATTTCTTTTCATCTTTGTCTTCTCTCTTCGATTGTGCAAAATTAGAAGATTTCCACTTACTAATTGAAGAGCTCCATTTTCCTTTGCCCTTCTAACTAGCCAAGAAAGCGTGATCTGCAACACGCATAATGGACCTGTTCTGCTTGGAATAATCCTCATGCAACAAAAGAGAGACTAACTCCTCAAATGACAAGGCATTTGGATTGCCTTTCATCATCAACCGAAGAGTAGAAGCAAAACTCTGATATGAATCAGGAAGACCATTTAGAACGGTCAGCACAAGTGAGCTATCTGGTATAACCTCATTAGCAGAAATCAACTGTTCCTCCAAGTCTTTGATCTTTGTTAGAAAACTATCCATAGAATCACCTTCATTCATGTGCTCACTCTCCAACTATTTTTGGAGGTAAGCAACACGAGCCTCATTCCTAGCTTGGTACAATGTGGTAAGTGTATCAAACACCCTTAGCTATTCTGCAAGAGCGAATGTGAGGAATAATGGCATGTTTGACAGACAAAGCTATCAATGCATGTGCGTGGGCATCTCTACCATCTCCTTTTTGTAAATGGAGAAAAAGACATCCTTGAATCTATTGAGGGTGATGTAGTACATTCATAAAGCTGAAAATGTATGGTGCATTTTGTGGGCCAATCAAAGAAAAGGATTGAATATATCAGAATCAGAGATGGTCGAAAATGTGCGACCGGTATCAAACAAAATGACTCAATCTAGCTTTTGATCACGGGCATCAGGATTGTGGCTTCTTGGAACCTCTAAAATGCTAAGAGACTTTGGTACAAGGGTTTCAGACATTGGAAACACCTCTGGATGCAAGAAACTGGCCAATGGATCAGCTTTGAGGACATAGACCCTGAAATAAAAGTGTACTATGAAGAATGGACTCTCCTTCAGAGTAGATGCATCACCTCTGAACATTCAAATTCCCGACTCATCATGAAACAAGATCCGTCGTGCCATGACGGTCTTATTTGACACAACAACAACTGTCTCTCCAAAATTCCTCAAATCAAGGTGAACACAAGCTATCATATCATGCTTAACAAAATATAACGTGAACGGTATATGTTATAACATAAGATATAACGTGGAGGGCCTATGTTATGCCACCGAGTCTGAGTAGTGCTTGTGACAAAGCATTGGGCGGCAATGGCGGTGACCATGTCATGTGTAGAGCCAACTTTTAGTCTTCATATGGGTCATACAGTATTTCTTGTCCGGAAGTTTTTCTTTTGGACAAAAACGCTTTAAATACTAAGGAAGAAGTTAATACAAAAGACGAATCCTGGTCCCTTATACTCAATTTTTTTGTCGTTTCCTGCCGGGTCCATGCTTGTGCCTTCAGACAGTCCTACTGCTGCTTTGTGAGATACGGGGAATCGGCAGTGTTTAAATTTGATGCCCAAAATGGGCATCAAAGGGGGGTTTGGGCATCCTTTGATGCCCGCTTTTATGGTTCGGGCATCTTGAGGGATGCCCATTTTGGAGACCCGGGCATCCTAGGGTGTGTGTGTATATATATATATATATATATATATATATATATATATATATATATATATATATATATATATATATATATATATATATATATATATATATATATATGAGTCGATGGCCATTGGTGTGATACTTTGAAAATATTCACGTCATATGATAATTTCAATTTTTGGAAATAATTTTAGCTTTTGGTGGTTGAAATTTGAATTCTACCCAAACTCATCTGGAGTGAACTAGTTTCTAAAATCTCACAAATCTCTTGTGTCTTTCTTTGCAAATAAAAGCATGGAAGAGCCGCGGAGTCCAGACCCTTGGCCATTTTCCAAAGTAGTTTTTAATATTCCAGAGTGCAGATTTTAGAGACTTCTTCTTTTGCATTTCAACTTTGAGCGGAACATCGCTTGCAATAATCCCACCATTTCTTCAGCGCTCTTGGTCATTCTACTTCACGAAGCATGTCCCTTCCACAGTGAAGCCACTCTCCACCTCATCTTGGCTCAAGCGAAGCCACTCTCCACCTTGTCTTCATTGAAGTTGAGGATTCAGAGAGATTTAACAAGATCGCGCAACTTCCATACACAAAAATACGAACAGACCTCTGATCCTGTAGTGCACACATTCCAGTTGGACTCAAGTCGACTACATACCTACAGATTTTGGTATTTAGAAATCGAAGCTATAGCTGCAAAGAGCCATTTACATAGTAAAAATTCAGGAGCCATTTCTACAGAAAACTTTTGGAGCTCAGCCAGTTGCCTGCCAGAATCTGGAGATTGAAGTGAGTCTATATTTATCATTGCAGTCTCCTTCGCATAACATCTGTATATATATTATTTGTCCATCGACATCTCAGAAATCAGGTGACAGGGGACATTTTTGCACAATGGCATGTTGAAGCTGAAGCTGCAACAACATTTCGACATGGACATCATCATCAATCCATATTGCCTTCGCACATGGCTTTTCGAAAATGAAGCTGTAGAATCCGTTTCAACTTTTTGACGTGGAGATTATCATCTGTCTGAAAGTGAGTCGATATTGCCTCCATTCTATACTGTTTTTATCATTTTGCAATAGAGTCTGCATATTATAATGTATATCTCTCAAATTGGAATAGAGTCTGCATTATTGTACAATATATTATAATATATTATTCAAATTGTAGGACTGGGCAGGTGAAACGACAACCACCATGTCAAGTTTCAATTTATAATAGAATAGCTGAGGATTCAAATAATAATAGATTTTGCATCATTGTACAATATATTGTAATATGTTTCTAAATTGTAGCACTGGGAAGCTGAAACAACAACCACCATGTCGAATTTCAATTTATATTAGAGTACATGAGGATTAATTTTTAGTTTTAACATGAGAGCGAGGGTGGGAGCAATATACGTTCAGATACAAATAGGGACTTTTTTTCACGTTCGAGAGTGGCAGAAATATACGTTCACATACACTCTGATCTCTTGAAGCTCTTGAACAGAACAATAGCAATGTAGTATCAAATGCTCAATACGATGAACAAGAAGTGGAATCTGATCTGGAGCTCTGGCTATGAGTGGCTTTGGGCTCTTCATTCACATTGGCAACTGGTGTGACAATAAAATTAATTTGTGGAATATTTAGAGAACTTTGTGTACAATATGTGGAAGGGCAGAGGTTTTTCTCCACTTCTGATTGCATGATATTCAAACTCTTCAGTTTGGGAATCTCTTGCATCCCTTACGCGTTCTTGATTATTTGTTGACCTTGATAACAACAGATACTCCAGGGTTGTTGCAAATAAAATAGATATTGCCCTTTGGAGGTCTCACACTCAACGCCACTTTCGGAGAACCACATTTTTACATGTGTGCAACCAAGATAGGACTATTATGAATGGGTATGTGATCTTCCTGAGGACCATTCACCGGCTTGAGTTTTGTGTAAATTGGGTTTCGTTGTAAGGATGGAAACCCCATTCTCTATGTACTCTCCTATAAGATCTCTAATGGTACAAACGTTCATGTTGTGCGTGCTCCTTGGGCTGTTCCTTTGATTGTCCTTTGGGACTTAGGGTCTTGCCCCCTTCACTCATTCTTTTTTCTATTGTCTTCCAAAAAAAAAAAAGAAAAAACGTTCAAATACAACCAGGCACTTTCTTTTTAATGTGTCGTATTTAATTTCTATGTGATTTAAACTTTTAAACTTTTAGCGAATATGTTAAAAAATAAAATAACTTTGAACCATGGATTCTTTTGGAAGGATGCCCATTCTTGACCCGAGGGCATCCTCTCAATTTTGGTGATGCCCAAAATTTAAGCACTGGGAATCTAAGCTTTCGCCGAACTTCCTTAAAACGAAAAGATGGGTTACAGAGATACGTACAAAGAAAGCTGATAACTTTTAGTTTGCTTTGTGAGGAGCTCTTGTTTTCTATTAAAAAAAAACAGCTTATTGTTTTCTCCAAAGAACATTTATATGTGCTCTTGGAAAGGGGGCACAGCCAAGATCTCCGTACCCTTCAAGGTTTAATGGCAACAGGATTGACGACATCTCGAGAACAAAGCTAGATCTAAATATTCACGTAACCTTAAACAACAAGTGGCAAATGGGAAGGTATTCAATTTGCAAATGAGTCTAATCAAGATGTGGTCTTCCTCAAGATCGATTTTGACAAAGCCTACGACAGGCTAGAATGGGACTATATTCTGCAGTCGCTCCAAGATCTCGGATGTAGTCAGAAATTCACCAAGATGATCGCGACCCTTCTCGGAAACGCAACGACCCAAATTAACGTTAACGGCAAACTTTCGAAGGTGATCCATCTTAAAAGGTCTATTAGACAAGGGTGCCCTCTGGCCCCCCTTCTTTTTGCCGTCGCCACTGAGGGGCTGAGCAGACTTGTGGCACATCATGTTGAGGCTGGCAATATCAAAGGCCTCCGGCTGCCTCAAGACCACGGTCATATCATCATGAGACTGTTTGCTGATGATATGAACGCGTTCGTTCACAATGATAATACTAGCCTGGAGACTTTCTGGAGGTGTCTTGCTACCTTCTGTGATGCCTCTGGATCCAAAATCAACCACTCTAAGACCGCCTTCAGGGCTATTGTGGGACATCATCCTGGCCTTCTCATTGATCATGGCTGTCAAATCATTCCGCAGGGCCAAATCTTTCGACTTCTTGGAATCCCCTTGGGGTTTGGCGTCTCTATGGAGCAGCGATGGAACTGGGTGCTTGCCAAACTTGAAAACAAGCTTAACTATTGGAGAGGTATGCAAATCAATCTCGCTGGACGTGCGATGGTTATCAACACATTCCTCCTCTCTTCTACCATCTATTTCCTTTCTTGCTGGAGACCGAACGAGCAAGGCCTGTCCAAACTGAATAGTATTTGTAGAAACTTTCTTTGGACGGGCGATCATAACAGAAGGGGGGTGCCTAAAATCAAATGGGCCATCTGCACTAGCCCTAGGGATAGCGGGGGGCTGGGTATCCTGGACATTGGGTGTATGGCCAACAAACTGGCAGCCAAATGGATGATTAAGGCTTGGTGCAATAGGGAGGCCTCGTGGGCCAAGCTGATCTTCAGAAACAAGCATGAGTTGGCCCTCATGGGGTGCCCGAACTGGAAGAATCTCGACATCATGACCCTGCTATTCTCCCCGATCCCCGTCTTCCCGAAAGGCTCCAATCTCGTGTGCTCCCTTTGGAAGGGCTGGAATAAAGTCAAAAGCTTCACAAGAATTAGTGAAGACTGGAAGTGGGCGGCCGGAATCAGACAAAACGACTCTATCTGGTTTCCGATACATGGCATCCGGAGTGTGGAGTCGTGGAACATTCAAAATGCCAAGAAGCTATGGAACAAAGGATTCAAAAAATGGAAACACCTCTGGAAACATGACACCAACAGCTGGATCAACTTCGAGGATATTGACCCTCGCATAAACATCTCCTACGAAGAATGGAACACTTTGCAAAGCAGATGCCTCGCCTGGGATCGTCACAAGACTCGCCTTCTCATGGGACACGACACACCGAACGCGCGTGGTCTCAAATGGCACAATGGAAATAGCCTACTCAAAATCCCGAACATCAAAGAAACGACTGACCTCCAGATCAGCCTCAACAAGAAGTGGTGCCTGTCTTGGACGCGGCTTCGGTGGGACATGAAATTCATGGGTATCTGGCACCCACTTATAGAGATTAAGAAGTCTGTCCTCTTATGGCAAATTCTTCATCGAGGAATTTGGACCAACCATAAGGCAAGCAAACTTTGTGGGTTCCCTCCTTGGTGCAAACGCTGCCACCGTGCTATTGAAGATGTCCCACACATCTTCCTTACCTGCCCCAACTCCTACAAAATCTGGCAGACGGTTGGAATGAAAATCAGACTTCAGAAACAGCTTAGTTGGAAACAAGTCCTTTTGGGAGAAGCGATTGGCTGCTCTACGGCACTCTGGAACGCAATCAGAGGGGAAGTCCTGTGGAAAATTTGGCGGGAGAGGTGTGCTCTCAACTTCGGCAATCCCCCCAGGGAGTGGTCGATTGAGAAATCACTATTCCTCCTTGGCATAAGGATTGTCAACAGTAAGAAATCCCCCCCCTTCAGGCACCATCAAGTCCTCCTGTTGATCAACAACAAGCTCAAACCCAAGTGGGCCCCGCATGAGGGCGACGAGAGGGTGATCAACCTTCTTTGTAACGCAACCTAGGATTCAATCAAGCTTCCCCTGCTTTGTGGGATTTGGGGGGTCCCGTGGGCACTAGTCCCCTTCTTTTGTACCTTTGTTTCTTAATTTAATTCAAGTCCGGGAGAGTAGGCTATTGCCGAACTTCCTTTATATAAAAAAAAAAAAAAAAAAAAAAAAAAAGTGGCAAATGGATTGGATGTGGATGTGGTGGGATTTGAAGTTTAAAGATTTCTCACGCACACCTAGTTATTGAGAATAAGAAAATGCTCATACTGTGGCAATCTTTCATGGAGGAATCTAAACTAACGTGAAGGCTAGCAAAATGTCTAGTGTTGCCCCGTGGTGTAAAAGATACGTGAGTCGCAAGGAAGGCATTGGTCACTTGCTTTTTGCTTGTACAAAGAGTGCACTAGCAAGATCCTTCCGCTATCATATCAAATCAGCTCGAAGTAGGTGCTGCTCGAGAAAGCGATTGGTTGCTTTGTAGCTCTTTGAAATGCAATACAAAGTGAAACTCTTTGGAAAATATGGAGGGAGAGATGTGCGGCCAACTTTCACAAACCCTCGAAAAAATGACGGATAGAAAAGTTCTTCTTTAGTCTACGTAAAAGAATCAGCAATAGTAAAGTCTCGCTACCTTTTAAGTACCATAGAGTTTTTATGTTTTAGAAAAGAATAAGCTGAAAAATAAGTGGATCCTTCACGAAAAGGAGGAAAATCTCATTGAGCTTTTTTGTAATTCTCTCTATTTTTTTATCAACTAACCTTCTTTGTAATTCTCTTTAATTTTCTTGTACCAACATTGGTCTGTAACCCCAAAACTTAGGACTATAAGATTGAGATGATGTTTAGCCCATCTTCAGTTGTATTTTCAATCAATTCAAGCATATTTGAGAGATTAAGCCTCAAGTCGAGTTTTTTTAAAAGAAAAGACCTCACACATTTACATCGAAGCATGTTAGTTCATTTGATTAGGTCATTTGCCTCTTAAAATTAGGGGAAGGGTTTTAACCCCCATGGGCTGCGACTCGACATCCCTCACCACTTAGGTGGTGAAATGTTAAAACGAGCATTTTTGAGGGTCCCCTAAGCCTTGGGGCTACCTAGTTTTAACCTATTATTTCATGTAGTCGTCCCTCCCAATGTTTACCTTGGCAAGCCTTCAAACTCTATATCATAGTAGGTTTTAGCTGTCCAACCCTTGCGTTGTAGAATTTGAGGGGTCCCAAGAATACTATGCCATCTTTCATTCTTTTTTCAATTTAATTCAAACTAAAGGAAAAGCGTAGATCTCACTGATGTAACTTAAGAAACTCACACATATAAGGACTCCCTCATCCCCCACTTTTCAAAGTCAATTAGTCTCCTGATTTTGAAGTCTGAACCTCACACTCGATGTTTATGTTCAAAGTGTTACCCCACAGTGCACACTCGAGTATACCCCACAGGAATCCGATTACGGTCGGCTTTCTATAGAGAGAGATAAACAAATGAACATAAGTTAACAACGCAACCACTGGGATTATGCTTTTTCGATGGACCGAGGCTGAAGTACAATGAAAGTCTCGAGACTGACAGTCCTTTTCATCGACAGCCTGCTCCTACTTGGAAGTCGGAGATCATCTCACAGCACTTGTGGACGGCTTGCGGATCATCTTCGACTTGCAATGAATGGTTTTTCAGAAAATTCTAATCATGAAGTGCATGACGTAAGGAAGATCCATGTCGGCGGACTTCCACATTGTGGATTTGAATTTCGGATCATATAACGGAGGACGCTCCACAGATAGTCTTTATGAAAATATGCTACCGTTGTAGATGAGATAATAACATGAAACTATCTAATAAAAATAATGTGATACATAACAAATGATAAGAAATATATTATTCACTAGGGGTTTTGTCCAAGCTATTTTTCTTTTCGAAACGAGGTTTTGGCAACCGTTTATTCTCCCAAGCTTTAATTTATAGAAACGTCAATTGTACATGTGAACTAGCCTAGGCTCTCGAGTAAAAGCACTCTACGATGTCTCAATGGTTGGGAGTTCTTACAATTAGAAATTCTTTTGCCTAAAAGGAAAAGAGATTTTTCGATTGACCATTTTACAAGGGCTATCAAAGTTGGCATCACACCTCTCTTTCCAGATCTTTTAGAGGGCCTTGCCTCTTAGTTCATTCTACAATGTTGAAGAATAGTCGATCACTTCACCCAATAACGCTTGCTTTCAGTTCATTTGCCCCAGGAGCAATAAAATTCTCTCAAGGGCTTGCCAAACCAATATTGACTTGGGGCATGAAAAGAAGAGGTGTCCCAAGTCCCCATTGCCATGAAGGTACTGTTTACACCAAGGAGGGGCTAGCACAAATTTTGCTAGCTTTTACATTGGTTCAAATTCCCTCGTGGAGGATTTGCCACATAAGAACCACTTTTTGATCTTGAAGAAGAGATACCAAAGGGACTGGAACTTAAATTCCCACCTAAAACGCAACCAATTTAGACACCACCTCCTATTATGCATGACATAAAATTTCACATTCTTCTTGAATCTCAGAATTTTGTCAAGAGTGTTGCCCTTGTGCCACCTTAGGCCCTAAAGCTATGGGGAATCATGCCCAATAAGAAGGGGAGTCTTTGAGCACTTCCAAGCATCGAATCTACTTTGGAGTAATTCCATCTCATTCCTTTAATTCGTGGGGTATTCTGACGAGAAGCAGGTGTGCTTTTGAAAGTACTTTTGAAGAATTGATTATTTTCCTTTATAGGCACGAGTCTTCAAAATTTGACTCTCTTAGTGGGATTGATATCCTCAAATCTAAGCCACTATCTTTTGCCTTGATTCCAAAGGTTCGTCCACTTGTGAAATCATTTGTAGCATAATTTTTTCACCCTTTGCAGATACTCGAGATCAATTCCCTTAATTCCCCTCATTGGCAACCAAATACGGTCATTGTTGTTGATATATTTAGGTAGTGATGTGTGTGAACACACTAGGACCGCCAGGGCACTTTTTTCCTCATTAGGAGGTTTTTTCCCTCGGCTTGTATATATGCCTATTGCCCTAATGGGCCACTTATCTTTGTACATTCTCTGATAATACATTCAATATTGTGTGTTGTGCTCCAAGCTTCTTCTTCTTCTTCCTTGTGCTGTTCGTGTGCTTCCGCAGACATCTATCTCCAACAATTGGTATCAGAGCAGGTCGTCGCTTCATCTAGGGTGCCGTCGAAACTCCTCCGTTTGTAGTCTCAGATTCGCACGAAATTTGGTGAGCATACTTAGCGTGTTTCCGAGATCAAAATTGCTTCGCTTTGTGGTGCTAAAATCGCGATCTTAGCTCGTTTCGGCCTCTGAACGCACTATCGCAGTGCTTGTGCAGGCTATTTTGTCTTTTTGTGCCAAAGGTATATACTACTTTCTGTTCGCTAGTTTAGGCGTCTCGAAGTCTGCTACAGGTCTAGCAGAATCTGTCCGGGCAGTTCCGTTCAATTTTTTGAGATACAGTCAATTTTCTGAGGTATTTTAGTCACCGGCCATGGCGGAAAGCAGTGATGTATTCCGTATGTTGGCTATTGAGGATAAGTTGGATGGTACCAACTACCCATTATGGGCTTATATGATGCGACATGTATTGGTTGCAAAAGGATTGTGGAACATTGTGCAGGGTGTTGAAAGACGTCCTGTTATATCTGTAACGATAGGTACTGCAAATACAGGTGTTGGAGCTGATGAAGATGGTGTCGAAGATGATATTCCGCAGATTCCTGTTCGTGCTGCTGTTTTTGCTGCACCTACTGCAAAGCAGATTCGATGGGATGGCAGAGATGCCCAGGCACATGCATTGATAGCTTTGTCTGTCAAATGTGCCATTATTCCTCACATTCGCTCTTGCAAAATAGCTAAGGATGCTTGGGATACACTTACCACATTGTACCAAGCTAGGAATGAGGCTCGTGTTGCTTACCTCCGAAAACAGTTGGAGAGTGAGCACATGAATGAAGGTGATTCTATGGACACTTTTGTAACGAAGATCAAAGATTTGAAGGAACAATTGATTTCTGCTGATGAGGTTATACCAGATAGCTCACTTGTGCAGATCGTTCTAAATGGTCTTCTTGACTCATATCAGAGTTTTGCTTCTACTCTTTGGTCGATGATGAAAGGCAATCCGAATGCCTTATCATTTGAGGAGTTAGTATCTGTTCTATTGCAGGAAGATTAGTCCAGGCAAAACAGGTAAATTATGCGAGTTGCAGATCAAGCTTTCCTGGCTAGTCAGAATGCAAAGGAAAATGGAGCTCTTCAACTAGTAAGCAGAAATCTACTAATTTTGCATATTCGAAGAAGGAAGATAAAGATGAGAAGAAATAAAAAAAGCAGAAATTGTTTTGTAAGTACTGTAAAGGGAATGATCATATCATAAAAAACTGTCCAAAACTGGCTGCTAAAGAGGCAAAGAAGAAAGAGGCTGGAATGGTTGTTGCAGAGGCCTCTACACCAAAAACAGAGTCTGCAAATCTTGTGCAGGAAGAAGAATGGGTGTTTACTATTGTCTGCACTTTTGACCCATCTTCTCATGAGCAGTGCATGTCTGCAGTAGACTCAGATGTTTGGTATTTTGACAGTGGGGCAACCAAACATATTACCTCGCAGTGCAGTTTCTTCTCTTCACTCAAGCCTGCCCCTACAGGGAATACTGTTACATGCGCCAACTCCTCTTATCCTGTTATGGGAGTTGGTAAGATCATTTTGACTACTGTTGATGGTAGTTCTTTCACTTTGTCGGATGCTTTATTTGTGCCAGGAATAAAAAAGAACCTGTTATCAGTTTTTGCATTAGCCAAGATTGGCTTGGTTGTGAAATTTGTTGATGACAGGTGTACAGTTCATGATCTGTCAAATGGCGATGTGATTATTGCTTCTGGCATTTTACGTCGTGGGCTGGATAAGCTCATAGACTATGAAAGATCTAAAAATGATTTGGCATGTGCAGTAAATGATTCTCAGGCTATGTCAGATGCAAAGCTTTGGCATGCACGCTTTGGTCATCTGAATTTTGCTAGTTTGCTACGCACTACAGAAATCTGAAATGGTGTCCTCGTTGCCCAAACTTGAGGCACCTAGAAAACATGTTTGTGAAGGCTGTATTTTGGGCAAAATGGAGCGTTACTCCTTTCCAAAAGATGGTTCAGTTCGGGCTACATAGAAATTGCAGTTTGTACATAGTGATGTTTGTGGTCCTATGCAGACACCCTCTTTTGGGAATTACCTTTACTTCATGACTTTCATTGGTGATTTTTCCAGGCATGCATGGGTATATCCACTCAAAGCAAAGTTCGAAGTGTTCATGTGCTTTAAACAGTTTTTGGTTTTGGCTGAAAATCTGTCAGCATGAAAAATGGGCACCCTCCGTTCTGATCAAGGGGGGGAATATATGTCTTCTGATTTTAATGCATTTCTGGCTGAATGTGGGATAAAACACCAGTGTATAGTGCCGTATACACCTCAACAGAATGGAGTTGCTGAACAAAAGAACAGATCACTCATGCAGATGGCGAGGTGCATGGTCAAGGGTCAAGCTTTACCACATAGTTTCTGGCTTGAGGCTATCATGTGTGCAGCATATGTATTGAACAGGTGTCCCACTAAAGCGCTGCATTCTATCACTCCATATGAGGCTTGGCATGACCGCAAGCCATCTGTTGCTCATCTCCGTGTTTTTGGTTGTTTGGCATATGCACTAGTGCCTGAACAACATCGTAGAAAATTGGATGATAAGGCAATAAAATGTATTTTTGTTGGGTACAGTTCTGAAAGTAAAGGCTATCATCTGTATCATCCACAAACTAAACGCATTCTGATTAGCCGTGATGTTGTCTTTGTGGAAGATGCTATTCAACCATTGCTTTCATGTACTAAGGAGACATATGTTAGCTCCAAAGACATGTATGATACTTTGATGCCTCTTTTTATAGGTGGATAGTCTAGTGCTAGTCCTAATGAGGCAACTTCTCAACCTTTGCAGGTTTCATATGATGATGCAGATCATTCCATTAATTCTGATGCAGATTTACATGATGCACTTGTTGATGAGAGAGCTGATATTGAGCAAGCAAAAACTATGCCAAAATGACTGGTTTTGCGTGATAGCAAATTAAATGCACCTTTGTCATATCGTACTCGTTCAGGCTCTCATAGTGCCTCCTTTGCATTAGATTGTTATGCTATGGCTGCCTCTAGTCTATGTGATGAGAATGAGCCTGTTTCGTTTGATGAAGCATAGAATTCAAAAAATTGGATGGCTGCTATGCAATCTGAATATGATGCTATAATGAAGAATGGTACATGGTCTTTATGTGACTTGCCTCTTCGCAAGAAGTCCATTGGCACTAAGTGGGTATACAAGCTTAAGCGTAAATATGATGGTACAGTTTACAGGTATAAGGCTAGGCTTGTTGCAAAGGGTTATGCATAGGAAAGAGGCATTGACTTTGATGAGACCTTTGCACCCACATGTCGTATGACTACTGTTCGGAGCATTTGTGCACTTGCAGCCCATCATGGTTGGAATGTACATCAGTTTGACATTAAAACAACATTTCTGAATGGTGATTTGCATGAAGAAGTGTATGTTTTTCAGCCCCGTGGCTTTGTGCAGAAAGGGCATGAAAACCAGGTGTGCATGTTAAAGAAGGCATTATATGGTTTAAAGCAAGCACCACGTGCTTGGTATGAGAAGATACATGCCTATCTGGTTGCACATGGTTTTGAGAACAGTCCAACTCAAAGCACCTTATATGTTAAGCATGCTAATGATGTGCTTCTGATCATTGTTGTCTATGTTGACGACATGCTGCTCACTGGTCCTATTGAGAAGCATATTGCTGATTTCAAGGCTGATTTGCATGCCTCATTTGAGATGTCTGATTTGGGGCATTTGCATCACTATTTGGGCATTCAGTTTATGCAAGTTGATGGTGGAATGGCTTTGTGTCAAACGAAATATATTGACACATTATTGTAGCGTTTTGGCCTTGAAGACTGTAAGCCTATTGCCACTCCTATGGAGACAGGTTTACAATTGATTCTTCATGATGTTGGAGATGCATTTGATGTTGTTCTCTATCAGCAGGCTGTTGGATGCTTGATTTACTTATGCATTACTCGGCCAGATATTCAGTTTGCTGTCTCATAGATGAGCAGGTTTATGCATTGCCCAAGAGTCACGCATTGGAAGGCAGTTAAGCACATCTTTTGCTACTTGAGTGGTACTCCGCTACTTGGGTTGTTTTATCCCAAGGGGGGATCACTACCGCCTGATTTGCATGCTTTTTCTGACTCAGATTGGGCTGGTTGCTATGAAACTCATGTGTCCACCAGTGGTTTTTGCTTCATGCTTGGTAGCTCGTGTATATCTTGGTTGAGCAAGAAGCAGCCTATTGTGGCCACTTCCAATTGTGAGGCTGAGTATAGGGAAGCTTTCACAACGACTGTTGAGTGTGTTTGGCTCAGATGCCTTATGGTTGATTTGGGTGTTGGCCAGTCTTCTGCCACCACCATCTTCACTGACAGTCAGAGCGCATTGGCAGTTGCGAGGAACCCTGTGTTCCATGCTCGCACTAAGCACATTGAGGTGCATTATCACTATGTCAAGGAGAGGTTCTCTGCTGGGGAGATCAGCTTGGCATATGCGCCCACGCAGGAGAACATTGCAGACCTTTTCACAAAGACTCTGCCTAGGGAGAAGTTTGAAGCTTTCCACAAAGCTTTGAGCTTACTTCCTTTTGTGGAGTGATTTCCACATAGCTTGGCACTTCCTTATACATGAGTGCCAGCTCCTTGTTCACCGCATCACTCCTAGGGGGGATTTGTTGATATATTTAGGTAGTGATGTGTGTGAACACACTAGGACCGCCGGGGCACTTTTTTCCTCATTAGGAGGTTTTTTTCCCCCGGCTTGTATATACGCCTATTGCCCTAATGGGCCACTTATCTTTGTACATTATCTGATAATACATTCAGTATTGTGTGTTGTGCTCCAAGCTTCTTCTTCTTCCTTGTGTTGTTCGCGTGCTTCCGCAGACGTAAAACTCCAACAATTGTGCCTAATACCAACTCCACACTTTTGGTCATTATTGATCTAACAATAAGGTTTCATCTTGTTCCTGCTCTTCCACAAGGAGCACATCAAGTCTGAGCCGCTCGAAGTCATTGGAAAGAGAGAAAACAAAAGGGTAAGTAAATCAAGGCACTTCCAATGAGGAAGATCGGAAAGCATAACAAAATCTTTATTTCTAAATATGAGCGTGTCCCATGAAGTATTGGCATGGGTCAAAGCGTTAATCATCCATTTAGAAACCAATTTCTTAACCATTCCTTCAATAACTATGATTATGAGTCCTAGAGCATCTTTGTGGCTAGAAAAAAATGCCCATGAGATTTCAGTGACCCCTCTTCTATTGAGATCACTTGTCTAGAAGAAGTCTTTGCCAATTCTTTCCAGTATTATCATATCTTTGGCTTTTAATCTCAAACATGCGTGGTAATAGATGATTAAGGATAGGGGAATTGTGTTGATAATCATAGCATGCCCGGCTAGATTTAACTTCATTCCCTTCCAATTTTTCTATAATAGCTTATGATTGGCCTATCAAGGAACATGAATCACATAACGGTCAACCTTGATATTAACGGTAGTTAGACTTGCAAGCATTACATCTTTGCACATCCTAACATCACTACAACATAGGAGGTGAATACCGATGCTATCCATACCGATGGCCACCCCCCGGCATCAATATGATCATTGGAAATTCCTATAAAAATCTCACTAGGCATATTGATGGTCACTTGACTTTTGGTATGGCTGTTTAAAATGTATCGTCGATATCCGTTGTCTTCGCCAGTATAGGTGTCGGTATAAGCATCGATATAAGCACTGATAAATTGTTGGAAATTACCGATGCCCATACCGATGCCTATATCGACGCCTATACTGCACGTCTTTTGAATTGAGTAGTGAGAGATGAGAGAGAGAGAGAGAAAGAAAGAAAGAGATATAGAGATACATACACAGAGTCACATACTCATGTGGTTGCATGCATACATACACACATACATATACACACATGCATACATACACACACAAATACACAAATGCATATACATACACTAATGTATGCATACATACATTCACACACATATGTACAGAAACAAACATACACATATACATACACAAACATATGCATACATACACATAAAGAGAGAAAAAGAGAGAGCTAGATAGAGATACATACACACACACATACTCATGTATATACATGCATACATATATAAACACATATAGACACACATGCATACATATACACACATGCATACATACACACACATATACACATGCATACACATACATTCACACACATACGTACACACACATATATACACATATACATACACAAACATACACATACATATACATATACATACACAAACATATGCATACATACATTCACACACATACATACACGTACACACATACATACACACATGCATATATTACATACACACATGCATATTACATACTCACATATATATTACATATTCACCTATATACACATATTCATGCATATGTCGTTACAATTAGGATTTTAGGGTTTTTACACATGCATAACATATATATACATATACACATATAATATATATATACATATACATGTATATACACATGCATACACACTTATACATGTTTAAGGTCCAGGTCTTTATGATTACGCTTATAGGTTTTTTACATACATACAATAAAAGTAAATACATATAATTAAATATATAAATTTTTTTTAGGATTTTTAGATTTTTTTACATATATATAACCAAATATATAAAAAATAGGGTTCTAAGATTTTCTATTTCAACTAAATTTATGTAAGAAAAATTCATGAAAAAATTTAGAATATATAAATAAATATACATAAAAAGAAGATAATTATATAGATTATTAAATATGAAAAGAACTAGTGTTTTAAATATGTAAATTAAGTATATAAACATAGGATTTTAGGGTTATTATCGAATTAAATATACATAATTAAATATATAAAAATGGAGTTTCTGATTTAATATTAAAATATATAATTATATATTTATAAAAATTAGGAAAAAAATACACATGATATATATATATATATATATATATATATATATATATATATATATATATATATATATATATATATATATATATATATATATATATATATATATATATATATATATATATATATATATATATATATATACGCATACATACACACATGCATACATAATTAAATATATGAAAAATAGGTCTTTATGATTTTTGGGTTTTTTACATTTATATAATCAAATATATATAAAATATGTTTTTAGGGTTTTTAATTAAATTAAATATACATAAGAAAATTATTAAGAAAAGAAGAAAACAGCTAGTGTTTTAAATATATACAATTAAATATATAGAAATATGATTTTAGGATTTAGACACATATACATGTTTTAGGTCTAGATCTTTAGGATTAGGGTCTTTGGGTTTAATAAGAAAAATTATGTTTTTAGAATTAAATGTTGTATGATGTTCAGATGGTATCAAATGGCATCTTTAGATCTCGAGGAAAGAATGGCATGTCCTTGCACTCAGTGCAACTATCAAATTTATCAGAAACGACGGATTTGTACTGTACATGTTAGAGAATATGCATCCTTTGATAAAAGGCAACTACAAAACTTCCGCTACCATTCGGATGGTCCCCTTAGTGAGAAGGTGGACCCAAACGACATTGCACCAATTTATAAAATCATTTATAACATCAGTTCCTTAGTACGATGGATCTCTTCTAAAGAGATAAATAGAGATAGCATAGAGAGTGTGAAACTCAATGCTATAGAGGTTGTCTGTATGGTAGAGAAATATTTTCCCACAAGTATTCTTATAATTCAGCTTCATTTATCGGTTCCTGTGGTAGATGAAGTTGCAATAGTAGGAACTGTCCATAGTCAAATTATGGATGTTCTTTTGAGACCGCTTCATGAAGACATTAAAAGGTTTGTTTGGCATAGAGCACATCTCGAGGGCAGGATGGCAAAGGGATGGCTCGTACAAGAGTCTCTTGTATTCATAGCTGAGTTTCGATGCATGTCAGACCTAGAAGTGTCTCACTTATGGAGTGATGATGAAGGTGTTCGTCTTGTAGGTACTGAACCTTAAGGTAAAGGGATGCAAAGAAAAATGGATGCAGCTTTCAGAGAGACGGCAATGAAGTTTTCTATCATTAACTATGAGCCTATGCAGAAGTGGTTAGAAAAGTATGAGCTTTCCAAGGAGAGAGACGCAAAGGAAAGAGCTGCGTTTCAAAAAAATTGTTCGACTCGATTTTTGCCCCATTCGAAAAGTCTTCAACCTCTTCCACCCTTTCCAATGAGTAGATGGCTAGATACAGCGGTTTCACAAGCAAAGGTAGCGGGTGAAGATATCTTTGAAGAAGAGGAAGAACTTGCAAATGGGTGTGATTGGGTTTAGGGTTTAGGGGAGAAGAAGAACTTGCAGAAGAAGAACTTGCAAATGGGTGTGATTGGGTTTCTCCGCGATAGACGCCGCGAGTTTCTCCAAACAGGATACAAGATCCTCGCCAAAGTCATTGCCAACAGACTTGCGTGCCACCTGAGATCTTGGCTTAGTGAGGACCAAAAAGGTTTCATCAAAGGCAGGTCCATCCTGGAAACCATTATGGATATTTGGGAAGGTATTCAATTTGCAAATGAGTCTAATCAAGATGTGGTCTTCCTCAAGATCGACTTTGACAAAGCTTACGATAGGCTAGAATGGGACTATGTTCTGCAGTCGCTCCAAGACCTCGGATGTAGTCAGAAATTCACCAAGATGATCGCGACCCTTCTCGGCAACGCAACGACCCAAATTAACGTTAACGGCAAACTTTCGAAGGCGATCCATCTTAAAAGATCTATTCGGCAAGGGTGCCCCCTTGCCCCCCTTCTCTTTGCCATCGCCACTGAGGGGCTGAGCAGACTTGTGGCTCATCATGTGGAGGCTGGCAATATCAAAGGCCTCCAGCTACCCCACGACCACAGTCAAATCATCATGAGACTTTTTGCCGACGATATGAACGCGCTCGTTCACAATGATAATACCAGCCTGGAGACTTTCTGGAGGTGCCTTCATACCTTTTGTGAGGCCTCTGGATCCAAAATCAACCACAACAAGACCGCCTTTAGGGCCATTGTGGGACACCAACCTGGCCCTCTCATTGATCATGGCTGCCAAATCATTCCGCAGGGCCAAATCTTTCGGCTGCTAGGAATCCCCTTGGGGTTTGGCGTCTCTATGGAGCAGCGATGGAACTGGGTGCTGGCCAAACTTGAAAACAAGCTCAATTACTGGAGAGGCATGCAAATCAATCTCGCTGGACGGGCAATGGTTATCAACACGTTCCTCCTCTCGTCTACCATCTATTTCCTTTCTTGCTGGAGACCGAACGAGCAAGGCCTGTCCAAACTAAATAGCATCTGCAGAAACTTTCTCTGGACGGGTGATCATAACAGAAGGGGGGTGCCTAAAATCAAATGGGCCATCTGCACCAGCCCTAGAGATAGCGGGGGGCTTGGCATCCTAGATATTGGGTGTATGGCTAACAAACTGGCAGCCAAATGGATGATTAAAGCTTGGTGTAATAGGGAGGCCTCGTGGGCCAAGCTGATCTTCAGAAACAAAAATGAGTTGGCCCTCACGGGGTCCCCGAACTGGAAAAACCTTGACATCATGACACTGCTATTCTCCCCGATACCTGTCTTCCCGAAAGGCTCCAACCTAGTCTGCTCCCTTTGGAAGGGCTGGAATAAAGTCAAAAGCTTCACAAGAATTAGTGAGGACTGGAAGTGGGCGGCCGGAATCAGACAAAACGATTCTATCTGGTTTCCGATTCATGGCATCAGGAGTGTGGAGCCGTGGAACACTCATAATGCCAAGAAGTTATGGAACAAAGGATTCAAAAAATGGAAACACCTCTGGAAACATGACACCAACAGCTGGATCAGCTACGAGGATATCGACCCTCGCATAAACATCTCCTACGAAGAATGGAACACCTTGCAAAGCAGATGCCTCGCTTGGGATCGTCACAAAACCCGCCTTCTCATGGGACATGAGGCTCCGAACGCGCGTGGTCTCAAATGGCACAATGGAAATAGCCTACTCAAAATCCCGAACATCAAAGAAACGACTGACCTCCAGATCAGCCTCAACAAGAAGTGGTGCCTGTCCTGGACGCGGCTTCGGTGGGACATGAAATTCATGGGTATCTGGCACCCACTTATAGAGATTAAGAAGTCTGTTCTCTTATGGCAAATTCTTCATCGAGGAATTTGGACTAACCATAAGGCAAACAAAATTTGTGGGATTCCTCCGTGGTGCAAGCGCTGCCACCGTGCAATTGAAGATGTCCCACACATCTTTCTTACTTGCCCCAACTCCTACAGAATATGGCAGACGGTTGGACTGAAAATCAGAGTTCAGAAACAGCTTAGCTGGAAACAAGTCCTTCTGGGAGAAGCGATTGGATGCTCTGCGGCTCTTTGGAACGCAATCAGAGGGGAAGTCCTGTGGAAAATTTGGCGGGAGCGGTGTGCTCTCAACTTCGGCGACCCTCCCAGGGAGTGGTCGATTGAAAAATCTCTTTTCCTCCTTGGCAAAAGGATTGTCAACAGTAAGAAATCCCCCCCCTTCAGGCACCATCAAGTCCTCCTTTTGAACAACAACAAGCTCAAACCCAAGTGGGTCCCGCATGAGGGCGACGAGAGGGTGATCAACCTTCTTTGTAATGCAACCTAGGAATCAGCCTAGCTTCCCCTGCTTTGTGGGATTTGGGGGGTCCCGTGGGCACTAGTCCCCTTCTTTTGTACCTTTGTTTCTTAATTTAATTCAAGTCCGGGAGAGTAGGCTATTGCCGAACTTCCTTTATATTAAAAGAAGAAGCTCGGAAATAGTCTAGTCATAAAACTCTCGACGATCATGAAAACAAATAACGGGCACCAATTTGGGGGTCCATAGGCATTAGTCCCATCCATTTGTAATTTTTCTTCTTTATTTTAATTAAAGTACAAGAGATTAGGCTAAGGCCCAACTTTCTTTTATTAAAAAAAAAAAACCGGCACCAACATGATGAAGGGGGTACAATCACGGAAGAAAGGCCTCACGGGAAATTTCTTGCTCCAGAATTCGCAGCCAAACTCATAGGCTCAACGTTCTTACTTTCTTGTTTCAAGAAGATATGAAAGAATAGAAGCACTTCTCTTTCAAAAGAGAAGGTTGAGTATACGGATGGGCGGCGGCGCGGCATTGGGCAATGTCATCTTTAAAGCCACCTTTTAGTCTTCATGTGGGCCATACATCAGTTCTTGTCCGGAAGTATGTTTTTGTTTTTTTTTTCTTGACAAAAACGCTTTAAAATAGTAAGGAAGAAGTTGATACAAAACGCTTTAAAATAGTAAGGAAGAAGTTGATACAAAAGATGTGCTTTAAACTTCGGTGACTCCCCCAAGGAGTGGTCAATTGAGAAATCGCTGTTCCTCCTTGGCAAAAGGATTGTCAACTGTAAAAAATCACCCCCCTTTAGGCATCATCAAGTACTCCTTTTGATCGATAACAAGCTTAAACCTAAGTGGGCCCCACATGAGGGTGATGAGAGGGTAATTAACCTTCTTTGTAATGTCATCTAAGCTCTGTAAAAGCTTCCCCTGCTTTGTGGGATTTGGGGGGTCCCGTGGGCACTAGTCCCCTTCTCTTGTACTTTTCTTTATTTAATTCAAGTCCGGGAGAGTAGGCTTATGCCGAACTTCCTTTATATTTAAAAAAAAAAAAGACGAATCCTGGCCGCTTGTACTCAGTTTTCCTGCCGGATCCACGGTTGTGTCTTCAGATAGTCCTAGTCCTGTGCTCCTCCTGCTTTGTAAGATATGGGGATTGCGAATGTTGAAGCAAGCTTCTGTTGTAAGCATGCTAGGGTTTGCTTGACCTTGTTGGGTTCCCCTGAGGAACTTCGCCTTCTTCCCGCGTGCCCTCCCCCTGTCAAGGGGGGGTTAGGGCCCCTGCTCTCGGCTGTTCCTCCTATCTTTGCAAATCGCCAATGGCGCTCTTTGAAGCACTACAAAATGGTCTTTCTATTCTTCAGCACCTACCCGGTCTAGGTATCAGCATCATGCATCAAGGTATGAGTTCAGGTAAGGCCCATGAGGACTTTCTGGAGCTTCAACAGACTATGGGTACGTCTTCCCCCCCAAAAAGGACTTACGTCGAGTCCGCTAAAGCTCATGCCAACGCTACGAATGGTCTGTTTAATATCATGGCATCTAAAGGTAACTACTCTCCTATTTTTACTCGTTGTAATGAAGCTAGCAATGGGGAGTATAACCCCCATGAATTGAACATCGATAGTGATGACTGTGATGACGAAGAGGTTGCCCTCATTATTGATAGGGACTCGTTGGATAACTGGCATGACCAACTCACAGATAGAGTTGTTATAGGGCTCTGTCATGGTCCTAGGCCAGCTCAGGAGGTGTTGAAATCTTGGATCAAAGCTCACTGGGAAACCAAGGGACTCTTTGTCAAGCATGTTCAATACTGTCCCAATAATTATTTTTTATTTTTCTTTGAAGATTCTCAAAGTGCTCTGCATGTTGTTAGTGAAGGCTAGTGGCTAGTTCGGAATACTCTTGTCTCTTTTTTTAAATGGTATTTAGGGTTTAACCCTAAGGGCCCTAAGCCCACAAAGATTCCTATTTGGGTTGAATTCCTTGATCTCCCTTTTGACTTCTACCCTTGGGTTGAAAACCTTGGTAATATGGTCGGTAAAGTGTTGGGCCGAAATCCAGAAATTCCTTCATCAACCCTAAATGGGATCCTCAAGTTCTTATTGAAGTAGACACAGCCAAAGATATTAAAACGCACCTCATCATCAAAGATTCCATAGGGAAAAAATTGCACACTCAGAAGATCTTTTATCGAAACCTCCCCAACGCCTGTTATAACTGCTATAAAAAAGGGCATCTTATCAAAGACTGCCCTCTCATTCAGGAACAGGTGGACCAAACTGTCAAGGAAGCCCATAATGTTCAAGTTAAGGAGACTCAGGCTGCTCCAGAGGCTTTGAAACCACAGACGAAAAAAACTATGCACAAAAACAAAAAAAGTCTGTCAAATCGAGCAATATTTTTGATATCCTTCTTGAAGAGGTTTTTAACCCTTTTGATAATGCTAGTATCCCTGAAAAGGGCCAAGATGATTCTCTTTCTAAGGAGAACGTAGACCCTAATTTTGTTCCTGCAGGTACCAACAAAGGGAATACTTTGGATAATATGGAATCCCCATAGCAAAATATGGTTAACTTGGATTGGTCCTTAGTAGGAAAGAAGAACAGAGTTATTTCCCCTCCTGCTGATTTTAATGGTGTTTCTAACTCCTCTGGTAATCTCCCTGTGTCTCAGGCACCCTCACCGAAAAGCATTCCTTCTGAAGATTTTATTCATGAAATGGATGCCATGGATCAAGACAAATTGGAAAGCATGGATGAGGCCATGTGCTCTAACGAGGTTGTTCTGATGACTCAAGAAAATCCGGATGTTAGGACTTTGGATACCTCAGCCAAACCCAAGAGAAAAGAAGTGGTTAGGTCCTCTCTGTCCGCCTCAAAGCCTACAAAGAACAGCAGGAAGTAACTTTGGTATCTGTTAAGTTGTCTGTGCTCTTTTTCTTTTATCCATGACTGACATTTCTATTTGCTCTTGCAACATCAAAGGGATTACTGACCCGGTTAGATCCAAAATGCTTAACATCTGGCTTTCTAATCTTCCTAAGCTTCCAGATGTCATCTGTCTCCAAGAATTAAAAGTTTGCGTTGAGGCTCTTCAATTTAACCTCAAAAGGGTCTCCCCCACGTACAAATGGTTCTTTACTAATCATTGTTCTGGTAAAGGTGGAAGTGCTATTGGTGTTTCTCTTCAAATTATGCATGCTTTTATTTCCAGTTCGGCTAGTACTATTGGTCAATGGTGTTCTGTCACTCTTGGTGAACCTTTTGGCATCACCATTATTTCGGTTTATGCTGCTAATAATTATTATGGTCGTGCTGCTTGTTGGAATGAACTGAACTGTTTGCAAGGTCCGGTCATTGTTATTCGTGACTTTAATATGGTTACTGATATTAAGGATAGATGGGAAGAAAAAGGAAAAGTTATCAGTGGTCCTGAAAAAGATGCTTGGTTTAAAGTTTTTAATTCTCTTGAGCTCATTGACTCCTCCAGGTCCTCTGGTATGACCTGGTCCAACAAGCAAAGAGGTAATTCTTATACTGCTGCTAGGCTTGATAGGTGCTATGCTAGCATCCCCTTTGTCCAGAATTGTTGGGACATAGGTTGACCCTTCTTTGCTTATGTCTGATCACAAGCCGCTTTTGGTTACTTTTAGAAAAGGGAACCCTAAGCTGAGGGCTGGGTGGAATCATATTGACTGCAATTTCCTTAAGCTCCCTAGTACCCTTAACCAAGTCAAGGTTATCATCACCCGTAATTTTGAGCATTGCAGCTCTCCTTGCACTGCTTGGCTTAACTCCATCAAAGAGATCCAGCATTTGTTTAACTCCTTGAAAACCTTAGCTAGAACCATTAGAGCTAATAGAAGACAAACCATCATAGATCGTTTGGCTCTTCTAAATGCCAACTCTCAAGAATATCTTGATCTTTCCTTGAGGTTGTGCAAAAAGAGGTATCTGGAAGCCAGTTATTCTCTTGCTTCTTCTAAAGAATTTTGGAGTGAGAAGATTGACAAAAACAACAACTACATGTTCTCTATGATGAAAAAACAAAAAGCTAGGGATTTTATCCCTCCTTTGAAAAAGAAGAATGGTGATTACACTACTAACATTCAAGAGGCTTTACAGGAGGCCAAGAGCTTCTTTATGGATGTTTTCTCTCGTTCTCCCAAGTGGGGGGAGGACATCCAGAGAGCCAGAGCTACTATTGCTTTGAAAAGGAAGAAAATGATTCCTGAAAGCTTGAGAGCTATTCTGGACCTGCCCCTCACTAGCGGTGAGATCAAAGAAACCATCCATAAATTGAAACCCTGTAAATCTCCGGGGATTGATGGATTGCCAAATGAATTTTTTACTATGCTTAGTGATTTCCTCACTCCTTACATTCTTCAGATCTGGGAAAAAGTATCTGGTAAAGGGTATCTCCCTTCTCACATCAACACTGGAGTGATCAAACTTATTCACAAGAGAGGCAATAAAGAAGATCTAAACAATTGGAGACCCATAACTTGCTTGAATACTATATACAAAATTTTCTCCTCCACCTTGGCTAGAAGGCTTAGCCCCCTTATGAGGTTCTTTATCCTCCCTGAGCAAAAAGGCTTTATCAAGGTTTGTTTCATTCTTGATGCTATTGTTTCTCTTTGGGAGGGCATGGATTATGCCCTTGAAAGTGGGCATGATTATTTCTTTCTTAAAATTGACTTTGACAAGGCTTATGACATAATAGAATGGGACTTTATTCTTCAGTCCTTGCAGATATGGGTCTTGGGAGAAGATTCATTAAATTTATGGGCACTCTTTTTGGTAATGCCTTTTCTAGAGTTGCCATAAATGGGCACCTTTCTGACCCATTCAAATTGGCTAGATCTATTAGGCAAGGCTGCCCCTTAGCCCCCCTCCTTTTTGCCATTGCTAGTGACTCCTTAGGTTGGCTCGTCAGGGATGCTTTGGAGAGAGGCTTGATCAAAGGTATTGAAATCCCTAACTCCCCTTCCCCCCTATGTCTTCAAATGTTTGCTGATGATACTAATGTGGTCCTTAAAGCTGACAATGATTCTTTAACTGTTTTTCTTGAATGCCTGAATGTTTTTTGTGTTGCCAGTGGTTCTAAAGTTAATCATAACAAAACTGGTTTTAAAGCTTCTTCAAACACTGTGCTAGAAAGTATTACTAGTCTTGGGTGTAATTTCATCAAAGATGGGGAAGTCTTCAGGCTGTTGGCATACCTATGGGATTTAATATTTCTCTGACTCAAAGGTGGGATTGGGTTTTGGAAAAATTCAAAAAGCATTTATTTTTCTGGTATGACTCTCATAACTCCCTTGCCCACAGATGTTTTATTCTTAACCACTATGTTCTTCCAAAACTTGTTTTCTTCTTAGCTTGCTGGTCTCCCTCCAAAAAGCAGGTTGGGCAGGCTATATCTCTAGCCAAGAGATTTCTTTGGGGTGGTACCTCTCTCAACCAAAAAGTTGCCAAGGTCTCTTGGGATATATGCTGTCTCCCAAAATCTCAAGGAGGGTTGGGGATCATTTGCCCCACCAAAATGGAAGACAATCTTGCTGCCAAGTGGATCCTGAGAAGTATTGACTCAACTGATGTTTGGGCAATTCTGATTCAAAGAAACATTTCCAAATTCTACATTTCTAACTACAATGCTTGGAATAACATCAATCTTTGGGATATAATTGTCTCCCCTATTCCCATAACTTCTATTGGTAGTCAGCTGGTTACTAGGTTTTGGAATGCCTGGTTTAGAGCCAAATCTGGTTTTACTCCTAATAGGGAATTGCTCAACTCCTCTGAGTTTGTTATGCAGGAATCTCCTTGGTTTGGCTTGATTGCTAATGAGAACAAGTGTAGCCTTGCCTGTGGCCCTTGCATGAGCATAAGCTGCACGTCGTCGGTCTTGCAGCACCCACCCTAGTACGAGTGCAAATAGAGAGGGAAGACTCGTTGGAGCATCTGAACAGGATCACAACACTTAGACAGAGCATCCTTTCACTTGTTGCACTGCTATATTGGCCAATCGATCCACAATTCAAATATAAGTTTTGCTTAATGAAAGGTGACTGTGGATGTTCAACTTCAATGATGCCACAATATAGGATAGAGCCGCCAAAAGGGTTACACAGAAGCTTGTGTGCACCTTATAGATAGAAGGATATGGTGGTTTTAACCAGGTCGGAGAACCAGAAGCACACAATGATACAAGTGATGCAAATCATGCACATAATGCCCGTTCAAAAGGACAAATGGTGTTGCTGCAAAATAGTGTTTATAAACACTATGAACAATGAGAATAACTATCGAATCTTGCATTAATGACTTCAAAATTACAAGATATCACACTCAATCCACAAAGAGGGGTGGGAGGGAGGGGAAAATTAAAGCAAATGGTGGACAAACAAATGAAGAAAATGTGTGGGAGGGTGGGCAAATGGGCAGAATGAATCCCAAAAACTGATGGCAAAAGGCCTCTCTCAATGAGAAGAAAGCACGCCACCAAAATGAAGTAGCACCACCACCAAAATGACCACCAAATGCACCACCAAGTCCTCCACCTAGCGCTCTGATACCATGTAGAGAGTACGCACGCAGAAGCAAAATGAAAAGTAAAGTACTCTCACAAAACAAAGAATGTGTGAGACACAAAATGAGTAGACAAAGAAATGGGTAAACTCGTGTGGATTATAAATGAGCTTGCCAAGAGCATGGATTCGGCTCCTCAAGCTTCTAACCAAGTACAAATGAGGGGAGAGGCCCTCTTTATATAGATTTGGGAGGGGCTCTCAAAAGTACATCATATGTGGGATAAGTCTCCTGAAAGGAGAATCAATACAACTGGTAGAAGCACATGGCAAGGTACCCAAATGCAAAGGAAATACAATATAAAATGGAAATAGACTAGAAATGGAGTGCCTCCTAGATACAAAATGGAGATGCACTCATGCGGATACAAATGTAGATAAAGTAGGAGCAATTATGTCATCAACAATTATTATTTGGTTATGATCTTTCAACTTGACCAAAGCATCGAAGCAAATTTTTGGCTAATGAAATATAGTGCCATTTGATTATTATTTTGTTATGATATTTCAACTTGAACAAAGCGTCAAAGTAAAGTTTTGGTAATCCTTTATGTGGTGAGTTCAAAACCTTTAATGGTGTTGTTTCTTTCACTAACTTGAAAGAGAACATCATGAAAAAAATGATTTGGACACAACTTTTGAACTTTTTTTCATTGATAATGGTTCTCCTTCTAATCCCTTTGGTTTTAAATCTTTATGGAATAAAAATGCTAATCCTGATCTCCCTGATTGAACATTTTTTCACACAAAATGTTTTTAGATTTAGCATGATACAAGGTCATTATTCACATATGGCATTCTTGTCATGTTTTACTTTTAAATCTGCAAAACAAAAAGATTACTTTTAAATCATTGAATCCACATCATTGAGATCATTTAATCCACATCATTCAAATGAATCCACATCATTGAAATCATTAAATGCCACATAATTCAAATGAATCCACATCATTTCATCCACATGATCCAAATGAATCCACATCATTTCATCCACATGATCCAAATGAATCCACATCATTCGAATGAATCTACATCATTGACATCATTTTATCCACCTTATACAAATATAGATACATTGATAAATAGATAAATAGGTATATAAATAGTTAGAAAGATATGATGATAAATAGGTAAGTAGATAAGTTTATTAATAAATAACTAGATATGGTGATAAATAAATAAATAAATAGATAGAATGATGGATTTACGGATAGGAATAAAAATTGATTGATTGATTGATTCATACATAGATAAATATGTAGATAACGAAAATAATCCACATCATAATATTTTAACTTATATCCATTATAATCACTTCAAGTAAAAATTCCTCATAAACACTTCATCCAAATCCATCATACTCACTTCATATTAAATCCACATTATCACTTCGTGTATCATAAAACATCTCAACTCAAAGAACTTTTGATATAACATTAAATAAAAAATTGAATCTCAAACAATGATAGAAAAGATGTTTGATTAATAAACATGTTCCTTGAGAAACATAAATTTCAAATGTTCTTAATGCATGACTATTCGATATCATCAAACCATAATGAACAAGATTCGAGAATACTCTAAGAAACGCATGTTCCTACTCTTTTTGATACATCTTTATCACATAATAGTTCTAATGCATACTAGAACCTATGAACCACACTTTTATCAATGGAGTAACTATCTAAATCTACCTATTCAAAAGTTGCAAAAGAATTATTGCAATTGTATAGAACTCCTTACTTATATTGAATGGCAGAGGGCAAGTGGTTATGCATTTTTGTGCAATTCACTAATACTTTCGACTCCACTCATTTCTAGGTACTATGTTGAGACCTCATAACTATTGAAAACTTTTTTTTGCTGGGAAATATATTGCTTTCCCAAATTCACATATTGTAGTGTACACATGCTCGCCTTCAAAATGCAACAATATGTAGCATGGATGGAGATCATTGTGCAGATATTACAAGTGTGTAGGAATGACACTGTTTGCAACAATCCATTGATTAAGTTACAAATATTTTTGTTCATTGTAGTTATATCGTCTTGTGTATCTTTGATACTTCTACTTTGTGGTACATTTAAATACTCTTTTTTCATTTTCTCGAGCCACATGTCCAACATACCACCATTCCATGATATGAAAATAAGGCAATGGCTCTTACTATGATGTCTAGATAATGCAAGTGTTTGCAAAAAAAATTCATTGATGAACCTCACATGGGTTATTTTGACTTTATGGACCATTCCATATTGTCCTTCCCCCATAAGAGTTGCATCTTTGAAATGAAGAGATGAATATGGGGGAAAACATAAGTTGTTGGATGTTTGATCTACCATATTCACATGTATATCTATGCATGGATCTACTGTTGTTGCTGTCATTGATCTCTCTGCTTTTTTGGTAGTGTGAGGTCCCACTCTCTTTTCTCTCTTCATCATTTGATAATGTAAATCGAAAAATTGAATTTTGGCGATAAATCTTGGCATTGTTGTGATATCCAACGCTAATGATTCTACGACTTTGACTATTTGTCCAAAGATGCGAGTGAAATCTTTGGACATTTGTTCACCTAGTACTTGTGCTCCTCTTGGTACGCTTCCTAATTTATCTTTGATGTTAATGTATGCTATTCCACATAGCTCTTTGATGAACTCCTTGTAGTTTGATATATCCATTGGTACTATGGTCTGGTCTTCTCACATTCCATACATGTATAAGTAGAAAAACTCCTCCAAAATATTTATCTCATGCTTATTTATTTTACCTACCATCTATGAAAATATAAGAAATAGACTATCAGATAGAATTTAAAATTTGATTAAAATTAAGTGTTTAAACACTATTCTACTTCATAAAATCAATAATAGAAAAAAAGACTCATAAATGAAATGGTAGATACTTAAATACACCTTTTAAGTGCACATATAAATAGATAAATCAATAAGTGTATGGATAGGTGGATCAATATATAGATAAATAAATTATTGACACATGAATAATTGCATGGATAGATGATTGAATAGATATATATATATATATATATATATTTATTTATTTATTTATATATTTATATATATATACATACACACACACATATAAATATATATATATATATATATATATGATAGATGAGTAATTGAGTGGATAGATAATTGAATAGATTGATGAATATAGATAGATAGATCTATACATCGATAAATAAATGATAGATAGATGAATAATTAAATGGATAGACAATAGAATAGATAGATAAATATAGATAGATAGATATATATATAAATAAATAAATGATAGATAGATGAAAAATTGAATTGATAGATGATTGAATAGCTAGATAGATGGATACGTAGATATATGAAAAAGTGCATAGATAAATAGATGAATATATAGATAAATATAGATAGATAGGTAGAAACATAGATGAATAATTTCATGGATATATAAATGAATAGGTAGTTAGATAAGTAGAATTATAATTAAATAAAAGGTTTAATTGTAATCTTGAAGTGAATCTATGTAGCAATTAAGAATGTTAGAGTCAATGACAATAGTTCATATACACTTCCTATACTATGTATGATTCTTGTCACATGAGTGTATATAAGTATTTTGATAGTAAGAGTTGAAGAATCAGACAATCACAATAATTTCTATACACTGTGTGATCCCACAATATGTCTAATTATGCTCACACAAATCTAGGTGATGATTGTGAGATTAAGATTCAAAGAATCAAACAATCAAAATAGTCCCTATACATTCTCTATACTATTGAGAGAGTAAGAATCAAGGCGGTGATTCAAACAAGCTCAATAGATCTATTGCTCTCCTATACTACTCTGAAAGTAAGAATCGATGTAAAATTATAGTAGTGGTTTATTTTAAATTTGATTCATCAAAGTATACAATTACGAAACACTTTTGAGAGTTGAACATGTATACCATTGATGATTAAAAAACATAAAAACCAATCAGATAAATAAAAATCATACATATGTAAAAGAGCCATACGCAAATCATAACATATGTTTGACACACAATAAACATAACAATAAAATACAAAATAAATGAAAAATAGATCAATACGTGAATGATATGGTGAGGAAAGGTCTCTATGAGTGATATGGTAGTAGTAAAGCTTTAAAAACTCACTAGAAATCATGTGCACGATAAAAGTTTTGATTGAATGAGAAAATATATATTTTTTCTTTAGAAACACCTTTTCGATCGAAATGCTTTTGATAAAAAAACTTTTTTATCAAAACATGTTTCAATAAAAAAGTATTTTGATAGAAAAATAAATTCATATCCATTTTTGTTTATGGTTTTATTAAAAAATCCCTAACACTACAACATATCGAGGGAATACTGACGGTCAGTGTACCGACGGTCAGCTTTCGGTGTCGGTATACCCCTCGGAGAATTGGGAAAGTTGTTTTGCCTCAGAAAGACAGCGTTGGTATGAGCGTCGGTATACGCATCGGTATTCTTCTGCAACTACCGACGCTTATACCGGCGCTCATACCGACGCTCTCTTTTTAACCGAGCCCGAACCTGAAATTCGTCATTCTGAGCGTTTTGAATCTGGAGCTTGTCCTTTCGGGTTTGCGCGCGCCAACAACAGAGATCTCTGTTTGTCATCCTCTCTCTCTCTCCCTCTCTCCCTCCCTTCCCTCTCTCTCTCTCCCTCTCTCTCTCTCTCTCCCTCTCTCCCTCCCTTCCCCCCCTCTCTCTCTCTCCCTCCCTCTCTCTCACTATCTCTCTCTCTCTCTCTCCCCCTCTCTCTCTCTCACTCTCTCTCCCTCCTTCTCTCTCTCTCTAAACAAACCTCTATCTTGTTAGATCTGAAGTTTTGGTAAGTAGATCGCACATATTGTAAAACTCTTTTTTTTTTTCTATGCTTTTTCTTTACTAATATGTTCTTTGTTTGGTTTTGCAAGAGATTTTGACATCAAATCTTTGGAAATTCCACGAAGAAGAACTTCAAGTGGATTTTGCCGACCGTGATTCAAACAATTCTCTCTCTTTCCCTCTCCTTCCATCACTCTCTCTCTAAACACACCTCTATTTGCATATATCTGACGCTTTGGTAAGTAATTGCACATATTGTTGTTAGAGTATGATCAATGTCTACCCCTCATGATTGTATGCACATTTTGTAAGGCCCCCTTTATGAGGAGAAGCCAAGCGTGCATTACCCAATTGATGGGAATCCCAACTTGAATGTTGGATGAAGGTCATATTGGACCATGTAAGATATTATAAGGAAAGGGAGTTACCAGGGTCCCCAATTGTGGGGTCCGGGGCAGCGGTGAGCAGCCCCGGCTGGGGGGTCCAAGGGGGCCAGCGGGCCCCCTGGCTGGGGGGTCCCAGGGGGCCAGCGGGCCCCCTGGTGGGGGTCCGGGGGCAGCCCCCGGCGCGACGGTAAAGGGAATATTCCATGGAATATTCCCTGTCGGAGTCAGAAATCATTTATATTTGTTAGGTCGGTTCAACCAGTCTAAGCCGTGTATGGCAATTACGCGGGTGGTGGCCGCCCACGCTCTACCGCCCATGTATAGCCGTCCATGACAGGCCACCCATGATCCTATATATACATGACTTCTGCACTACCTAAGACATTGAGTTGAGCCAGCATACCTCTACCTTGTATCTCCCTATCTAGAGTTGTCTAGATCACCATTTAAGCTCTACCTTGAGAGCGCACGGGTGGACAACGCCATCATCTTTGTACTTGCTGCTAGTAGAAAATTGTTGAGATTCTCCTATATCTGTTATCTTCTCTGCTATTGCTCCTGTGTTATATTGCGTAACTATTGTCTTACATGGTATCAGAGCTGTAAGGTTCGAATAGCTTGAGAAGTATCATTATTTTAGCCTACTAGCAGACTAGAATATCAGTAGATTATTCGAGTGATTACATGATGGCTTCATCGTCGAACACTAGTCTTGGTGCTTCACCTAATGTTAATGCTGCACCTATTCGAATTCGTCCACCTGCATTCACTGAAGGGAAGCTGGATGGAACCAACTATACACTCTGGAAGTTCAAAATTTCTGCAATTTTGGACTCCTATGAATTACTTGACACTGTCATGGGACCAATGGGATTGGATCCAGAGCCTATACCAGTTGAAGATCCAGCAAATTCAAGATTGATGATTCAGCCAGATCCAGATCTTCTACGAGCTTGGAAGAGGCGGAATGCTGATGCATTATGTGCGATTGTCACTAGTGTAAGTGATTCTGTGCTTACTTTAGTTCAACATACTACTAAAGCACATGAGGCTTGGGGCATATTGGCTCGACAATATGAGACCAAGAACCACACTAGGATACAGAATTTAGAAAATCAGTTGGCAAATGAAAAGCATTCTGATTCTGAAAAGGCTGAAGATTTTATCAAACGGATAAAGCATCTTCAAGATCAATTGGCTGTAGTTGGTGTTGTTATAACACCAGAAGAGCTACCTCGAAGATCTGTACGTGTTCTTCCAGCAAAGTATGATGGATTAGTAACAGCCCTTAACACTCAGGTAAGGCCAACTCCTCTTACATTTGAAGACTTTTGTGCCATGCTTTTAGAAGAAGAGATGCGGCTGAAGAATCGGCAAAGTACAACTGATGCTGCATTCTCAGCAAATGCAAAAGGTAAAGGCTCTTCAGAGGGATCAAAGAAGAAGCCAAAGAAGAAAAAGTTCACAGGAAGTTGCTTCTATTGTGAAAAGAAAGGCCATGCCATCAAGGATTGCAGAAAGAAGCAAGCTGATGAACGGAATGGGACTGTAAAATCATCATGGAAGAACAAAGAGTCTGCAAACAACACAGAGCTGGAACTTTGGGTAGCTATTGAAGAGGTATGTTCATCTGCTCAAGCTCGTGTTGATGAGCCATGGATTTTAGATAGTGGAGCTTCTCGCCATATGACTAGTAAAAAGGATTGGTATAGTTCCCTAGTGCCTCTACGGGAATCCATCAATGTAGTGGTGGGAAACGACTCCAAGTGTCCAGCTGAAGGAACTGGAACCATCTCTTTTATCACTTCTCCAGGTGTTGAGAAAAAGTTATCCGATGTTCTCTATGTACCTACACTCAAAAGAAATTTGTTGTCAGTTTCTGCAATAACAGATCGTGGACTCGAAGTTCACTTCAATAAGAGTGGTGCGGAAATCATGGATTCATCAGGTAATGTTGTAGGTAAAGGCACACGACGGGATAACTTGTATGAGTTAAGTGCTTTAACTGCTACAGAAGATAAAGATGTAAGCAGGTTATGGCACCAACGATTTGGGCATCTCGGATTTGCAGTTTTGAAGGAGATGCAACGAACAGGGATGGTTGCTCATTTGCCTTCATTTTCAGAGTTGCAGGAACCTTGTGAAGCTTGTATGATGGGCAAGCAACAACGAAAGGCATTTCCAAGAGAGACCAGCAATCGATCTCAAGCTCCTCTAGAGTTGGTACATGCTGATCTCTGCGGTAAAATGTCTACACCTGCTTTAGGAGGATCTTTCTACTTCTTGCTGTTAGTCGACGATTATAGTAGAAAGATGTGGGTTTATTTCATTCGAGAGAAGGCTGATGCTTTTGAAAAATTTAAAGCGTGGCATAAGTATGTAGAAAGTGAATCAGGAAGGAAACTGAAGAAATTTAGAACAGATAGAGGAGGTGAATTCTTGTCAACAGAATTCAACAATTACTGTAAGGAGCATGGTGTGAAAAGGCAACTTACCACAGCTCATACACCTCAACAAAATGGCGTTGTTGAGCGCAGGAACAGGACAGTAGTTGAAATGGCTCGTTGTATGTTAAAGGCTCAAGACATGCCTGATTCATTCTGGGCAGAAGCAGTCAATACAGCAGTCTACATCCTCAATCGAAGCTACACAAAAGCTCTGAAGGGGATGACTCCTCAAGAAGCATATTTTGGTAAAAAGCCTTCAGTTTTGCATTTCAGAATTTTTGGTTGTTTCTGTTATGCACATATTCCTGATTCAACAAGATCAAAGTTGGATTCAAAAAGCAAAAAGTGTGTCTTCCTAGGATATAGTGAAGAGTCTAAAGCATACAGGTTATGGGATCCTGAGGCAAGGAAGATTTTTGTCAGTCGAGATGTGGTGTTTGATGAACGACCACACTTAGTAGAAGATAAAGGTAAATCTACTATCTCATCAAACGGAGAAATATCTCACCTTGTGCCTATCAAAAGACAGGTTAAAGTTGAGGAGGAGGAAACATCTGATGGAGAAATTTCCTCAATAAAAAGCCAACCAATTGTAGCTGCACAGCGTAAGCCACTACCGAAGTGGGCACAACAGCTCTTTGATGATCACAATCCACATGTAGATGCACCAGAATCATCATCGGATGGATTACGAAGATCAAAGAGAATAGAGGAGCAAAGAAGAGCCTCAGAACACATTGTTAACATGGCTCTAATGGCAGATATCATGGGTTCGATAAAGGAACCTACCACCATTGAAGAAGCCATTGATGATCCAGATTGGAGAGCGGCAATGCAGTCTGAGTATGATAGTATACTCAAAAATGATACATGGGATCTAGTCGACTTGCCGCCAAAGAAGAAGGTAATAGGTACTAAATGGATTTGGAAAGCTAAGTATAAAGCTGATGGAACATTAGAAAAGTATAAGGCACGATTAGTTGCACAGGGTTTTTCACAGATTGAAGGATTTGATGTTCAAGAAACTTTTGCACCAACAGCACGCATGACAACTATTCGGACGGTACTTGCAGTAGCTGCACAAAAGTCTTGGCCTATTTTCCAGATGGATGTCAAATCTGCATTTTTGAATGGTCACCTCAAGGAGGAGGTATATGTATCTCAACCACCAGGTTTTGAGGTGCCCAATTCAGAAAATAAAGTTTGCAGGTTGAAGAAAGCTTTGTATGGACTTAAGCAAGCTCCACGGGCTTGGTACCAACGAATTGATCATTTTTTCAAAAATATGGGTTTTGAAAGAAGTACTTCTGATGCTAACTTGTATGTAACGAAAAGGGATAGCAAGCTAGTTGTTGTCATTGTATATGTAGATGATTTGATCATTACAGGAGATCATCAGGAACTCATCAATCAAACTCGGATCAGCTTGGGAACTGAGTTTGAAATGACAGACTTAGGTCTACTCCATTTTTGTCTGGGAATTGAAGTATGGCAAAGGAAGGATGGCATTTTCATCTCACAACAAAAATATTCCAAAGAAATTCTCAAGGCATTTGGAATGATGGACTGCAAACCAACTAGCACACCTATGGAGGTAAATCATAAGCTATCTATGGATGATAACATGCCTGATGTAGATGCTAAGAAGTATAGGAAGCTCGTTGGAAGTCTTATTTTTCTGTGCAACACTAGACCAGACATTTGCTATGCTATTGGAGTGTTAAGCAGGTTTTCCAACAAACCTAAGGAGAGTCACTGGAATGCTGGAATGCGAATTCTAAGGTACATTGCAGGAACCTTGGATTTTGGTATTTTGTATACCACAGGTGATACACTCCAAGGATATTGTGATTCAGATTGGGCTGGAGATTGTGATTCTAGAAATTCAGTTTCTGGATATTGTTTCTCACTTGGTTCAGGAATATTTTCTTGGGTAAGTAGGAAGCAACCAACTCTCGCACTCTCCTCCACTGAAGCAGAGTACAAAGCAGCTTGTTTTGCTTCTTGTGAGGCAGTCTGGTTAAGGAGAATTCTTGCAGATATAGGCTTTCCATCAAATATGCCAATTGTACTCAAGTGTGATAATCAAAGTTGTATGGCTATTGCAAAGAACCCAGTATTTCATGCTCGCACCAAGCACATAGAAGTACAGTACCATTACATTCGTGAGCTAATTGAAGATGAAATTGTGGAGCTAGAATATTGCCCAACAGAGGCAAATTGTGCTGACATATTCACTAAAGCACTTGGAAGAGAGCAGCTCAACAAGCATCTTCAACAGATGGGCATAGGACCGAGACCTACTTGATTTATCATCGGTAAACATTGAGGGGGGGTGTTAGAGTATGATCAATGTCTACCCCTCATGATTGTATGCACATTTTGTAAGGCCCCCTTTATGAGGAGAAGCCAAGCGTGCATTACCCAATTGATGGGAATCCCAACTTGAATGTTGGATGAAGGTCATATTGGACCATGTAAGATATTATAAGGAAAGGGAGTTACCAGGGTCCCCAATTGTGGGGTCCGGGGCAGCGGTGAGCAGCCCCGGCTGGGGGGTCCAAGGGGGCCAGCGGGCCCCCTGGTGGGGGTCCGGGGGCAGCGCCCCCGGCGCGACGGTAAAGGGAATATTCCATGGAATATTCCCTGTCGGAGTCAGAAATCATTTATATTTGTTAGGTCGGTTCAACCAGTCTAAGCCGTGTATGGCAATTACGCGGGCGGTGGCCGCCCACGCCCTACCGCCCATGTATAGCCGTCCATGACAGGCCACCCATGATCCTATATATACATGACTTTTGCACTACCTAAGACATTGAGTTGAGCCAGCATACCTCTACCTTGTATCTCCCTATCTAGAGTTGTCTAGATCACCATTTAAGCTCTACCTTGAGAGCGCACGGGTGGACAACGCCATCATCTTTGTACTTGCTGCTAGTAGAAAATTGTTGAGATTCTCCTATATCTGTTATCTTCTCTGCTATTGCTCCTGTGTTATATTGCGTAACTATTGTCTTACAATTGTATCACTCTGTTATTTTTCTTTGTGTTTTTGCTTTTCCAATATCTTCTCTCTTTAGTTTTGCAGAAGATTTTTGAGGTCAAATCTTTGGAAATTCAACGAAGGAGAACTTCAAGTGGATTTTGACAACCTTAATTCAAAAATTACATCAATCTAAGTAAGACATATATCACTCTTTTATCTTTCTTTATATTTTTGTTTTCTAACATCGATCTTCTCTCTTTATTTTTGTTTGAGAGAGAGAGAGGGATATGCATATGCATACATGCATGCATATGAATACATGCATGCATATGAATACATGCATGCATATGTATGCATACATGCATGCATGCATGCATATGCATACATGCATATGCATACATGCATGCATGCATATGCATACATACATGCATGCATGCATATGCATACATACATGCATGCATGCATATGCATATATGCATGCATACATGCATGCATATGCATACATGCATGCATACATGCATGCATATGCATACATGCATGCATATGCATACATGCATGCATATGAATACATGCATGCATATACATACATGCATGCATGCATATGCATACATGAATGCATATGCATACATGAATGCATATGCATACATGAATGCATATGCATACATGAATGCATATGCATACATGAATGCATATGCATACATGAATGCATATGCATACATGAATGCATATGCATACATGCATATGAATACATGCATGCATATGCATACATGAATGCATATGCATACATGAATGCATAGGCATACATGAATGCATATGCATACATGAATGCATATACATACATGCATGCATGCATATGCATACATGAATGCATATGCATACATGCATGCATATGCATACATACATGCATGCATATGCATACATGCATGCATATGCATACATGCATGCATGCATATGCATACATGCATGCATGCATATGCATACATGAATGCATATGCATACATGAATGCATATACATACATGAATGCATGCATATACATACATAAATGCATATACATACATGAATGCATATACATACATGAATGCATATACATACATGCATGCATATGCATACATACATGCATACATGCATGCGTATGAATACATGCATGCATATGTATGCATACATGCATACATGCATGCATGCATATGCATACATGCATGCATGCATATGCATACATGCATGCATGCATATGCATACATGAATGTATATGCATACATGAATGCATATACATACATGCATATATACATGAATGCATATACATACATGAATGCATATGCATACATGAATGCATATGCATACATGATTGCATATACATACATGCATGCATGCATATGCATACATGAATGCAGATGCATACATGCATGCATATGCATATATGCAAGCATATGCATACATGCATGCATGTATATGCATACATGAATGCATATGCATACATGAATGCATATGCATACATGAATGCATATGCATACATACATGCATACATGCATGCATATGAATACATGCATGCATATGTATGCATACATGCATGCATGCATACATGCATGCATATGAATACATGAATGCATATACATACATGCATGCATGCATATGAATACATGAATGCATGTGCATACATGCATGCATATGCATACATGCATGCATATGCATATATGCATGCATATGCATATATGCATGCATACATGCATGCATATGCATACATGCATGCATGCATATGCATACATGAATGCATACGCATACATGAATGCATATGCATACATGAATGCATACGCATACATGAATGCATATGCATACATGCATATGAATACATGAATGCATGCATATGTATACATGAATGCATATGCATACGTGAATGCATATGCATACATGAATGCATATACATACATGCATGCATGCATATGCATACATGAATGCATATGCATACATGAATGCATATGCATACATGAATGCATATGCATACATGAATGGATATGCATACATGAATGCATATGCATACATACATGCATGCATATGCATACATGCATGCATGCATATGCATACATGCATGCATATGCATACATGCATGCATGAATGCATATGCATACATGAATGCATATGCATACATGAATGCATATGCATACATGAATGCATATATATACATACATGCATGCATATACATACATGAATGCATATATATATATATATATATATATATATATATATATATATATATATATATATATATATATATATATATATATATATATATATATATATATATATATATATATATATATATATATATATATATATATATATATATATATATATATATATATATATATATATATATATATATATGCATGCATGCATGCATGCATATACATACATGAATGCATATACATACATGAATGCATATACATGCATGCATACATGCATGCATATGCATACATGCATGCATGCATATGCATACATGAATGCATATGCATACATGAATGCATATGCATACATGAATGCATATGCATACATGAATATATGAATGCATATACATACATGCATGCATGCATATGCATACATGAATGCATATGCATACATGCATGCATATGCATATATGCATGCATACATGCATGCATATGCATACATCCATGCATGCATATGCATACATGCATGCATGCATATGCATACATGCATGCATGCATATGCATACATGCATGCATGCATATGCATACATGCATGCATGCATATGCATACATGAATGCATATGCATACATGAATGCATATGCATACATGAATGCATATGCATACATGAATGCATACATACATACATGCATGCATGCATATGCATACATGAATGCATATGCATACATGAATGCATATGCATACATGCATGCATATGCATACATGAATGCATATGCATACATGAATGCATATGCATACATGAATGCATAGGCATACATGAATGCATATGCATACATGCATATGAATACATGCATGCGTATGCATACATGCATGCATGCGTATGCATACATGCATGCATGCATATGCATACATGCATGCATGCGTATGCATACATGCATGCATGCATATGCATACATGAATGCATATGCATACATGAATGCATATGCATACATGAATGCATATGCATACATGAATGCATATGCATACATGAATGCATATGCATACATGCATGCATGCATATGCATACATGCATGCATGCATATGCATACATGCATGCATATGCATACATGCATGCATATGCATACATGCATGCATATGCATACATGAATGTATATGCATACATGAATGCATATGCATACATGAATGCATATGCATACATGAATGCATATGCATACATGAATGCATATACATACATGCATGCATGCATATACATACATGCATGCATGCATATACATACATGAATGCATATACATACATGAATGCATACATATATATATATATATATATATATATATATATATATGCATGCATGCATGCATATACATACATGAATGCATATACATACATGCATGCATATGCATACATGCATGCATATGCATATATGCATGCATACATGCATGTATATGCATACATGCATGCATGCATGCATGCATATGCATACATGAATGCATATGCATACATGAATACATGAATACATGAATGCATATACATACATGCATGCATGCATATGCATACATGAATGCATATGCATACATGCATGCATATGCATACATGCATGCATGCATATGCATACATGAATGCATATGCATACATGAATGCATATGCATAAATACATGCATACATACATGCATACATACATACATGCATGCATGCATATGCATACATGAATGCATATGCATACATGCATGCATGCATATGCATACATGCATGCATGCATATGCATACATGCATGCATGCATATGCATACATGAATGCATATGAATACATGCATGCATAAATGCATGCATACATGCATGCATACATGCATGCATACATGAATGCATATGAATACATGCATGCATACATGCATATGAATACATGCATGCATATGAATACATGCATGCATATGCATACATGAATGCATATGCATACCTACTTTATATTTTTGTATATGTATATGTATACATGAATATATGTATATGTATATGCACACATACTTTATATTTTTGTATATGTATATGTATACATGAATATATGTATATGTATATTATACATGAATGCATATGTATATGTATACACACATGCATATGCATATGTATATGTACAAGTATGTATACAAGCAATCATGTGCATATGTATATGTATACATGTATGCATATGCATATGCATATGTATACGTGAATGCATATGTATACTTGAATGCATATGTATACTTGAATGCATATGTATACTTGAATGCATCAGATGGGATCTCCACATACGCCTTGGGGTTCACATGATCATGAAGAATCTAAGATATATCATATCCGTAATGGAGCTCTAGTTATGGATGGGGCAGGAAAGTCAATGCGTCAGCGGATACGACAGCTCTGCTCTATCGAATTTGGTCATTCAGTAATGTTAAAATGGACCGAACAGGATAGAGGCTCTAAAAATTATATCACACAATGTATATATGAAGAGTACCGGCCAGCACTTGGCAATCCTATTGTGAGTTCCGAATGGATACAACATACAACACGCGAAGTGATGTTGCATCGACGATCGGAAGCTCGCGATGCTTTCAAAGCAGGCTTACCAAAGCCTGTATGGCTAGATGCCGAAGAATGGGAATCGATTCAGGATGAGCATCAACATACTCCTGATCGGTATCGGCAACAGAGAGATGCGGCGGCCACTCGTTTAGATACGGTTGGAACGTCGCATTTAGGTAGCAGCGGATACGACAGTATGCGCTACCAATTTGTAAGTATGATGTTAATTATTGAAGTTGTTTGTGTTAAGTATATTATGTATATTCATATAACATTTTGCATATTTACTATAGGATTTGGCAGTGGGTCGTCCTCCAACGCGAACTGAAGAATCATATGGATATCGACATGGACTGACTGCACTGTTACAAGACTTAGAGGGACGCGGTGCAATCGTCTCATGGGAGAATATTCTTGATTAGGTAAAGTTATATCTTGGTTTCATGTTTTTAGTTGTTGTTTATAAATGTCATGTTAATTGGTCTTATTTTATACATATGTTTTGTTGCAGGATTGTAGGTGTAAATATTTTGATCAATGCCACAATTTTGTATCACACTCGCATACGACAATGATGAACCACAATTTTGTATTCGATTCCTATATGGAAGTGTTTTGTCACATTGCCACAATTTTGTATTACACTCCTGTGTGGCAATGATGTACCATAATTTTGTATTCCATTCCTATATGGAAGTGCTTTGCCACACTTTTGTACATTTTTCATTTATGGAATATACAACTTTCTGTACATGAATCATTGTTCATTTTTACTCATATAAGTATGTTTTGGTTGCCATTAGAGTACATAACACATGTACTCAGTTGGGCAGAGTGTATTGTCTTTTGCTAAACAACATCATGCTGTAGCAAAAGACAACACACTCTGCCCAAAAAAATTTGTGCAGGTATGGTCGTCGGTATAAGCGTCGGTAGCTCCAGTATGGTCATCGATATTTGCACCGGTACACCCAGTGGGCCGTCGGTATATGCGTCGGTATTGACGCCGGTATCAGCGTCGGTATTTCCGACGTGTATACCGACAGTTATACCGACGCTTATACCGGTGCTTTCTTTTCGACGCCTGTACCAACTGCTACATCGACGTCGCGAAGAAATCCTGCCCGTTCATTTGCCTCAGTAGCAGCCTCGGTATGCCCTCGATATGTTGTAGTGTAAGTAAACCAAACATATTCAGTGTTTTCCTATTATTTGGTCAAGTAAATGTTACATAGCATAAAATCTCACATAATATATTCTGATGAAAGGAAAAACCTTCTCTATCTATGTTAGTGACTGCCTCACAAGAGGCAAAACAAGTTGCTTTGCACTTTTCTTCCATGGAAGAGAGTGGTAGATTTGATTACTTCCTAATTATGAAAAATTTAATACATGAACCAAGTGAGAAACAACATCCAAAAACTGATTTTCTATAATCAGAATCTTGATCCCAATGTGAATCACAATGCTCTTGAAGAGTATCAATTGTGGTTTAATGTCTTACTTTAGGTTTTTTAAGGAACTTGCTCAATACTCCAAGAGAACATCATATGTCTAGTCTGGTGTTGCATAAAAAGATAAGACTCTAAACAAGATTTCTATACTTCTTAGCATCTACCTCGCATGTATCATCTGTTGGAGTTAGACGTCTGCGGAAGCACTCGAACATCACAAGGAAGAAGAAGAAGCTTGGAGCACAACACACAAGAATGAATGTATTACTAGAGAATGTACAAAGATAAGTAGCCCATTAGGGCAAATAGGCATATATACAAGCCGAGGGAAAAAAAACCTCCTAAAGAGGGAAAAACGTGCCCCGGCGGTCCTAGAGTGTTCACACACATCACTACCTAAATATATCAACAAATCCCCCCTGGGAGTGATGCGGTGAACAAGGAGCTGGCACTCATGTATAAAGAAGTGCCAAGCTATGTGGAAATCACTCCACCAAAGGAAGTAAGCCCAAAGCTTTGCGGAAAGCTTAAAAATTCTCCCTAGGCAGAGCCTTCGTGAAAAGGTCTGCAATGTTCTCTTGCGTGGGCACATATGCCAAGCTGGTCTCCCCAGCAGAGAACCTCTCCCTGACATAATGATAATGCACCTGAATGTGTTTAGAGCGAGCATGGAACACAGGGTTCCTCACAACTGCCAATGCGCTTTGACTGTCAGTGAAGATGGTGGTGGAAGAGGACTGACCAACACCCAAATCAGCCATAAGGCATCTGAGCCACACACAATCAACAATAGCTGTGAAAGTTGCCCTATACTCAGCCTCACAATTGGAAGTGGCCACAGTAGGCTGCTTCTTGCTCAACCAAGATATACATGAGCTACCAAGCATGAAGCAAAAGCCTCTAGTGAACACACGAGTGTCATAGCAACGAGCCCAGTGTGAGTTAGAAAAACCATGCAAATCTGGCGGTAGTGATCTGCCCTTGGGATAAAACAACCCAAGTAGCCGAGTACCACTCAAGTAGCGAAAGATGCGCTTAACCACCTGCCAATGCTTGACACCAGGGCAATGCATAAACTTGCTCATCTGTGAGACATCAAACTGAATATGTGGCCGAGTAATGCATAAGTAAATCAAGCATCCAATAGCCTGCTGATAGAGGACAGCATCAAGTACATCTCCAACATCATGAAGACTCAATTGTAAACCTGTCTCCATAAGAGTGGCAATAGGCTTACAATCTTCAAGGCCAAAATGCTACAATAATGTGTCAATATATTTCGTTTGACACAAAGCCAATCCACCATCAACTTGCATAAATTTAATGCCCAAATAGTGATGCAAATGCCCCAAAGCAGACATCTCAAATGAGGCATGCAAATCAGCCTTCAAATCAGCAATATGCTTCTCAATAGGACCAGTGAGTAGTATGTCATCAACATAGACAACTATGATCAGAAGCACATCATTAGCACGCTTAACATATAAGGTGCTCTCAGTTGGACTGTTCACAAAACCATGTGCAATTAGATAGGCATGTATCTTCTCATACCAAGCACGTGGTGCTTGCTTTAAACCATATAATGCCTTCTTTAACCTGCACACCTAGTTTTCATGCCCTTTCTGCACAAAACCACGGGGTTGAAAAACATACACTTCTTCATGCAAGTCGTCATTCAGAAATGCAGTTTTAATGTCCAACTGATGTACATTCCAACCATGATGGGCTACAAGTGCACAGATGCTCCGAATAGTAGTCATACCACATGTGGGTGCAAAGGTCTCATCGAAATCAATGACTCTTTCCTGTGCATAACCCTTTCCAACAAGCATAGCCTTATACCTGTCAATTGTACCATCAATTTTACGCTTCAGCTTGTATACCCACTTAGTACCAATGGCTTTCTTGCTAGGAGGCAAGTCACATAAAGACCAAGTACCATTCTTCATTATAACATCATATTCAGATTGCATAGCAGCCATCCAATTTTCTGAATTTTGTGCTTCATCAAAAGAAACAGGCTCATTCTCATCACAGAGACTAGATGCAGCCATAGCATAGCAATCTGATGCAAAGGAGGCACTATGAGAGCTTGAACAAGTACGATATGACAAAGGTGCATTTAATTTGCTGTCACGCAAAGTCTACACCAACCATTTTGGCATTGTTTTTGCCTCCTCAATATCAGCTCTCTCATCAACAAGTGCATCATGTAAATCTACATCAGAAATGGGATGATCTGCATCATCACATGAAACCTGCAAATGCTAAGAAGTTGCCTCATTAGGACCAGTAGTAGACTGTGCACTTGTAAAAAGAGGCATCAAAGTATCATACACGTCTTTGGAGCTAACAGATGTCTCCTTAGTACATGAAAGCAATGGCTGAATAGCATCTTCAACAAAAACAACATCACGGCTAACCAGAATGCGTTTAGTCTGTGGATGATACAGACGATAGCCTTTACTTTCAGATTTGTACCCAACAAAAATACATTTTACTGCCTTATCATCCAATTTTCTGGGATGTTCTTCAGGCACTAGTGCATATGCCAAACAACCAAAAACCCGTAGATGAGCAACAGATGGCTTGCGATCATACCAAGCCTCATATGGAGTGATAGACTGCAGCGCTTTAGTGGGACACCTGTTAAGTACATATGCTGCACACATGACATCCTCAAGCCAGATACTATGTGGTAAAGCCTGACTCTTGACCATACACCTCGCCATCTCCATGAGTAACATGTTCTTCCGTTCAGCAACTCCATTTTGTGGAGGTGTATACAGCACTATACACTAGTGTTTTATCCCACGTTCAGCCAGAAATGCATTAAAATCAGAAGACATATATTCCTCCCCTCGATCAGAACGGAGGGTGCCCATTTACATGCTGATAAATTTTCAGCCAAAACCGAAAACTGTTTGAAGCACAAAAACACTTCGGACTTTGCCTTCAATGGATATAACCATGCATGCTTGGAAAAATCATCAATGAAAGTCACGAAGTAAAGATAGTTTCCAAAAGGTGTCTGCATAGGACCACAGAGATCACTATGTACAAGCTGCAATTTCTGCATAGCCCGAACTGAACCATCTTTTGGAAAGGAGGAACGCTGCATTTTGCCCAAAATACAACCTTCACATACATGTTTTCTAGGTGCCTCAGGCTTGGGCAAAGAAGACACCATATCAGATTTTTGCAGGCATAGCAAACTAGCAAAATTCAGATGACCAAAGCATGCATGCCAAAGCTTTGCATCTGACATAGCCTGAGAATCATGAACTGCACATGCCGAATCATTCAAAAGTCTTTCATAGTCTATGAGCTTATACAGCCCACGACATAAAATGCCAGAAGCAATAATAACATCGCTATTTGATAGATCATGAACTGTACATCTGTCATCAACAAATTTCACAACCAAACAAATCTTGGCTAATGCAGAAACTAATAACAGATTCTTCTTGATCCCTGGCACAAATAAAGCATCTGACAAGGTGAAAGAACTACCATCAACATTAGTCAGAATGATCTTACCGACTCCCATAATAGGATAAGAGAAGTTGTTGACGCATGTGACAGTATTCCCTGTAGGGGCAGGCTCGAGTGAAGAGAAGAAACTGCGTTGCGAGGTAATATGTTTGGTCGCCCCACTGTCAAAATACCAAACATCTGAGTCCATTGCAGACATGCACTGCTCATGAGAAGATGGGTCAAAACTATAAATAGTAGTAAACGCCCATTCTTCTTCCTGCACAAGATTAGCAAACTCTGTTTTCGGTGTAGAGGCTTGTGCAACAACCATTCCAACCTCCTTTTTCTTTGCCTCTTTTGCAGTCAGTTTTGGATAGTTCTTTATAATATGATCGTTCCCTTTACAGTACTTGCAAAACAATTTTTGCTTTTCTGATTTCTTCTCATCTTTATCTTGGTTCTTCGAATGTGCAACATTTGCAGATTTTTGCTTACTAGTAGAAGAGCTCCATTTTCCTTTGCCCTTCTGACTAGCCAAGAAAGCTTGATCTGCAACATGCATAATGGACCTATTCTGCCAGGACTGATCTTCCTGTAATAGAACAGAGACTAACTCCTCAAATGACAAGGCATTTGGATTGCCTTTCATCATCAGTCAAAGAGTAGAAGCAAAACTCTGATATGAATCAGGAGGACCATTCAGAACGGTCTGCATAAGTGAGCTATCTGGTATAACCTCATCAATAGAAATCAACTGTTCCTTCAAGTCTTTGATCTTTGTTAGAAAACTGTCCATAGAACCACCTTCATTCATGTGCTCACTCTCCAACTGTTTTCGAAGGTAAGCAACACGATCCTCATTCCTAGCCTGGTACAATGTGGTAAGTGTATCCCAAGCATCCTTTGCTGTTGTGCAAGAGCGAATGTGAGGAATAATAGCACGTTTGACAGATAAAGCTATCAATGCATGTGCTTGAGCATCTCTGCCATCCCAACAAATTTCCTTTGTAGTAGGTGCAATAGAAACAATAGAACGAACAGGAATCTACAGAATATCATCTTTGACACCATCTCCGTCAGCTTCAGCACCTGTATTTGCAGTACCTGTAGTAGCAGGTGTAATAGGACATCTTTCAACACCCTGCACAATGTTCCACAATCCTTTTGCAACCAATACATGTCGCATCATATAAGCCCATAATGGGTAGTTGGTACCATCCAACTTGTCCTCAACATCCAACATACGGAATACATCACTGCTTTCAGCCATGGACGGTGACTAAAATACCTTGATGCAAAAAATTGAATGTATCTCAAAAAGTTGAACGGAACTACCCATACGAGTTCTGCTAAACCTGTAGCAGGCTTTGAGACGCTTATACTGGCGAATCGAAACAGGTATATACCTTTGGCACAAAAAGGCAAAATAGCCTACACAAGCACTGCGATAGTGCATTTGGAGGTCGAAACGAACTCAGATTGCGATTTCGGCACCACAGAGCGAAGCGGTTTTGATCTTTGAAACACCCTAAGTATGCTCACCAAGTTTCATGCGAATCTGAGACTACAACCGGAGGAGTGTCGACGACGCCCTAGATAAAGTGGCGACCTGCTCTGATACCAATTGTTGGACATCTGCGGAAGCACGTGAACAGCACAAGGAAGAAGAAGAAGCTTGGAGCACAACACACAAGAATGAATGTATTACTAGAGAATGTACGAAGATAAGTAGCCCATTAGGGCAAATAGGCATATATACAAGCCGGGGGAAAAAAACCTCCTAAAGAGGGAAAAAAGTGCCCTGACGGTCCTAGAGTGTTCACACACATCACTACCTAAATATATCAACATCATCCACAATTTAAATATTAGGATTGACCTCCACAGGTGTGCTAGTGGCTTTGGGGTCCCTCATCCTAGATGATTTAGGGATTATTGTAGCATATTTCTATTGTGAACTAAAAATACCATCATCCTTTTTCCATAGTTCAATGACGAGACACTAATGGAGAAGCCTGAGATGTATCATCTCAAACACATTGCTCAAGCTAGCACCAATTCATTTGAAATATTTTTCATCTCGTATAATGAACATATCATCTACATGCAAGATGACAATCACTAGCTTGTTAGCTTTTCTCATAACATAAAAAATTTTCATAAGAAGTACTCAATAAAGTTTTGAGAAAAAAGAGGAGTCTTATCGTTTTATGCAACACTAGCCCAGATATATGATATGCTCTTGGAGTATTGACTAAGTTCTCTAAAAAACCAAAATAGACACATTACACCACAATTGATACTCTTCAAGGGCATCGTGATTCACAATGGGATCAAGATTGTGATTCTAGAAAATCAATTTTTGGATGTTGTTTCTCACTTGGTTCATGTATCTTTCTTGCATAAGAAGTCGTCAACTCTGCCACTCTCCTCCATCAAAGAAAAGTGCAAAGTAGGTTGTTTTGCCTCTTGTGAGGTAGTTTGCGACATAGATAGAGAAGGTTTTTCCTTTCATTAGAATATATTATGTGAGAGTTTATGCTATATTACATTTACTTGACTCAATAATAGGAAAATACCAGATATTTCGGATTTATTTAGGATTTTTGAATAAAACCCAAGAAAAAAATTGGATATGAATTTAATTTTTATCAAAATCTTTTTTTATTGAAAAATGTTTTGATCGAAAGTGCTCAAAAAGTGTTTCTAAAGAAAAAATATATATTCTCTTATTCAATCGAAAAAGCTTATCATGCACATACTTTATAATGAGTTGTTGGAGCTTTACTTCTACCATAGCAGTCATAGAGAGAGACGTTTCCTCGCCATATCATTTAGGTATTGATCTATTTTTCATTTATTTTCTATTTTATTGATATGTTTATAATTGTCTGTCATGCATGTTATGATTCATGTATAGTTTTCTTGCATATGTATGATTTGTATTTATGTTTTTTAATCATCAATAGTATACATGTTCAACTCTCAAACATGCGAGATTAAAATCACTAACTTGTTATCTTTTCTCATAACATACATACTTTCATAAGAAGTACTCCTTTGGAATAAAGTTTTGAAAAAAAAAAACAATTGGTGTGAAGCTCTAGGAGTTTCTTAAGGACATAATATTCCGTTTTAATTCTATGAACAATGTTTTTTGAATCAAGCACCTTAAAACCTGGTGGCTTCGATACATATATCTCCTCTTTGAGACATCCATTCACAAATGCCAATTTTACATCCTTCTCGAATATAGTATAGGCCACCTTTTATGTGCAATAACTACAAGTATCATGCAAAATGTAGTCATTGGAGTTGTTGCTAAAAATTTCTTTTAGACATTGAATCCTTCCGCTTGTGACAATCCTTGTGTAAAAGCCAAGCTTTGTACTTCTCTAAAGTATTTTCTACCTTGTTTTGTGCTTTTGGAATCCAATTAAGTCTAATAACCTTTTTCTTTGATGGTAAATCAACTTATTCCCAGGTGTTTGTTTTTAGTATGATATCATACTCAACCTTCCTTGCCGCCCTTAGTTAAGTTTTCTTTTACTGATTCCATGATCTCAGCCATAATACCCATATTGACAGTACAATGTGAGGCTCTTTGTTGCTCCCCAATCCTCTTTGATCTACACAATCAATATGAAAATGACTCTAAAACATCAACTTGAGGGTTACCATCATCAAACATTTGTTTTTCCCATGTTAATTGTGGCTTGTGCTATGTGAAAACAATATATTGGCTTATTGTTTTATTATCCGATGTCTTCTCATCATTGATCTTGGCCTCTCTATGAGAAGGCACAAGGTGATTTATTTGTTTAGTTGATTGGATAGTGGGTTTGACTTTTTTATCTAGTAGGTGTGTTCACTCATCAAATACTACATCATGGAGAATAGAAATATTATTTGCCTATGTCCCTAGAGTCTATATGCTTTAGACTCTTCATTATATCCTAAGAACACATATTTTTTCTTTTATATCCTAAACTAGTTCTTGTTCATTCATGAATATTTGAGTAACAAAAACATCCAAAAATTTTTAATTCAAAACTCAAGGTTTTTTACTAGAATATGCTTCTTTGAGTAGTAATGTCACGGGATGACTTTATGTAGCATCTATTCAAAATGCACACAGCCGTATTGACTACTTGTGCCCAAAATGAATCAATGATATCCTGAGATTTTAGAAAGAAATGTGCTATTTCAACTAGTCTCTTATTTTGTCTCTAAAAAAGGCCATTTTGTTGAGGTCTTTGAGTTGTGGTAAGCTTTCTCTTAATTTCATGAGCATTATGGTCGATAAGAATTATCCTCCTAAATCAATATGAAATTGCTTCAGTATTTTACCTACATCTTTCTATAATAATTGTTGAATATTAGCAAAAAAACAATCCTCCCAAAGAAGGAGTAGACATTTTACCATAGGGATCAACATCTACCAACTCTGTAGGGGCTTGAGCTGGATTTTTTATGGAAGCTTCACATAATTACTGTATATCTAAAAATGTAGATAAATGTGCTACCCTCTTTTTTCTCTACATCTCTTTGAGAACAAAAAATCCAAAATGCTCAAAATATTGATGCCAAAGTTACTTGTGTATTTATCTTCTGTAGCTATGAGGGTGCTCAAATCATACAACATGTCTTTTTGCACTCCTTGTCCTATAGTATTACTCGTATCTAAAATTTATGTACTATCCTTTTTGAAATGTTCTTCAAGACCATGATTTATTATGGTAGAAATTGATACTTATTTCATTCTTTGTGCAAGAACATACAAAACATTAGAGATTTTTGACTCAAGGCCACTAGTAGCAACAAAAGAGATGGTTCTAGTCTTTTAATCTAGACACATTTGGAGTCATTTCCCACCACTACATTGATGGGTTCTTGTATAAGCATTAAGAAACTACACAAGTCCTTCTTTGCTCGGCATGTGGGGAGATGCTCCACTATTTAATATCAAAGGTTCATGGAAACGAGTTTGGATATATGTAAATGCCTCCTATTTGGAAACCCATAGTTTGAGTTTTGTGTTATTTCTAAAGTCCTTATTTTTCCATGTGGATTTGAGAGTAAAGTTTCTCTCGTCATCTTACATGTTCCTACAATAATTAATGGAATGACCCTTCTTTTTGCAATAGACATAGCTTCCAATGAAATTCCTCTTCTCTAGATTCTTCTTTGACTATCAAAAGAGCCTTTTCCCTTTTCATTTGTTGAAACTTCTACATTGTTTGAACTTTTCATATTCTTCAAACACATTTCTTCATCTAGGTGCATTGTGTAAAATGCTTCAAAGGTAAGAGAGAAGGGTCTAACCTGATTGATAATGATAGTTTTTGCTAAATGATCATATTTTGTAGGAAGAAGTAAAACACACGTACAAGCCAATTCTCCAGAAGTTATGAGAACACTAAAAACGACTAGTTGATCCTATAAATGTTTGATTCATTTGATGACATCTTTAGCCTTTTTGACTTAGATTGCTTCTCATTTGTTAACTGATTCTCATGATTTTGAATCTAAGTGTGGTTCATGGTCTCATATTGGTGATCCATTATGCCATAAGTTTCATATTGTGTGGTGAAGTGTTGAACTAGGGTAGACACATAATCACATACACTCCTAAAAATGGGAAATAAAGCGTTTCCATTCCTCCTCTTCCATGCCCAAAGAAGATCTAGATCATGTTGCATTTTTACTTGAGGATTTAATGGATCTTCCATTGGAATTGGCTCTTGATCGAGTCCTATTGGCCCCATGATATAACCTAGAAACACATATGAGTTCAACAATTTTTCAAGCTCTAGAGTGTGTTATTTGTTTCAAGAAGCTCCCCTTTGTTGAATTCATGTGGAGAAATGCAAATTGGTGAAGGAATAACATTAGCAAATGCACCAAATATAAAATATGAAGCCATCACTCATGCAATATGGTGATAAGAACAATATACTTTTAGGTTGAGAAAGTAATCCTCTCTACTAATAGATATGTAATGGTTTTGATACCATGTAACAAAGCACTTACATAAGAAAATGCACAACGAGTAGTAGAGAATATAAAAAATATTATAGGATTTTGAAAATTCTTTTAATAGGAATAAAAAACAATTCCTCTCAAGATAGAGCTTAGATTGTGATCTAGCCAAATCTAGATAGAGGAAAAGTTGGGATTCACATCAATTGGGTAATGCAAGATTGGCTTCTTCTCAGAGTGGTGGCATTAAAATATGTGAAATACAATATACAATCATGTCGGGTAGACATTGGTCATATACTGAATATAATATTGATATTAACTCTGATGAATTTTAACGTCAAGGAATTCTTTTTTAAAACTCTCAATCCATTCAATATTCCAAAAAATGTTTTGTGAATGACAACATACATATAACTAAACGACCTAAATTATCTAGAATGGCCCATAAAATTGTTGAATTTTGAGGTCTTTGGAAGCATGCAAATCACACTAAGAAGGAGAAGAACCACAATACTTATTGTATTCCCATGTGAATGCAACAAAGATAAGTGACTCATTAGGGTTATAGGCGTATATACAAGCCAGAGAAAAAAATCTCCTTAGGAGGGAAAAATGTGTCCCAACAGTCATTAGTGTGTTCACACACATCACCAAAAATATATCAACAAATCCCCTTAGGATTGATGCGGGGAATAAGGAGCTAGCACTCATGTATTAGGAAGTGCCAAGATTTGTGGAAAAAGATCAATCCATTAAAGGAAGTAAGCCCACAACTTTGTGAAAATCTTCAAACTTCTTCCTAGACAGGGCCTTTGTGAAAAGGTCTTCAATGTTCTCATGTGTGGGCAGACATGCCAAACTAATCTCTCCATTAGAGAACCTCTCCCTGACATAATGATAGCGCACCTCAATGTGCTTTGTGTAAGCATGGAACACGGGGTTCCTCTCAATTGCCAATGCGCTATGACTATTAATGAAGATGGTGGTGGAAGAAGAATGACCAACACCAAAATCAGCCAAAAGGTATCTGTGCCACACACACTTAACAGTCGCTCTGAAAATTGTCCCATACTCACCTACACAACTAGAAATGGCCATAGTAGGTTACTTCTTGCTCAACCAAGATATGCATGAGCTACCATGCATGAAGCAAAACCACTAGTGGACACATGAGTTTTATACCAACTAGCCTAGAGAGAGTCAGAAAAAGCATGTAAATCTAGCAGTAGTGATCCCCCCTTGGAATAAAACAACCCAAGTAGTCGAGTACCACTCGAATAGCAAAAGATGCACTTAACCTCCTTCCAATGCTTGAGACTTGGGCAATGCATAAACCTGCTCATCTGAGAGACAGAAAATTCAATATCAGGTTGCATTATGCATCAAAGACCTTTTTGATAGAGAACAACATCCAATGCATCTTCGGCATCATGAAGACTAAGTCCTAAACTTGTTTCCATATGAGTCACAGTAGGTTTACAATATTCAAGGCCAAAATGTTGCAATAATATGTCAATATATTTCATTTGACACAAAGTTATTCCCCCATCAACATGCATAAACATAATTGCAAATAATGATGTGAATTCCCCAAATCCGATATTAAAAAAAAGGCATGAAAATCAGCCTTAAATTCAGCAATATGATTCTCATTAGGACTAGTGAGAAGTATGTCATTAACATGCACAACAATAATCAGAAGAAGCTCATTTGCATGCCATATAAGGGGCTCTCAGTTGGAATCTTCTCAAAATCATATGTAATCAAGTAGACACATATCTTTTCATACCACTTACATAAATACTAGGTACCATTCTTCATAATAGCATCATATTCTGATTGCATAGCAACCACCCAATTTTCTTATCACAAAGAGTAGAGGCAGCCATAACATAGAAATCTAATGGAAAAGAAGCTCTATGAGATCTTGAATGAGTACAATAGGAGAAAGGTACATTTAATTTTGTATCTCGTAAAGTTTTCACCAACCATTTAGGCATAGTTTTTGCCTCCTCTATATCAACCTTCTTATCAACAAGTGTATCATGTAAAATCTTCATAAGAAATGGAATTATTTGCATCCTCATTTGGGACCTCTAAAGGCTGAGAAATTACCTCATTTAACGACCACTTGACTATCCACATGTAAAAAATGTAGCAAAGTGTCATACACATCTCTAGAGCTAACTAAAGTCTCCTTGGTACATGAAAGTAATGGCTGAATTGCATCTTCCACAAAAAAAACATTAGTACTCACTAAAATGGGTTTATATTGTAGATGATAGAGATGATACTTTTTGCTTTAAGAAGTCTACCCAACAAAAATTTATTTCACTACTTTATCATCAAATTTTCTACATTGTTTTTTAGGTAGTAATGCATATGCTAGACAACCAAAGACATGCAAATGAGCTAAAGACAGCTTGCAAGAATGAAAGACTCAAATGGAGTGATATATTGCAGTGCTTTTGTGGGACACTTATTAAGTAAATATCCTACACACATAATAGCCTCAAGCCAAAAACTACGTGGTACAACATAACTTTTGACCATACAACTTGCCATCTCCATGAGAGAACTCTTCTTTCTTTCAGCAACTCCATGTTGTTGAGGTGTATACAAACCTAGAAACTTATGTTTTATCCCACACTCAAACAAAATTGCATTAAAATTAGAAGACATGTATTCCCACCCTCGATAAAAATGGAGGGTGCCCATTTTACATGCTGATAGATATTTAGCCAAAACAAGAAACTATTTGAAGCACATAAAAACTTTGGATTTTTTTCTCAATGGATAAACTCATGCATGCTTGGAGAAATCATCAATAAAGTTCATGAAGTAAAGGTAGATCCCAAATGAAGGTGTTAGCATAGGACCACACAAATCACTATGAACAAGCTTCAATTCATGAGCAGGTCAAACTAAACCATCTTTAAGGAAGGAAAAATGTTGCATTTTGCCAAAAATTCAAGCTTTAAAGACATCTTTACAAGGGGCATCAAGTTTAAGTAGAAAGGATACCATTTCAGCTTTTTGCATGCATTACAAGCTAGCATAATTCAGATGACCAAAGCATGCATGCCAAAGCTTTGCATCTAAGATAACATAAGAATCTTGAATTGCACATGCTAAATCATTCAGTAATTTTTCATATTCTATGAGCTTATATAGACCACAACATAAAATAATAGAAGAAATAATAACATCACCATTTGAGAGATCATGTACTATACACTTGTCATCAACAAATTCGACAGCCCAAGACAATCTTGGCTAATGCTAAAACTAACAATACATTTATCTTAATCCCTAGCACATAGAAAGCATGTGACAATGTGAAAAAACTACCATCAAGATAGTCAAAATGATCTTACCAACTCCCATTACACGATATGTGGAGCTTTTTGCAAACATGTGATACTATTTCTTGAAGGGGCATGCTCAAGTGAACTAAAGAAATTGCACTACGAGGTAATATGTTTGCTTCCCCTACTATCAAAGTACCAAACATCTGAGTGTACTGTAGACATGCATTGCTCATGAGAAGATGGGTTATAGCTACAAACAGTAGAATATGTTCATTCTTCATTCTGCACAAGATTTGATGACAATGTTTTAGGTGTAGAGGACTCTACAACAACCATTCCAACCTCTTTCTTCTTTGCCTCTTTGGCAGTCAATTTAGACAAATCTTTATGGAATGATCATTTCCTTTATAGTATTTACAAAACTGTTTCTGATTTTTAGTTCTCTTCTTATCTTTGTCTTCTTTTTTTGATATTGGAGCAATAACAATCTTTTGCTTACTAGTAGATTAGCTCCATTTACCTTTGGCCTTCTATCTAGTTAAGAAAGCTTGATCTTCAACATTTGTAATGGACTTGTTCTTCCTGGACTGGTCGTCCTACAACAAAACAAAGACTAAATCCTCAAATGTTAAGACATTTGGATCACCTTTCATTACCAATAAAAGAGTAGAGGAAAGAAAATGTCATATGACTCTAAAAGAACATTAAGAATAGTCTACATAAGTAAAACATCTAGTATGACTTCATTAGAAAAAGTCAAGATCTCCTTCAAATTTATGATCTTTGTCAAAAACTTTTCCTTGAAAGCTCCTTCATTCATGTGCTCACTCTCCAAGCAACATGAGCCTCATTTCTTCCCTGGTATAAAGTGGTTAGTGTATCCCAAGCATCCTTTGCTATTTTCAAGAGTGAGTGTGCTAGATAACAGCATGTTTGATAGATAAAGCTATCAATGCATGTGCAATACACGATGCATCATATATGGCCAAAATGGGTAATTATTACCATCCAATCTATCCTTAATAGCCAACATATGGAACATGTCATTGCTTTCAGCCATGTCCATTGAATAAAATAACCTGATGCAAAAACATGACTATATCTTCAAATGTTGAACATAATTATCCCATTGAGCTCTACTAATTGTGTAGCAGACTTTGAGGGGCTTGTACTAGCAAACCAAAAATTGTATTTATATTTGGCATAAAAGTACAAAATCTCCAACACAAGCATTGTGATAGGGTATTTGGAGGCCAAACTAGCTCAGATTGAAATTTCAATGCCATAGAGTGAAATTGTTTTGAACTGCTAATGTCTTGAGTATGCTCACTAATTTTCTTGTGATTCTAAATCTATGACCAAAAGGGTGTTGAGGATACACTAGATGAAGTGGCGACCTAATGTGATACCATTAGAGTTTGAGGTCTACGAAAGCATGGGAATAGCACTAGGAAAAAGAAGAAAAAGAAGCTTGGAGCACAACACATAATACTGAATCTATTACCAAGTGAATGTACAAAGATAAGTGACCCTTTAGGGTTATAGGAATATATACAAGTCTTGGAGGATAAACACTCCTATGTGCACAATGAAAGCAAATGAACGCTCCTAGGATCTTGAAAATTTTTAGACATAGGGTCTGTATGTTTTGAGTTTCTCTATGTACATGTAGAGATTGAAAATGAAATTTTGCAAGCTAAAACTAGACATAAAGAGCTTTCAAATGAGAGTAAAATCACTCGATTTTGTTTCCGAAGGATGCCTCAACCTTCTCCAACAAGATAGATAACTTGATCTCTTCATAGAATATTAGCTAACTACACACATACTATTACGGACATTTCTCTGCACTTGTGCAGACATTGATATGGAGACTTATACCACTCAAACTAGAACTTTATGCTTTCCAACAAGAAAAAAATCATTGAAAATAGATTCGGGATGAAGGAGAAATAACAATTACAAGATCAATGGGTTTGCAACGATCGTCTAGAGAGATATAGTATGTAAAAGTGAAAGTTTGGAAAAATATGTAGAGAACAACTAGTAGAGGGTGTGATTAAGAAAGGGGGCAGCTTGGGCACATATTTCCACAACTCTAAGTCATAATAAAATTCATTAGAGACTTTACAGGTCACATACCAAGCTCTTTAACCAATCAAAAGCATATACATGCCAAACGGTGAGGTCCAATTACATGAAGAGGTGATCTAAATATTCTAATGAACTTCGTTCCATTATAGACATGTTTTGATGCCTCCAACTTGTGGAAATCATCCTCCTTTTATTTTGGATAATGTAAAAAATTCAATTTGGGGTGTGTTTCCACACTCTTGAGTTTGAAATACAAAACTTTCAACACTCACCCTCAAGGTCAAGTGTTTTTTCATGTCTGCAACCTACACTTCAGTGTTTACATACCTTATATCTAGCTCCTTTTGCATCACCTTTTCTCTAATGAAGTGCTAATGGACCTCTATAAGCCCTTCCATCCACAAGGGATCCTCACTACAAACAAGGTGAGTCTTTGAGTTTTCCCAAGCAAAGATTATGTGTCTTAACAAGCACTAATCTTCATAGTCAATGCTCCTAGCCAATTTAATGTCCTCAAATCTAATCTAATGTCTGCCATCATGTTCTAGAGGTTCTTCCACATATGAAACCATTTGTTCTATAATTTATTCACTTTTTAGAGGTTCTTTGAATCAACTTCCTTGATTCTCTAAATTGGGAACTAGATAGAATTGTTTTGTCTTGATGAGGACAAATTGTTTCACCTTGTTCTAAATCTTCCACAATGTGAAAACTAAGTCTAAACCTTCTGGAGTCCCCAAAAAAGGAGAGAACAAGAGAGTGAGAAAGTCAAGCCCCTTCAACTAGGAAGACACACCTTGCAATGAAACATGGGATTGTTAGCTAGGTAGATGCTTGAAATGTTGTCTCCATAAAGATGAAACTCCTCCACTTCCACTTCCAAGTCCTTAAGTATCTTCTTAAGCCATAATAGGTCATTTGTAGCCATTGCTAAACCTCTATACTGAGTCTCTCTGGATGAAAGAGCAATAGTGGGTTGCTTCTTAGCATTTCATTGATCCTTGCAATAAAACATGGGATTTTTAGCTAGGTAGATGCTTTAAATGTCGTGTCCATAAAGAGGAAACGCCTCCACTTCCACTTCCCAGTCCTTAAGTAGCTTCTTAAAACATAATAGCTTACGTGTAGCCAATGCTAAACCTTTGTACTTAGCCTCTATAGACGAAAGACCAATAGTGGGTTGCTTTATAGAGCTTCATGAGATCACGTTTGTAACTATCATGAAAACATAACCTCATGTACTCCTTCGATCATCTTTGCAACCTACCCAATCAACATCACTATATCCTTCAAAACTTAGATCAACATCATAAGAGTAAACTACACCTTGGTTAATGGTGTGCTGGATGTATCTAAGCACTTTTCTTGTTTCCATAAGATGATCATGAGTGGTTCCATGCAAAAGTTGAGAGACTATACTTATTGCATATGCAAGGTCAGGTCTAGTGAGTGTAGCATAAATTAATGAGCCCACTATGCTTCTATATAGTGCAATATCTTTTATAGCCTCTCCTTGAATTGTGATCAATTTTTTTTTGGGCCCCATGGGATGAGAAAGTGGCTTACAACCACTCATACCGAACTAGTATAACACATCCAACAAGTATTTTCATTGAATTAAGAAGATGCGATTGTGTGCATAGATTACCTCTATTCCCAAGAAGTACTTTAGTGTTCCAAGATCAGATATCTTGAACTACTTTCTTAGCTTTTATGTGATATCTTTAATACCTACAATATCACTTCTTGTGATATTCAAATCATCCACATAGATGCATATGTATACCGTCTTGTCTCCTTGCTTCTTCATATAGAGTGATGGATTTGGAACACTTTATTTGTATCCACAACGTGACAAATAATCCAATAAACTTTGATTCTAGGCCCTTGGGGCTTGCTTTAGTCCATATAATGCTTTCCTTAGCTTGCAAACATGATTTGGGTACCTCATACTAGCAAATCCTCGAGGTTTGCTAATGTAGACTACTTCTTCTAGCTCTCATTGAGGAAGGGATTCTTCACATCCAACTAATATAAGCTCCATTTCTTTGATGTGAACACTCGAATTAAATTCCTAATTGTTGGCATCTTTGCTACAGGACTCAAAGTTTCATCGTCATCTATCACATAGGTTTGGGAGAAGCCTTTCGCCACCAAACTTGCTTTGTACCTAGCAATGGAACCATCTAAATTTCTTTTAATTTTGTAAACCCAGTTATTACCTATCACCTTCATGCCTTCTTGAGTTGGAACCTAGCTCCAATTATGGTTCTCATCAAGTGGCTTGAGCTCTTCCTTCATTGCCTCTTGCCATTCCTTGCAATCCTTAGCTTCTTCATAACTAATTGGTTCTTTATCCTTGATTACCTGATTCATGTATGCATAATGCTTTGCAATGCAATTATGATATGTTAAACTTTGAACTAGATACCTTACTCTTGAGGACCTTCTTTCAGTTCCCTTAGGTTTTCTTGCCATCTTCTTTCTTTGTTTTTCCACTCCTCGAGTTTGAATTTCTTCTATCTCTTCATCTTCCAACACGCTCTCGTCCACATAGCTTCGTTCTTCAATGATAATCTTCTCTTTGCCTTTGAATTTTCTTTCCTTAGAGCTGGTCTCTCTTTCCCTAAGCCTTCCACTCCATGGTGAGGGTCTCCTTCTGTTGGATGAGTTGCTTGGATGACTTAAATCCATGCTTTCTTGAAGTTTATCATCATTCTTCTTATTTGTCTCACCTATCTCTTCAACCTGCAATGGGCTCTTGCATGCATACCAAGGGCTCAAAACATCAAATACAACATCCCTCCTTGGTGATGGGATTATAGCATTTATATCCCTTTTGTTCCATATAATATCCCAAAAAGATACACTTTTCAGATTTTGCATCTAACTTTGACCTCCAGTCTTGAGATACATGTACATAGCATATACAACCAAAGATTCTAAAATGTGAAATGCAAGGTTTTCTTTCACTCCATGCTTCCTCAAGGGTTAGATAATGTATACTAGATGTAGGAAATCTATTCTTGATGTATGTGGCTGTATATGTAGCCTCTCCCCAATAACAATGTTGAGGCGTATACCTACATCTAAATTGTCTTTTGATGCCATTGACCTACAAAAGTTTAGAAAATTCATGGGAGAAGTACTCTCCCTCTCCATCGGATCTCAAAGTTTTGATAAATTCGCTAGACTCCTTCTCCACCTATTTTTTTAATGTTTTGAAGTAGTGGAACACATCTGATTTGTGTCTAATAAAATAAAATGATAATTTTCTTGAAAATTCATCAATGAAGGTTAAAAAATACCTATTTCTAGCAAGGAATGCTTCTCTTGTTGGACCCCCAAACATCCATGTGAATAAAGTCTAAAACATTAGCACTTACATTGGTACTCTTCTTGAAGGGAAGCCTTGATTGTTTTCTGTTGTCAAGATACACAAATCTCATACAACATTTTAGTTGTAAAATTTGGTAGGCCTCTTACCAAGCTCCTCCTTTGCATGTCCATGAGCTTTTTTACGTTGATGTGACCTATTCATTTATGCTATCAGTCCAAATTTGCTATTGTCTTGTCTCCATATGTGTCTTATATTGAATAGTGTGGCTGATTTATGTCCATTGTGAACATTCTCCCTTGCTTTTTTCCTTTCTATGAGCTTGAAACCTACCCTTGGGTCCTCAACAAAACATCATCATTCAATGAACCTAACTTGATAACATTTTTCTACCACCTGGCCTACCGAAATATTCTTTTTGGTAACAGTAGGTTCATATAATACCTTTGATAAGCACTTTGCCCTTTGTTTTCCTTCCAAACTGATATCTTTCACATGTTGAATGGTATACTCTCAATTATCACCTATTTCCACATTTCATTGATGCTTTGGGACTTGCAAATTACTAAAAAGTTCCTTTCGACATGACATATGATTGCCACATCCACTATCTACATACCATACATCTTTAGTAGCTTGAGTTGTATCTTCACCATACCTCATGGCAAGTAACTAATCATTCCCTTTGATGGATGATGTGTTTCCATAGTTACCTTTCCCTCTATAATTGTCATTGTTGCTTTGATTCCTTGGTCTTTGAGATCTATGATAACATTCATTTGCAAAATGACCCCGATTACCACATACAAAGCATCCATTTGAAGTGGGTTGTCCTCTTCCACCAAATCTTCCTGCTCTTCCTCTATTTGTTGCTCTTCCACCTCTTTTAATTGCATTTTCTTGTTTTCCTTGATCTCCTTGGTTGCTTTAATATCTTCCTCTTCCTCTTATAGCACCTTAGGTGTGTCTTTGTCATCCTCTACCTGCATACAATAATTGCCCTTGGCTATCCTTGGCATTATGGCCACCAAGGTTCATCTCGTCTATCACCATGACAGTGATTCGTTGATCAAAATCAAGAAGAGAGTCCCTTACATATGTTGAAGTTGTGAAGGCCCTACATTTTTCATCATCCCTACGTCCATTTAGGGTGAGGGCTACAAGATCGTCATCATCATCTAGGGCACGAATGATCGACCCTAGTGCATCTGCAAGCTCTTTAATCTTTAATATGTAATCATTAGCACTTTGAAAGGGGCCTTTCCTAAGATTATTTATCTCATTCTTCAATTGAATTTTTCTAGCTTTTGTAGAGGTTGAGTACAATCTCCCCAAGCACTCCCACACCTTGTTTGATGTACCCAAATCTTGAATACGTCCTATGGAGTTGCTAATATGCTATGATAAAATAAAAATTACTCTTTTTTCCCTTTTATTACAGTCTCTTAGTGATATTCTCTGGTCATTGGTTGGATTTAATGCATCTATATAGGGTTTTGGCCCTCCACCACTCAACAAACCCCACAAACCTTTCCCCATCAACAAATCGCTTATTCTAAATCGCCATGGTTAGTAGTTTCCTTTTTTGAGCTCCTCAATCTAAACATTGAGATCAGCCATGGTGCCTTCTAGCTCTTTTGAATCTCCCCATTGATGCAGTGAAGTTGAAAAAGATGGATTTTACCAAAAAAAGTACAGGTACTCCTCTTGATGAAGTTTCATCTTTGATTCGATGACTTGTTTGCTTCCCCTTGTTGTTGACGTGCCCGTTCTTTGTTTCTTTCCTTCAAACTTTGATGATATCTTTACTTCACTTTAGAAACTCCCTCTTCTCTCTCTGATACTCCACTTACAACTCTGATACCATTGTTGGAGGATAAAAAAGCCTATGTGCACAACGAAAGCAAATGAACCCTCCTAGGATCTTGAAATTTTCTAGACATATGCTCTTTATTTAAAATCATATTTGATGATGCCTCAACCAGTAGCAACAAAATAAATAAAGTGATCTTTTGATAGAGTATTAGCTGACTACACAAACATTATTCTAGACATTTCTTTGCACTTGTGCAAACACTGATCTAGAGACTTATACCACTCAATGTAGAACTTAAATTCTTTCCAACAATGTCAAAAATCATTGAAAATGGATTCAAGATAGAAAAAAATCCTTGTTTGTCAAATGTGCCATTATTTCCTCACATTCATTCCAACATTGAAAAATCATTGATAGCCTTCTCTATCAAATGTGCCATTATTCCTCACATTCACTCTTGCAAAAGAGCTAAGGATGCTTGGGATACACTTACCACTGTATACCACGCAAGGAATGAGGCTTGTGTTGCTTACCTATGAAAACCAATTGGAGGGTGAGCACATGAATGAAGGAGATTCCATGGATAGTTTTTTGACAAAGATCCAAGATTTGAAGGAACAATTGATTTTTGTTGATGACGTCTTGCCGAAAACTTCAATTATGTGGACTGTTATAAATGGTCTTCCCAATTCATATGAGAGTTTTGCTTCTACTCTTCATTTGATGATGAAAGGAAATCCAAATGCCTTAACATTTGAGGAGTTAAGTATCTATTCCATTGCAGGAACACCAATCTAGGCACAACATGTCCATTATGCGTGTTACAGATCAAGCTTTCTTGGATAGTCAGAAGGGCAAAGGTAAATGGAGCTCTTCTACTAATAAGCAAAAATATACTAAATCCTCACAATCAAAGAAGGGTGATAGGAATGAGAACAAAATAGAAAAGTAGAAATTGTTTTGCAAATAGTGTAAAGGAAATAATCATCTCATAAAGAGTTGTCCAATACTAGCTGCTAAAGAGGCAAGGAAGAAAGAGGTTGGACTGGTTGTTCTAGAGGCCTCTACACCCAAAATAGAGTCTACTAATCTTGTGTGAAATGAAGAATGGGCATTTACCACTGTTTGCAGTTATGACCCATCACCGCATGAACAATGTACGTCTATAGTAGACTCAGATGTTTGGTAATTGATAGTGGGGCAACCAAACATATTACCTCGCGACACAGTTTCTTCATCGAGCCTTCCTTATAGAGAATACTATCACATGCACCAACAACTCCTCGTATTATATCATGCGAGTTGGTAGATCATTTTAACTACTGTTAATGGTAGTTCCTTTACATTGTTAGAAGCTCTATTTGTGTCAGGGATCAAGAAGAATATGTTATAGGTTTCTGCTTTAGCCAAGATTGGCTTGGTTATGAAATTTTTTTGACGACAGATGTACAGTTCATGATCTGTCAAATGGTGAAGTCGTTATGCTTCTAGCATTTTATGTCGTGGGTTGTATAAGCTCATATATTATGAAAAGTCTATGAATGATTTAGCATGTGCACTACATGATTCTGAGGCTATGTCAGATGCAAAGCTTTGGCATGCACGCTTTGGTCATCCAAATTATGGTAGTTTGCTACACCTGCAAAAATAAAAAATGTTGTCCTCTTTGCCCAATCTTGAGGCACATGGTAAACATCTATATGAAGCCTATATTTTGGGCAAAATGTAGTGTTCCTCCTTCCCAAAAGATAGTTCAGTTCTAGCTACTCAGAAGTTGCACCTTGTTTAAAGTGATGTCTATGGTCCTATGAAGGCACCTTCTTTTGGGAACTATCTTTACTTCATGACTTTCATCAATGATTTTTCCAGGCATGCATGGGTATATCCATTGAAAGAAAATTTTGAAGTTTATATGTGCTTGAAATAGGTTTTGGTTGGCTAAAAATCTGTCAACATGTACAATGGGCGCCCTCTATTGTGATCAAGGGAGGGAATATATGTCTTCTGATTTTAATGCATTTCTGGTTGAATGTGGGATAAAACATCAGTGTAGAGTGTTGTATACAGCTCAATAGAATAGGGTTGTTGAACAAAAGAATAGGTCACTCATGGAGATGGCGAGGTGTATGATCAAGAGTCAAGCTTTGCCACATAGTTTCTGGGCTTGAGTTTGTTATGTGTGTAGCATATGTACTTAATAGGTGTCACACTAAAGCATTTTAGTTTATCACTCCATATGAGGCTTGGCATGGTCGCAAGCCATCCGTTGCTCACCTGTGTGTTTTTGGTTGTCTTGCATATGCATTAGTGCCTAAACAACAATGCAAGAAATTGGATGATAAAGCAATGAAATGTATTTTTGTTGGGTATAGTTCTAAAACCAAAGGCTATCATCTCTATCATCCATAGACTAAACACATTTATGTATGACACTTTGCTGCCTCTTTTTACATGTGGATAGTCTAGTGCTATTCCTAATGAGGCAAGTTCTCAGCCTTTACAAGTTTCATGTGATGATGCGGATAATTCCATTTCTAATGGAGATTTACATGATGCACGTGTTGATGAGAGAGTTGATATTGAGGAGGTGCAACTATGCAAAAATGGCTGGTGCAGGCTATGCATGATAGTAAATCATATGCACATCTTTCATATCATACTCGTTCATGCTCTCATAGTGCTTTTTTGCATGAGATTTCTATGCTATGGCTATATGTAGTCTCTATGATGAGAATGAGCTTGTTTTGTTTGATGAAGCACAAGATTCTTAAAACTGGATGGTTGTTATGCAATCAGAATATAATGCTATTATGAAAAATGGTACCTAATCTTTATGTGACTTGCCTCATGGAAAGAATGCCATTGGCAATTGTTGGAGCAGAACAATCAACAATTAGTGATTACATAAAGTCCAGAAGTGGAAAGATAAATGAAAGATTGAAGATCAGTTTCAAGGGAAAGAGTAGATTCAGAAACTAAGTTCTTTTGTACATTATTCTTGTACATATTTCAATGTATTTGAAAAAGTGACGAGTTAGACTCGTATATATATATAGATACATGCTTATAGTCGTAAGAGAGATATAGAAGAGATAGAGAAGACAATAGATGTGAAGAATAGAAGAATAGGAAAGAATGAGATGAACATTGTGTGTGTCATCCATCATATGTATGCAGATTTATGAGAAGAAAACGTTTTCAGAGAATTGCACGTCGATCTTTTCTCTGATTCTCCGTCTGTAGTTAATCTTTTAAGAAATCCTTTTGTACACATCTAAGTCCATAGTGAATCTATCTATGGTTAAAGTTTGAGAGTCCAATTGCAAATAGGATGAGAGAATTTTGAATAGGAACATTCATATGTAAGAAAGTTCTGAGTGTCTTCTGAAATAGGCGCATATTCGATGGTCAAAGAAATGGACATTGCTCAGTGCATAGTGTAAAGTTTTACACAAATCAGGACTCAAAATTTAAGTTGAGAGGTAAGCCATCTATGGCTAAAAGCATTTGATTAAACGGGCTATAGTTTGGGAAAACCATAGCTTAGAAGTTACAGGTCTCAAAGTCGTCATTATAGAGAGACAATTTCAGACATAGGTACATTGTTTGAGTCATTTCTCACAATCTACTCAAGCATTTGAAGCGTTTTAACTTGGAGAAGATGTGCAACCTCTAGGCAACATGTTCTACAAAGTTTTGTAAAAAACTTTACACGAATGATCAGTCAATGAATGATTAATGTGTAGCAGACTTTTTCTGAGAAGTGAATTTTTCACAGTTGATCAATTTCTTGATAATTTGGTGATTGTTCTTTAAAATTAAGTGGAGTCTGAAGTTATTCTTGATATAGAGGTGATCTAACATCAAGGATAGCTTGTTCTTTTGGAGATTAACACTCTCCATCAGTGGTATCAGAGCAGGAAGCATCAAAATTGAGAAAAGGAAGACTCCGACTGCTGCAGACATACAAAATTCAACATCTAAAGGTTCAAAAGGTGAAAGCTTGAGGTCAAAGCTTGAGAAGGAGGTCATACAACACCAAGGAAGACAAAAGGAGTATCATTCAAAGTAAAGATAACCTTATACTTTATAAAGATTAAAGAATTCAATACACAGGTGAAGGGAAGATGGGAGATTCTCTTCAGATAGAGAAATTGGATAGAGAGAACTATCCAGCATGGTGAATGAGGATGGAAGCTCATCTAATGAGCAAAGACTTGATAGGTTATATTACAGGTGAAGAAGAAAAGCGTCAATTCAGAGATCCTAGTGTTCCAACTAGGGAGGAATTATCAGATTTGAAGAATTGGATGAAGAGAGATGCTCAAGCTAGGAGCATTATCTATATGGCAGTCAAAGATTACTTGCTACCTCACATTAGAGGACTTGAAAGTGAAAGTGACATATGGAATGCTTTGGAGGAGCATTTCCAAAATACCAAAAAGTCTAGGAAGGCATCCTTGTGGGCAGAATTTACTACATTCAAGAAGAAGGCTTCACAATCAATATCTGATTATGTGACAAAGATGAAAGACATTGCTGATTCTTTAGGTGCAGTTGATGAAGATATTGAAGAAGATAAGTTGGCAAGACAAATTCTCACAGGGCTAAGAGGAGATGAGAAGTGGAAGCCTTTTATTTTGTCTACAGAACTTTCATTAGATCATTTCACTCCTGATTTGAATCAATTGTTAGGACATATGCTAACTTTTGAGAATGATATCAAAGGAGATGTTGATAAGAGTGCAGGTCATGCAATGTATTCTAAAGACAAGAAGAAAGCTAGCAAAGGAAAGCAACAATCAGTTGAAGATGAAGGTACTCCAAGCCAAGCAAACTTCCTTAGAGGTAGAGGAAGTGGCAGAAGTAGAGGAAGAGGCAGAAGTAACAAAGAAAATGTCAGAACTTGTTGGATATGTGGTAAGACCAATCATCTATCTCATGATTGTTGGCACAATCATCAAAGCAATGGTAATTTTAATCAGAATTTTAATCCAAGAGGAAGAGGTGGCAGATATCAGAGAGGAAACTTTAGAGGTAGAGGTGGTAGGAATTATTTTGGAAGAGGTGGAGGAAGAAACTTCCAAAATCAGTCTTATAATAACACCTATTACAATTATGCATCAGATCAGAAATAAGATTCAACTCTCATTATGAATGCAACATGTGAAGCTTCACATGAAGACATGAGAGTGTTTTATATTGACTCAGGATGTAGTAATCACCTGAGTGGAAATATTGCTTTGATGACTGATTTAGATCATAATGCAATTAATCATACAGTTCAAACAGGTGATAATACAAAGCACAAAGTAAAGTCAATTGGTTCAGCCAAAGCCAAAGATGGAAGCACTCTTTTGAGTAAGGTTCTGTATGTTCCTACAGTTCCTAAAAATCTGATAAGTGTAGGACAAATTGTGGAAAATGTTGGAGTTAGACGTCTGCGGAAGCACGCGAACAGCACAAGGAAGAAGAAGAAGCTTGGAGCACAACACACAAGACTGAATGTATTACTAGAGAATGTACAAAGATAAGTAGCCCATTAGGGCAATAGGCGTATATACAAGCCGGGGGAAAAAAACCTCCTAAAGAGGGAAAAAAGTGCCCCGGCGGTCCTAGAGTGTTCACACACATCACTACCTAAATATATCAACAAATCCCCCCTGGGAGTGATGCGGTGAACAAGGAGCTGGCACTCATGTATAAGGAAGTGCCGAGCTATGTGGAAATCACTCCACAAAAGGAAGTAAGCCCAAAGCTTTGCGGAAAGCTTCAAACTTCTCCCTAGGCAGAGCCTTCGTGAAAAGGTCTGCAATGTTTTCCTGCGTGGGCACATATGCCAAGCTGATCTCCCCAGCAGAGAACCTCTCCCTGACATAGTGATAATGCACCTCAATGTGCTTAGTGCGAGCATGGAACACAGGGTTCCTCGCAACTGCCAATGCGCTCTGACTGTCAGTGAAGATGGTGGTGGCAGAAGACTGGCCAACACCCAAATCAGCCATAAGGCGTCTGAGCCACACACACTCAACAGTCGCTGTGAAAGCTGCCCTATACTCAGCCTCACAACTGGAAGTGGCCACAGTAGGCTGCTTCTTGCTCAACCAAGATATACATGAGCTACCAAGCATGAAGCAAAAACCACTGGTGGACACACGAGTGTCATAGCAACCAGCCCAATCTGAGTCAGAAAAAGCATGCAAATCTGGCGGTAGTGATCCCCCCTAATGCATAAACCTGCTCATCTGTGAGACAGCAAACTAAATATCTGGCCGAGTAATGCATAAGTAAATCAAGCATCCAACAGCCTGCTGATAGAGAACAACATCAAATGCATCTCCAGCATCATGAAGACTCAATCGTAAACCTGTCTCCATAGGAGTGGCAATAGGCTTACAGTCTTCAAGGCCAAAACGCTGCAATAATGTGTCAATATATTTCGTTTGACACAAAGCCATTCCACCATCAACTTGCATAAACTGAATGCCCAAATAGTGATGCAAATGCCCCAAATCAGACATCTCAAATGAGGCATGCAAATCAGCCTTGAAATCAGCAATATGCTTCTCAAGAGGACCAGTGAGCAGCATGTCGTCTACATAGACAACAATGATCAAAAGCACATCATTAGCACGCTTAACATATAAGGTTCTTTTTGTTGGACTGTTCTCAAAACCATGTGCAATCAGATAGGCATGTATTTTCTCATACCAAGCACGTGGTGCTTGCTTTAAACCATATAACGCCTTCTTTAACCTGCACACCTGGTTTTCATGCCCTTTCTGCACAAAGCCACGGGGCTGAAAAACATACACTTCTTCATGCAAGTCACCATTCAGAAATGCTGTTTTAATGTCCAACTGATGTACATTCCAACCATGATGGGTTGCAAGTGCACAAATGCTCCGAACAGTAGTCATACGGCATGTAGGTGCAAAGGTCTCATCAAAATCAATGCCTCTTTCCTGCGCATAACCCTTTGCAACAAGCCTAGCCTTATACCTATCAACTGTACCATCAGGTTTACGCTTCAGCTTGTATACCCACTTAGTGCCAATGGCCTTCTTGCCAGGAGGCAAGTCACATAAAGACCATGTACCATTCTTCATTATAGCATCATATTCAGATTGCATAGCAGCCATCCAATTTTCTGAATTTTGTGCTTCATCAAAAGAAACAGGCTCATTCTCATCACAGAGACTAGATGCAGCCATAGCATAGCAATCTGATGCAAAGGAGGTACTATGAGAGCCTGAATGAGTACGATATGACAAAGGTGCATCTAATTTGCTGTCACGCAAAGTCTGCACCAGCCATTTTGGCATAGTTTTTGCCTGTTCAATATCAGCTCTCTCATCAACAAGTGCATCATGTAAATCTGCATCAGAAATGGAATGATCTGCATCATCATATGAAACGTGCAAAGGCTGAGAAGTTGCCTCATTAGGACCAGCGCTAGCCTGTCCACCTGTAAAAAGAGGCATCAAAGTATCATATATGTCTTTGGAGCTAACAGATGTCTCCTTAGTACATGAAAGCAATGGCTGAATAGCATCTTCCACAAAGACAACATCACGGCTAACCAGAATGCGTTTAGTCTGTGGATGATACAGACGATAGCCTTTACTTTCAGAACTGTACCCAACAAAGATACATTTTACTGCCTTATCATCCAATTTTCTGCGATGTTGTTCAGGCACTAATGCATATGCCAAACAACCAAAAACACGCAGATGAGCAACAGATGGCTTGCGGTCATGCCAAGCCTCATATGGAGTGATAGACTGCAACGCTTTCGTGGGACACCTGTTCAGTACATATGCTGCACACATGACAGCCTCAAGCCAGAAACTATATGGTAAAGCCTGACTTTTGACCATGCACCTTGCCATCTCCATGAGTGACCTGTTCTTTCGTTCAGCAACTCCATTCTGTTGAGGTGTATATGGCACTGTACACTGGTGTTTTATCCCACGTTCAGCCAGAAATGCATTAAAATCTGAAGACATATATTCCCCCCCTCGATCAGAACGGAGGGTGCCCATTTTACATGCTGACAGATTTTCAGCCAAAACCAAAAACTGTTTGAAGCACGTGAACACTTCGGACTTTGCTTTGAGTGGATATACCCATGCATGCCTGGAAAAATCATCAATGAAAGTCACGAAGTAAAGGTAATTTCCAAAAGAGGGTGTCTGCATAGGACCACAGACATCACTATGTACAAGCTGCAATTTCTGCATAGGCCGAACTGAACCATCTTTTGGAAAGGAAGAACGCTGCATTTTGCCCAAAATACAGCCTTCACAAACATGTTTTCCAGGTGCCTCAAGTTTGGGCAAAGAGGACACCATTTCAGATTTCTGCAGGCGTAACAAACTAGCAAAATTCAGATGACCAAAGCGTGCATGCCAAAGCTTTGCATCTGACATAGCCTGAGAATCATGAACTGCACATGCCGAATCATTCACAGATTTTTCATAGTCTATGAGCTTATACAGCCCACGACATAAAATGCCAGAAGCAATAATCACATCGCCATTTGAGAGATCATGGACTGTACACCTGTCATCAACGAATTTCACAACCAAGCCAATCTTGGCTAATGCAGAAACTGATAACAGGTTCTTTTTGATCCCTGGCACAAATAAAGCATCTGACAAAGTGAAAGAACTACCATCAACAGTAGTCAGAATGATCTTACCAACTCCCTTAACAGGATAAGAGGAGTTATTGGCGCATGTGACAGTATTCCCTATAGGGGCAGGCTCGAGTGAAGAGAAGAAACTGCGCTGCGAGGTAATATGTTTGGTTGCCCCACTGTCAAAGTACCAAACATCTGAGTCTACTGCAGACATGCACTGATCATGACAAGATGGGTCAAAACTGCAGACAGTAGTAAACGCCCATTCTTTTTCCTGCACAAGATTTGCAGACTCTGTTTTTGGTGTAGAGGCCTCTGCAACAACCATTCCAGCCTCTTTCTTCTTTGCCTCTTTAGCAGCCAGTTTTGGACAGTTCTTTATAATATGATCATTTCCTTTACAGTACTTGCAGAACAATTTCTGCTTTTCTGATTTCTTCTCATCTTTATCCTGGTTCTTCGATTGTGCAGCATTTGCAGATTTCTGCTTACTAGTAGAAGAGCTCCATTTTCCTTTGCCCTTCTGACTAGCCAGGAAAGCTTGATCTGCAACATGCATAATGGACCTGTTCTGCCTGGACTGATCTTCCTGCAACAGAACAGAGACTAATTCCTCAAATGACAAGGCATTCGGATTGCCTTTCATCATCAATCGAAGAGTAGAGGCAAAACTCTGATATGAATCAGGAAGGCCATTCAGAACGGTCTGCACAAGTGAGCTATATGGTATAACCTCATCAGCAGAAATCAATTGTTCCTTCAGGTCTTTGATCTTTGTAAGAAAACTGTCCATCGAATCACCTTCATTGATGTGCTCACTCTCCAACTGTTTTCGGAGGTAAGCAACACGAGCCTCATTCCTAGCCTGGTACAAAGTGGTAAGTGTATCCCAAGCATCCTTTGCTGTTCTACAAGAGCGAATGTGAGGAATAATGGCACGTTTGACAGACAAAGCTATCAATGCATGTGCCTGGGCATCTCTGCCATCCCAACGAATCTGCTCTGCAGTAGGTGCAACAGAAACAGCAGCAGGAACAAGAATCTGCGGAATATCATCTTCGACACCATCTTCATCAGCTCCAACACCTGTATTTGCAGTACCTGTCGTTATAGGTGTAACAGGACGTCTTTCAACACCCTGCACAATGTTCCACAATCCTTTTGCAACCAGTACATGTCGCATCATATAAGCCCATAATGGGTAGTTGGTACCATCCAACTTATCCTCAACAGCCAACATACGGAATACATCACTGCTTTCAGCCATGGCCGGTGACTAAAATACCTTGATGCAGAAAATTGACTGTATCTCAAAAAGTTGAACAGAACTGCCCAGACGAGTTCTGCTAGACCTGTAGCAGACTTCGAGACGCTTAAACTGGTGAACAGAAACTGGTATATACCTTTGGCACAAAAGGACGAAATAGCCTGCACAAGCACTGTGATAGTGCGTTCGGAGGCCGAAACGAGCTCAGATCGCGATTTCGGCACCACACAGCAAAGCTGTTTTGATCTCGGAAACACCTTGAGTATGCTCACCAAATTTTGTGCAAATCTGAGACTGCAAACGGATGAGTGTCGACGGCGCCCTAGAAGAAGCAACGACCTGCTCTGATACCAATTGTTGGAGTTAGACGTCTGCGGAAGCACGCGAACAACACAAGGAAGAAGAAGAAGCTTGGAGCACAACACACAAGACTGAATGTATTACTAGAGAATGTACAAAGATAAGTAGCCCATTAGGGCAATAGGCGTATATACAAGCCGGGGGAAAAAAACCTCCTAAAGAGGGAAAAAAGTGCCCCGGCGGTCCTAGAGTGTTCACACACATCACTACCTAAATATATCAACAGAAAAAGGATATGAGGTAAGGTTCACTAATGATGGAGTTTATGTTGAAGACCCTATTCAAGGGTATAAACAGATTGTTACAGGGAAGAAGGAAGGAAGGCTCTTCACATTAAAGGTACAAGGAAATATTGGACATGGTATGCTTGCATATGGAGAGCAAAAGGTGTCAGAATTGGATCTTTGGCACAAAAGACTTGGACACTTTAATGAGAGAGGTATCAAAGAAATGATAAATAATGGTTCAGTACTTGGATTGCCTAACATTGCAGGTCAACACATGACATATAGATGTGAAGCATGTCAGTTAGGTAAGGCTCATAAGCAATCATACAATAAGCATGGTTTTATGTATTCAAAAAGACTTGAATTGGTACATACAGATGTCTGGGGTCCTTCAAAGGACTTTAGTATAAATGGTTCAAGATATTATGTCATATATGTTGATGATGCTACCAGATGGATCACAATCTATGTGATCAAAGACAAATCAGAAGTGTTTAACACATTTAAACACTATCATGCATATGCAGAAAGAATTACAGGTCGAAAATTGAAGAGGTTAAGGTCAGATGGAGGGGGAGAGTATTTTTCTACTGAGTTCAGTGATTACTTGTGGAATGCAGGTATAAAGAGAGAAGTTACTTGTAGGTACTCTCCTCAACAAAATGGTGTAGCAGAAAGGAGGAATAGGACACTTGTTGAATTTGCAAGATCCATGATGAAAGAGAAGAATTGCCCAAATTATTTGTGGGTTGAGGCTGTAAACACAGCCACATATTTGGTTAACAGATGGCCTTGTAAAGTTTTGCAGGGTATGAAACCATATGAAGCTTGGTGGGGTAAGAGACCTACCTTGGATCATTGTAAAATATTTGGATGCCTGGCATATGCATATGTGCCATCTCAATTAAGGCATAAATTGGAGCCTAAAGCAGAGAAGTATGTATTCATTGGTTATGATGACAATAAGATGGGTTATAGGTTGTGGAGTCCATCCACAAAACAATTCCTTGTGTCCAAGGATGTTACATCTGATGAGCAAAGCACTTGGTATGCAGGTACATCTAATGTGTATGCAGAAGTTGAAGAAATTATGAATCAGAAGAAAGGTAAAACAAAGGTTCAGATATTTGATGAAGAAGAGAAAAATGAAATACAGGTTGAAGGTGAAGAAGTGCCAAGGTTTGATCCAGAGTGTGATGAACCAGAAACTTCAAGAAGTGGAGAACTCAGGAGGTCTACAAGGCACAAATGCAACCTACAAGGTATAGCTATGATACTTCATTTTTGACTACTAAGGATTATGCTTACATGGTAAAAGCAGATGAAGATCCATCTACATATGATGAAGCCAAAGGGAAGAAGAATTGGGAAGAAGCTATGCAAGAGGAGTATGATGCATTGATGGAAAATCAGACATGGGATCTGGTTCCTAAACCTAATAGCCAGAAAATCATTGGATGTAAGTGGGTTTACAAAACAAAAAGATTTGCAGATGGAAGTGTGTCTAGATACAAAGCCAGACTTGTTGTGAAGGGATATGCACAGACATATGGAGTGGACTATGATGAGACTTATAGTCCTGTAGCAAAGATGACAACCATCAGGACACTCATAGCAATTGCTGCTTGCAAAGGTTGGAAATTATCTCAATTAGATGTTAAAAATGCTTTTTTGAATGGTTACATTTCAGATGAAGTTTACATGGAGCAACCAGAAGGTTTCAAAGATCAAGTGTATCCAAATTATGTGTGTAAGCTCAAGAGAGCTTTGTATGGATTGAAGCAGGCCCCAAGGGCATGGAATTATAGGCTTGTAAAGTTCTTGAAGGAACTTGGATTTCAAGCATCAAAGGCAGATAGTAGCTTGCTAGTTAAAGCAAGTGAAGATGGATTTATTTATGTTTGTATTTATGTTGATGACATAATACTTACAGGAACAGAAGACAAAGGCATACACATGATTAAGAAACAGATGGAGAAAGAGTTCAAAATCAGTGATTTGGGGAATTTGTCATTCTTCTTGGGAATGGAGATTTCATATACTCAACATGGAGTATATGTAACTCAAGAAAGGTATCTGAAAAATTTGCTAACCAAATTTAAAATGGAAGATTGCAAGATAGCACCAACTCCAATGGAAGTGAATCATAGATTGACTAAATATGGAGGAGAAGAATTCAAAGATATGAAGCTCTATCGGAGTTTGGTGGGTAGCTTGATTTATGCTACATTAACAAGACCTGACTTATCATATGCAGTTGGAGTTCTATCTCAATTCATGCATTGTCCTAGAAAGGAACATTGGATTGTAGGACAAAGAGTACTTAGGTACATCAAGGGCACACTTAAAGAAGGTTTGTATTATGGTTTTACTTCAGATACAAGGGTCAAGATATACAGTGATGCAGATTGGGCAGGTAATTCTGATGATAGAAGATCAACACATGGATATTTGTGTTATGTGGGAGATAAGCTAATCTCATGGTGTTCTAAGAAGCAACATACAGTTGCTTTATCATCTACAGAAGCAGAATACAAAGGCATGGTGGAAGCTGCAAAGGAAGTAATATGGCTAAAGACACTTATGAAGAGTTTTGATGTTGTTCAGAGTACTCCTATCATTTGTGGAGACAATATGAGTTCTTTATACTTGGCAGCAAATCCTGTGTTTCATGCTAGAACTAAACATATTGAAATTCAGTATCATTTTTTGAGAGAGAAGGTTATTGATAAAGAAATTGAAGTCATGCATACTCCTACAAAAGATCAACTTGCAGATATGATGACAAAAAGTTTGGATGGACCAAAGTTGCAGAGGTTTAAAGATATGGCAGGAATAAAGAAGATGCAGGTAATCACAATTGATGATTGAGGGGGAGCTGTTGGAGCAGAACAATCAACAATTAGTGATTACATAAAGTCCAGAAGTGGAAAGATAAATGAAAGATTGAAGATCAGTTTCAAGGGAAAGAGTAGATTCAGAAACTAAGTTCTTTTGTACATTATTCTTGTAAATATTTCAATGTATTTGAAAAAGTGACGAGTTAGACTCGTATATATATATAGATACATGCTTATAGTCATAAGAGAGATATAGAAGAGATATAGAAGAGATAGAGAAGACAATAGATGTGAAGAATAGAAGAATAGGAAAGAATGAGATGAACATTGTGTGTGTCATCCATCAGATATATGAAGATTTATGAGAAGAAAAAGTTTTCTGAGAATTGCGCGTCGATCTTTTCTCTGATTCTCCATCTGTAGTTAATCTTTTGAGAAATCCTTTTGTACACATCTAAGTCCATAGTGAATGTATCTATGGTTAAAGTTTGAGAGTCCAATTGCAAACAGGCTGAGAGAATTTTGAATAGGAACATTCATATGTAAGAAAGTTCTGAGTGTCTTCTGAAACAGGTGCAGATTCGATGGTCAAAGAAATGGACAGTGCTCAGTGCATAGTGTAAAGTTTTACACAAATCAGGACTCAAAATTTAAGTTGAGAGGTAAGCCATCTATGGCTAAAAGCATTTGATTAAACGGGCTATAGTTTGGGAGAACCATAGCTTAGAAGTTACAGGTGTCAAAGTCATCCTTACAGAGAGACAGTTTCAGACATAGGTACATTGTTTGCGTCATTTCTCAGAATCTACTCAAGAATTTGAAGAGTTTTAACTTGGAGAAGATGCGCAACCTCTACGTGACACATTCTACAAAGTTTTATCAAAAACTTTACACCAATGATCAGTCAATGAATGATTAATGTGCAGCAGACTTTTTCTGAGAAGTGATTTTTTCACAGTTGATCAATTTCTTGATAATTTGGTGATTGTTCTTTAAAATTAAGTGGAGTCTGAAGTTATTCTTGATATAGAGGTGATCTAACATCAAGGATAGCTTTTTCTTTTGGAGATTAACACTCTCCATCAGGAATAAGTGGGTATACAAGCTGAAGTGTAAGCCTGATGGAACAGTTGACAGGTATAATGCTAGGCTTGTTGCAAAGGGTTATGCTCAAGAAAGAGGCATTGCTTTTTATGAGACCTTTGCTCCTACATGTCGAATGACTACTGTTCATAGCATTTTTGCACTTGTAGCTCATTATGGTTGACATCAGTTGGACATTGAGAGTACATTTCTGAATGATGACTTTCATGAAGAAGTGTATGTTTTTTAGCCCGATGGCTTTGTGTAGAAAGGGCATGAAAACAAAGTGTGCAGGTTGAAAAAGGAATTATATGTTTTAAAGCAAGCACCACGTGCTTGGTATGAAAAGATACATGCATAGCTGATTGCACATGGTTTTGAGAACAGTCCAACTAAAAGTACCTTATATGTTAAGCATGCAAATGATTTGCTTCTAATCATTGTTGTCCATGTTGATGAAATGCTACTCATTGGTGTGCATGAGAAGCATATTGCTGATTTTAAGGCTGATTTTCATGCCACATTTGAGATGTCAGATTTGGGGCATTTGCATCATTATTTGGGCATTCAATTTATGCAAGTTGATGGTGGAATAACTTTCTATCAAACAAAATATATTGACACATTATTGTACTGTTTTGGCCTTGAAGTTTGCAAGCCTATTGCCACTCCTATGGAGATAGGTTTATGATTGAGTCTTCATGATGTTGGACATGCATTTCATTTTGTTCTCTATTACCAGACTGTTGAATGCTTGATTTACTTATGCATTACTCATCCATATATCCAGTTTGCTATCTCACAGATGAGCACATTTATGCATTGCCCAGGTTTCAAGCAGTGGTAGGCGGTTAAGCACATCTTTCACTACTTGAGTGGTACTCGGCTACTTGGATTGTTTTATCAAAAGGGGGGATCAATACTGACAGATTTACATGCTTTTTCTGACTCTTACTGGGCCAATTTCTCTGCCATTCATTCGCCACTAGTGGCTTTATCCAAGAACTCACCTTGAACAAAGTATCATCTATACTTAAACATTCAAGCAATACCTTAAAAATAAATGTTGAAAAGATTCAACATTAAGCTATGCTAAAATCCAACTACTAGACCTTTGGATAGGACAAAGATGCATTCGATTTAATCATGCTAAATGAGGCATCCACTAATTCAAGGCACTAATTTGAGTTAGTTTGATGAGGATTTGTTATCCAAAAAGAATGAGAAGGCTATTGCTAGAACGCCAAAAAGAGAAATATAAGTTGAAACTTCTTGAAGCACTATAAAATCATTCATTGGTCTTTGAGACAAAAATAGATCTTAAGTATAATTGATTTCATAAAAGTCAAAGTATGTCATAGCTTGATTTTAATAGCAAAGAAGAATATCGGATAAATGTATCTTTTGGACAATCTATTTGCAAAATATAATCCTTGAAATATCTCAATGTATTAGCAAATTATTATTTTGAGTAAAGATTCAAGAAGATTCTTAAGTGATAAAGAAGAAGGATTTGTGTTCAAACAAAACTATTGTATATTGGTTCATAAGCGACATCACATGGATGAAGTATGACTCTTGTACTATAATCATGCTTTGGAAGATGCATCCAAAGTTGGCTTCATGATGATGTTTAAAATAGACAAGAAGCAAAGATGGATTGTCGAATGACAATAACCTCTATCAAAAACTTAAGAAATGAAATAGAGGATTAAATATCACGTATAAGGTAAATAAAATTTCATCACAAACTTTTATGATGGTAAGGGGAATCATATCTTAAGGTGATATTCATCTTTTGGCTTAACATTGGGGAAGTGAACACCAATCAAGCAATAGAGCTTAAGGGTCTTGTCCAAAATGTTTAGAGAATCATTCAAGAGATGCAAAGAATTTAGAGAATCTCATGTTATTGATTATTTAGAAGTAGTCGAAGTTCAAGTATTGAGTTCAAGAAATTTTTCCTTCCTTAAATGAAGTACTTTAAGAATAAAATTCTCCATAACAATTGAAAGAAAAAAACCTCTTCAAGTTAGCTAGATAGGAAGTAGTTCCAAAGAAAGCCCTAAACCATCGATAGTGGTACTAAAGTATTTTGATTGGTTTAAACCAAAGGTATATCATTTAAATTTGGATTTTAAAAAACATTAGAAGATACTTACACTTGAGTTGAGGGGAATGTCTCTCTTACAGAATCCCTAGGGTACATCAATGTGTTTTACAGAATGGTAAAAGATATTAAAGAGAAAAGACTAAGTATTTTTCATTGTTGCTTGGTCAACAAGAGTTGATTAGACTTGCAAAAGATTTTCCAAATAATTTTAATTGAAACTACTAGGTATTTTCCAAAGTAATAGAAATAAGCCCATGTGTAACTCATGATATAAGAAATAAGATGATTTTTGAAATTAGATTCTATCAAAATGAGGCGTAAAGAAGTACTCTAGAGAAACCCTAGATTAATTACCTAAAATGTTCTCTCCAAGAACTAGTGGGTGTGAAAAGGGGTAACTACAACTAGATGGGATGCTTGGCACACATGAAGTTACATGGCGGACACATGGATGGTTAGAATCTACCTACCAAAGAAGGTAGTCCCCAAGAGAGAGCTATATATAGAGGCATATGGTTGGGATGAAATTCATCTCTCTAGCATGTGGTGGTGGTCGTAATCCTTGTTCTCTTGCATTGGTATCAAAGTTTCAAGCATCCATGGTGACCTTAATGCTTCATCTTATTGTTCAAGCTTTAGCTTAGCTTTACTAGCCTAACTTTAATGATCATCTTTTGCTTAGATCCTTGTCACGTGTTCGTTCTCACGTATCTCAAGATTTACACCATTGTTTTAGAGGAAGTTTGGCCAAGCCTAATCCTCGAAACTTTAATCAATAGAAATTACAGGTGTACAAGTGAACGGGCCTAGCACCCGTTGGACCCCTCGTGTCCCACAAAGCAAGGGTTGGTTATAGATTACTAGAGAATTTTACAAAGAAGGTTAATAACCCTCTCATCCCCCTCATATGGGGCCCAATTGGTTTTGATCTTTTTGCTCTCTAGGAAGAACACTCTATGACGTTGAAAGGGTAGGAGCTTCTTACAATTGGAAATTCTTTTGCCTAAAAGGAAAAGAGATTTTTTGATCGATCATTTTTTAGGAGGGCTTCCAAAGTTGGTTGCATACCACTCTTTCTATATTTTCCATAGAGTCTCTCCTCTTATAGCATTCCACAATGTTGAGGAACATCTCATTGCTTCACCTAGCAAAGCTTGTTTCTAGTTGATTTATCCCTATAACAACATGATTCGGTCGATGGTATGCCATAACGATATTGATTTTGAGCACAAATAGAAGAGATGTCCTAAGTCTTTCATGCCATGAAGGCATCATTTACACAACAGTGGACCCCACAAATTATGTTAGATTTTACACTCCTCCATATTCTAGGATGTAGGATTTGCCGCATAACTTTTTTATCTCTATGAGGGGGTTCCAAAGGGATAGGAATTCTACATCCTTCTTCAATCTCGAAATTTTCTCAAGGCTATTGCCATTGTGCCATCTCAGACCCTCAGGGTGAGAAGAATCCTGACCTATGAGGAGGGGAGTCCTCGAGCGTTCCCAAGCATTGAATCTGCTCTACAATAGATTCCATTCTTCATAGTCCACTCTTTTGGCACAAGCAATGTCTTCGAATCTAATCCACTGACAAGTTTCTTGGTTCTAGAGGTGTTTCCACAAACAAAATCCTTTGTTTCAAAGCTTCCTAGGTTTTTGGAGGTTCCTGTTGGAATTTGAGGTTAGCAGAAGCACACAAATAGCAGAAGGAAGAAGAAGAAGCTTGGAGCACAACACAAAATACTGAATGTATTACCACTAGAGTGTACAAAGATAAGTAGCCAATTAGGGCAATAAGAGTATATACAAGCCGAGGAAAAAAACCTCCCAAAGAGGGAAAAAAGTGCCCCAATGGTCCTAGAGTGTTCACACACATCACTATCTAAATATATCAACAAATCCCTCCTAGGAGTGATATGATGAACAAGGAGCTGGCACTCATGTATAAGGAAGTGCCAAGCTATGGAATCAATCCACAAAAGGAAGTAAGCCCAAAGCTTTGCGAAAAGCTTCAAACTTCTCCCTAAGAAGAGCCTTCGTGAAAAGGTCTACAATGCTCTCTTGCATAGGCACATATGCCAAGCTGATCTCCCCAGTAAAGAACCTCTCCTTGACATAATGATAATCCACATCAATGTGCTCAGTGCAAGCATGAACCATAGGGTTCCTTGCAACTGGCAATGCACTCTAACTCTCAGTTGCAATGCATAGGCACTCTCGATATCCACTGCACTAAGCACTTTATTTGTGCAATTTTCTATGCTCCTACAAGAAGCAAAAAGCGTGTCCTTTTTTTGGAAGGCTCTGATGTAATCTAGTAGATTGTGTATTTCTCTGTTCTTTCAAAAAAAAAAAAGAAGAGCTACGTGTACAACACACGACAATATTGAATTCATGTGTAACAATACGAATCCTTGAGCAGGGAATTCATGCAAAACATAAGCCCTTGTTGTTTGAAAAGGATATTGACGCACTCAAGTTTTTGCATATGCAGGTTTATATCTTTTTGAAAGGTAGAAAATAGTATGATTGTGCATGCATGCATAGCAAGCTCAAGAACTCCTTGAATTAAGCTTAGGATATAAAAAGGGATAAAATCATTAAACTTAACTATAGATTAAAGAAAGTAAACATCTTGAAGATATAGATGTTTATTCAAAAGAGTAATCTAGAAAATAACTTTTAAACATACTAAAGTCTAGAAAAAGTGGGATGCCTAACTCTTAAGGTGGTCGTAAATGTAGAATGCCCAAGTTATTCCTCGTATGAGGAGCAAATCATTATCTTTCTTCACACTCCAATATGCATGTGCAATTTCACTTGAAAAAAAGTATCTTTTGGACAAGCTATTTGTAAAGATTAACCATTAAGATCTTTTGAGATATTGGTAACCTATCACTTCTCGGAAAGAATCCCAATGATTCGTAAGTGATAAAGAAGATGATGAAGTGTTCATAGTACAATTATTTTACATTGGTTCAATCATTAAAAGATGCTCTAGTAATATCACAAAATTGAAGAATGATAATAATTGTTTTAAACTCAAGAAAAGGAATATTTATCACATACAAATAAATTTTTTAGCTAAACATTTATAAAAAAATGGAAAACATGTCTTCTAGTGTTCCTTTAGTTTGATACTCGAGATATGAACAACTTCAAATAATAAAGCTTTGAGAGTCATGTCCAAAAGTCAAGAATTTCTTTCAAAGATCATTCCATTAATGCAAAAGATTCTAAGATGAATCATTCGCTTAGGTTATTTGATTCTATAGAATGAATCTCAAGTCCTTGAAGAGTGAACTCCTCCCTAGTAGTGAGAATGGAATTCTCCAAGCTAGTTAGATAGTAAGTAAATCCCAAGAAGTTCTGAATTACTATAGTAGTGGTACTTAAAGTCCAAAGATTGATATAACCTAGTGGTGTATTGATATTGATGAGATTCTTAGTTTTAGAGTCTGAAAAGCATTTCAATATGCTTGGAGTTGAGTTAAGGGAAAGATCTCTAAAATCTCATGGGTAAGCAAAGAAGCTTTAGACAATTCAAGAGATCTTAACAATAAAGACTAGGTCTTTATTCTTGCAAGGTCAATCAAACTTAATGAAGCTTAGCAATATTTATCCAAGAACTTGCGATTCGAACTACTTCAAAGTTTTCCCAAGAATTGGCAATCAATTTCCTTTTGGGAATTGTTCACTCAAGTTCCATTTCTCCAATGGAAAGTGTGAAATGAGTAATTTGGAGTTCCAAGTCTAAACAAAGTAAAATATTCCAAGTATATAGTATGCAAGTGTGATGATGGTAATTAAGTCTATGGAAGGTAAAACATAATGTTTACCTATCCATAAAAGGATTTCGATAAAATCCAAAAAGCATGAGTGGATGTTTAGACTTAAGTAGTAGAGAGATTCTTATAAAGTCATGGCTAAGGTAGCTACTTAAAGCTTTAGTAAAAAAAGAATCTAAAGAAAAGAAGTTAAAAACTCTTATCACTACAAATTTTTTGGGATGGACTTGAAGTTGATAGATTCAAGAACTTGGAATTCTAAATGGATTAATTTTCAAAAATCCTAGATCATAAGGATGGGATTCCATCCAAAAATTTTCAAGTTTCCAAAGTAAAAACAGAAGATCGTAAAATGATCATATGAAGGAATCTAGAATATTATTGTTGTTAGTGTCCATGTGAAAGACCGAATGGCCATTGGAAACTTCTTTGCATATGCTCTTTAATCAAACATATAGTGGCCTATTCATCCACAGACTGGAAGTTCGACTGCATCTATAACACCTAAGAAGTCTGTGTTGGTGCTCCCTAAGTATTGTGTTTTTCTCTATATTCTACAGCCTCTGTGTAGAGTACTATGTGTAGCACTTGGAGCTTGGTTTTCTACTCCAAGGATAACGACGTGGAGACCTTGAGAAGTAGAGTGCATTGTGGTGCATCACCATCAAAATACTTCACTGGTATTAGAGCCTTTTGATGCAAAAGCTTTGATCCTTTTGTGCGAGTGAAGCAAGCACCTGCCCACCTGCCCAAACCCGTTCTCCAAGGCTTACCACTAAGGCGGCGACCAAGGCATAGATGTTGGTATACCTTGTCATGTGAGTCACTGAAGTCATTGTTGGTGCCATTGGATGTGGGTGAGGGAGCACCTCAACGATCAAGGAAGATAGAGGTTTCTAGTACTTCTTGGGAGGTCACCCATCCCAATAGCGTTCCCCCAGGAGCTAGCTTAACCGTGGCAATCTCTTGCCACTAAGCTACACTCTTTTGGTGTCTAAAGAAGGAGAAAGACTAAGGTCAACATTACCTTGACCATGTTTTGGTCTCTCAAAGCTTGATTCTTTGCTATGAAAGCCTATTTTTGAAGCATTTTTGGGATGCTTTTTTGGAGTCATTTTGGAGTAATTGCGTGCATAGGTCTCTTCACACAAGTTCAAGAACATCAAGAATAGTATTCTTTGTACTTCTCTGAAAATAAGTACTCACCTTTGGGGTCAGGTTTTCAGCCACACTCATGGAACTACGGGTTTCTTGAAAGGTTTTCAGTTGTAGTGGGAGCAACCACTCCAAATTTATGCAGGTTTTGGACTTAAACAACAGAGTTGAGAGACGCTTGCAAATGATGTTGCTTAGTTTTTTGGGTTGTGCATTCAAGTTTCACTGTCATTTGATGGCATATATTGAGCACATATACACTATGTACACTTCTGTGGATATCGCTTATGTAAGTCCATGTGGTCATCAATATATCGGTTACATTTTTGCATAAAGCCTTTGACATTTGATAAAGAGGGTTATGGTGAGATTTTCGTAGCTGAGAGACACCCAAATCTCAGATTCTCTTCGATAATGTAGGTGGAAGACTTACCTAGCCTTGCCATAGGAGATGTATGACAGTTGTTCATAGGTGCTCGATAAGCCTAGTTGGCTTCTTTTGGGTAACTAATTATATGCAATGGAGTTAGTGATTCACTATAGAAGTAAAAATGTAAGTACTCACATTTTTATGAGATTTTGACAATATTCATATGCTCATTTTTTAGAGGATACTCTGGCTGAATTTTTCAAGATTTTCTAGTTTTGTCAACTATATAGTGGTCGATTTACTCTTTGATACACTTATTGGTGTGAGCACGTTTATTCTCACATAATCCTTCTTGCTGGTCATTACTATTCCATTTATTCATTTTACAGGGAAGATTGTTGAATTCTCTCCCAAAATCTCATTCTTGGTCATCCTTCTTTGAGGCTTAATGGTGTTTGGACTCTTCTAGCTCCATTATGAGTCTAGTATCAACCATTTTGAGATCCAAAAATTTCATGGCACAAACTTTGCTTTATAGAAGAATCAGATTAAAGATGTGTTGATTCAAAGGAGGTAATGGAAGCGAGTAAATGGAATCTCGAAGAAGCATGCTAACATGGATGAAGATGATTGGGATCAAATAGATGAAATGACTAGGTCTACCATTTGATTGCATCGGGAGATAATGTTTTGTTTACAGTATTAGACTCTGAAAGTGTAGAGGATCTTTGAAAGAAGTTATGCAATAGATATGAAAAAGAGGCGGCATCAAATAAAGTGTATCTGATGAGAAAGTTATAAGACTTTTGCATGAAGGACATAGATAGTGTTGTTGCTCATCTAAATGACTTTCATGCTATATTCTCCCAGTTACAAGCTTAGAAAATGGGTATGGATAATGAAATGCAAACAGTCTTGTTGTTGTGCACCTTGCCATCATCATGGGATATGTTTTGCACAGCTAGTAGCAATAGTGCACGTGGTGGTAAATTGGTCTATGATGACATATGTGGAGCACTCTTGAGTGAGGAGATTCATAGAAACTCTATGGTTGGCACTCAGAGTGGAGATGCATATAATGTTCATGATTCTTTCCAAGGAAAGAATCAACAACATGGCAGGAGCAAGAACAAGGAAAAGAATGGTCAATGAAATAAGATTAGAAGTAAATCAAGGATGAGGGATATCGAATGCCATTATTTTCGTAAGAAAGGACATATGAAGAAAGATTTTTATGCATTAAAGAATGCTAAGGGTAAAGGACAAAATGTTGATGGGCATGTTAAACAATTACCTACACCATCTACTTCGATTGTGAAGATTGAAGAAATTAGTGCTATTTTCTATGATGCTAATGTGTTGACACTTTATTGTGCCAACTGAGGCTCTTATGGCTGATTCTCTTTCCCACACATGGGTGCTAGATTATGGTGCTTCTTTCCATGTGACACCACACAGAGAATGGTTCTCTAATTATGCAAGAAAGTCTCTTGGTACCGTGTGACTTGGTGACACTTACCAGTGTGAGGTTGTGGGGATTGGAGATGTGGTTGTGCAGTTCATTAATGGTTCAAAATTTACTATGCATAATGTATGCCATGGTACCTCTGTTATCACACAGTTTGATGTCAGTTGGTCAACTTGATGACCTCGATTACAAGGTGGTCTTCTATGCTGAGTCCTTTTGCATATCAAAGGGCAATATGCTTATTGAAAAAGGAAGCAAAGTTGGGTCACTTTATCCTATTGAAGGATTATATTAGGAAATGATGCATCTAATTTTCTATTTCTCAAATTCTACATAAGCCATCTATGTTGTTAGGCCACCGGATTGGCACAATGTAATTTTATTTTTTCATATACAGCATGCACCGAAAGGGCGTAGCGAAGTGATGTAACCTTTTTACCCATTAATGAAGAGACATTATGGTGTTCTCTGGTGCGAGAGGAGACGGGGATCACCAGACTCTCTGTCTAGGCAATTTGCGATCTTACGGAGACGCTATGGTGCAGAATTGGCAGACATTTGGAATACTGTTAAGTCTGTTCTTATTGCATTGTCGTAATTTACTATTAACACAGTAATACTATCTTAACATCAATAAGTCTATTCGATTGTGTGATTGAACGATTGCACGATAATCTACTCTGTGAGGATACCGTAAACGGAGGATTATAACTCTGTAACAGAAGTATTGCCTTGACGTATACTTACTATGTGATTAACTGGTTAATTGGGAAAATTAAGTAAATGGCCTCTCCATTGCCAGACCCCTATCATCCCCAAGAACCCGAAAGAGATCAAAAGCGACTAGACTGAAGTCCCTTTTAACACTGGTGCCTTCTGTGGAAAGATGGCAATAGATTGAGAATAATCAATAAAGGTAGAACAGTACGCAAGACAAGCGATGCAGAAGTGATATATGTCGGTTACTCGGTCCGGTGAGTCATATCCAAAGTACAGGAGAGACCAACATGCCTGGGCAGTTCCAAATCTATTAGGGATACCCTAGGTGGTAGAACTATATGTCATTTAAGCCCAGTGGTAGAAGGATCGGAGCGAGTTAGCAGCGATTCGGTGCCAATTTGGTGACACATGATGAGATTCCAGTGGATTTCGATGTGATTCTGGTACTCTCTGAAGAAGGTGCAGTGACTTCTGGGTATACAAAGACATAGTGCGTAGTTAGTCCGACGCTATCGGTTCAGAATTCAACTATTTTTGGTGACAACGTTCTGTTATTGGGTGAGACCGCCTCCGGTGAAAAGATAACCTAGTGCAGTGAAAGTTTGATAAGCTCCGATGGAAGTTCGATACCATTTGGTGGAACTTTGAAAATTTTTGGTGATAGTGTGGTACTACCTGGTGGATTTGTATTACATTCACCACCCTTTGGGGCAAGCTTACCTAGTTTTGATACCAAAGTTGAGGACAGCCTATTTGATTTGGAGATAAGTAAGAGATTCAACGCTATTTTCGAGCCGGAAGGTGAGCACTCTGGCAATACAGATTCTGAAGGAAAAGAGACACCTCCTCAATAGAGAGATAACAACAACATTACTCATAATAGCACTATGAGTGGTTCACAGTCTCAGCAGCAGACACCCCCACAGCCGCAATGGCAGTTTCAGCAGCAACAACAGCAGGAGCCGCAACCAATTATACCACTTCGACCGGTCCCATCAGGAGTGACTTACACCAAGTTCAGTGGATTTCTGGGTGACGACCCTGATGCACATGTCCGCACCTTTGAGATCAGTTATGCGGTATTAAACCACCCACTCGACCCGGCATACAAGGCCATTGTGTTTCAGGCCATGCTGGTCAATGAAGCAGCGAGATGGCTAACAGAGTATGATATTAATCATTCGGTAATTATGATGAGGTAAAGAACGCATTCCTAGAGAGGTTACGGTTGAAGAAAAATCTTGCCGAAATCTTTGACTATTTGCAGAATAATCGGCAGAAGCCGCATCAGACTGTTCAGGAATATACAACATTGTTTCGAACTCGCTTAAGGCAGTTGCCTCTGGCACATGCTAATTTACCGGACGATGTTATAACCCAATGGTTCATTAATGGACTTAATCCACAGTTGAGACAAATCATGATCATTCATTGTGTGGGCGGAATGACATTGGACGTAGTAATTGCGATGGCCCTACAACTGGAGCACAAAGTTGGAGGATTTACAGAGGACTTGGAATGGCTGAAAGCCAGTAAGAACGTAGCGGATGATCCGGCCAAACAAATGTATTGTACCAAGTGCAAAAATCCACGGCACATCAGTGCTACATGTGCCCTTAACCAGATTTATTGTGCCATCTGTAACACAACAGGACACTCAACGGAAACCTGCATGTATAATGCCAAGGTGTAGGGTAGAGAAGCTATAAATGCCATCATACAGGAACCAGGTCAGCCAACGACCCATTACGTGTTGCAACAGATGCGAACCAATGAGTCACAAGGTTATAGGTACTACCGAGGTTAGCGGAATACCAATTTCAATGCAAATCGATGGCAGGCGGGTACATCAGCAGAAGGCACTTCTCTTCCACCCCCTCGGTGTCATTCTTGCGGCGAGGTTGGCCACATTCATAGATTTTGCAAACAAGCAGCAGAGCACGACAAAAGGAAGAAGGAGCGACAAAATCCAATGACCAACATGGTTTATATTTCACTAGTCAAGTCACAAGCAGCTGTCGTGCAGACAAGATCAGGGAAGCAATTGCAACCATCAGCTGAAGTGTTTGAGCCAGGTATCCGTGAGCAACAATGAATGTTTGCAAAGGCTAGTCAATGGACAACTAAGGAGCCGACTGTGTTTCCTGATCCAATTCCGGTAACACAGAGCCCTCTAGCACAGGCAAGATCGAATGAACAAAATTCTGCCCCAACAACATTAGAATCATCATCAGAATCGATGAGAATACGACCCAAACAGATCAGGTATGGGATATCCTATCTAAGGCTTCCATCACACTCCCTTTGGGACATTTGCTCGCTTTAGTGCCAGGAGTAAGGCAGCAATTTCAATAGTAGGTTAACCCCGCGTCTTCATGTACTCCGGCGACTGCCACCATACAACCGGAAATTGATTCTACGGTGGATCATTCAGTCCCATTGATCACCGTCTAACATAAAAACTAGAAGATTACCCAAGTGTTAATTGATGGTGGGTCTGGTGTGAATATTGCAACAGTAGTGCTCTGCAAGAAATTGGGTTGGACCCAAATTGAACCCGTAAAATTTTTTGTACGAATGGCAGACCAATCCCGAGTCCATTCGGTGGGATGAGTACGTAATATTCCGATTACCTTGCACGGCAGCACATTTAAAATGACTTTTGTAGTCCTAGAAGTAGCAGAATCCAACCTCGACTACAACTTACTTTTCGGTCGCCCATGGCTCAAGCAAGCCAAAGTTGTACAGGATTGGTGAGCCCAAGAGTTAATTTTCAAAGACCATCACCGAAAATATATAGTTAAACTGGATGCTATGCAACCCTATGATCTTCATGCATGACCATACGTCATAGAGCCAGTCCATATGTTGGATGGATTATTTGATGATGAGGAAGAGGCGTTCGTGAAGACCAATAAGGATCTGATTAGGTACTGTCGATCTCCAGTCGGTAGCAGACAAGTGGAGTTCGGCAGCTTGTACGGTCATACCAGAGGTCGGAGATGGAGAATCAGATGATAGCGTAGCCATGGATGAAGCAACCTTACGTCAACTCTTACAGCCAATTGATGATTTGGTGCAACCTCGACAATTTTATGTACCCGAAGATCAATTAGTAACATATAATTTAGGTGACACGGTCAACCAGCAACCAGTTAAGATTAAGGCAGGATTAGTAGAGACCTTCCAAGATGATTTGGTACAACTTCTACGTGAATTCTCCGATGTTTTTGCTTGGGATTATAGAGACATGTAAGGTCTTGACCTGCGGATTTATCAACATCGGATAGTGCTCAAACTGGAGGCGAGGCCAATCAAACAATCTAGTTACAGAATGAACCCCAATTATGCAGCACAGGTCAAAGCAGAACTTGATAGGTTATTGCAAGTGGGATTCATTGTGCCAATTGAGTATGCTGAGTGGATATCTCCAATAGTGATCGTCTCGAAGAGAAATAAACAGTTGTGTATCTGTGTTGATTACTGGAATCTGAATGCTGCCACTGTATCGGATCCGTTCCCTCTCCCTTTTCTCGATACAATGCTCGATCGGGTAGTAGGGCACGAGATGTATTCTTTTCTCGATGGGTATAGTGGATATAATCAGATGAGGATGGCAGAACAGGATATACCAAAGACAACTTCTATCACGAACTGGGGTGTATATGCTTGCATCGTAATGTGGTTTGGTTTAAGGAATGCCTCGAGTACCTTCCAATGATGCATGCAGGAAGTCTTTTCACCCTACCTAACTACCTTTATGCAAGTATATGTGGACGATTTTTCCTTATTTGGCAAGACTTTGGCGCACCTGTATCATTGAATGGATGAGGAAACCATACTGTATCATTTACGGTGCCAGTGTTAGGCCATCGGATTGGCACAATGTAATTTTATTTTTTCATATACCGCATGCACCGAAAGGGCGTAGCAAAGTGATGTAAACTTTTTACCCATTAATGAAGAAACATTACGGTGTTCTCAAGTGCGAGAGGAGATGGAGATCGCCAGACTATCTGTCTGGGCAATTTGCGATCTTACGGAGATGCTGTGGTGCAAAATTGGCAGACATTTGGAATACTGTTAAGTCTGTTCTTATTGCATTGTTGTAATTTACTATTAACACAGTAATACTGTCTTAACATCAATAAGTCTGTTCGATTGTGTGATTGAACAATTGCACGATAATCTACTGTTAATTGGGAAAATTAAGTAAAGGGCCTCTACATTGCCATACCCCTACCATCCCCAAGAACCCGAAAGAGATTAAAAGCGACTAGACCAAAGTCCCTTTTAACACTGGCACCGTCTGTGGGAAGATGGAAATAGATTGAGAATAATCGGTAAAGGTAGAACAGTATGCAAGGCAAGCGGTGCAGAAATGATATATGCCGGTTACTCGGCTCGGTGAGTCATATCCAAAGTATAGGAGAGACCAGCATCCTTGGGAAATTCCAAATCTATTAGGGACACCCAGGTGGTAGAAGTACAGGTCATTTAAGCCCAGTGGTAGAAGGATCGGAGCCAGTTAGCAGTGATTCCGGTGGATTCCGGTGTGATTCCGGTACTCTCTAAAGAAGGTGCAATGACTTCTGGATGTACAGAGATGCAGTGCATAGTTAGTCCGACGCTATCGGTTCAGAATTCAACTATTTCCGGTGACAAAGTTGTGTTACCGAGTGAGACCGCCTCTAGTGAGAAGATAACCTAGTGCGGTGAAAGTTCGATAAGCTCCGGTGGAAGTTCGATACCATTTGGTGGAACTTTGAAATTTTTTGGGGATAGTGCGATACTACCTGGTGGATCTGTATTACGTTCAACACCCTTCGGGGCAAGCTTATCTAGTTTTGATACCAAAGTTGAGGACAGGCTATTTGATTTGGAGATAAGTAAGAGATTCAACGCTATTTTCGAGCCGGAAGGTGAGCACTCTGACAATACAGATTCTAAACGACAAGAGATACCTCCTCAACAGACAGATTACAACAACACTACGCACAATAGCACTATGAGTGGTTCACAATCTCAGCAACAGACACCCCCACAGCTGCAACCGCAGTTTCAGCAGCAACAACAACAATAGCCGCAACCAATTATACCAGTTCAACTGGTCCCATCAGGAGTGACTTACACCAAGTTCAATGGATTTTTGGGTGACAACCCTGATGCACATGTGCACACCTTTGAGATCAGTTATGCAGTATTAAACCACCCACCCGACGCGACATACAAGGCCATTGTCTTTCAGGCCACGCTGGTCAACGAAGTAGTGAGGTGGCTAACAGAGTATGATATTAATCATTTCGGTAATTATGATGAGGTAAAGAACACATTCCTATAGAATTTCCGGTTGAAGAAAAATCCTGCCGAAATCTTCGACTATTTGCAGAATAATCGGTAGAAGCCGCATCAGACAATTTAGGAATACGCAACATTCTTTCGAACTCACTTAAGGCAGTCGCCTCCGGCACATGCTAATTTACGGGACAATGTTATAACCCAATGGTTCATTAATGGACTGAATCCACAGTTGAGACAAATCATGATCATTCGTGTTGGAGAACAATCACTAATTGGACATATATTTGAGGGTCAAAGCTTTAGAAGAAAACCACATGCCTATGTGAAGGGACAAATTCACAAGTGTATTATATTTGTAAAGTTAGTTCACTTTTGTTCTAGAAGTTTTTTAAAAGTCATGAGAATGAGAAAATCTATATAAGTTAGTTTGTATCAACTGACACGATGAGAGAAGAAGTGGAAGAAAGTGATAGAATGTGAGAAGGAGTTCATTTTGTACGAGTGAGTATAGTCGGGCTTCTCTGAGTGAGAAAGCATCTGTAAACTTCTTAGTTTTTCATAGTTATGAGAAGAAATAGTTAAAGTTCTATGTATATGTCTTCTTCTTCCATCTCGAGTGTTTGTCTTCTGTGTAATGATTTGAAAGGTTGAAGTTTTCCAAGCAAGTGGATGCCTGGCATCGAATGTATGTTGAAAGGTTGAGTTTTATGCGAGAAGTCGATGCCTGGCATCGAATCCTAGCTGATAAGTCCTTATCTTCATATCCGACTTTTATCTACTGATGAAACTTCTTAAAATTGTGAAGTTGTTGGAGCAACTCGATGCCTGGCATCGAATTCTAATTTTAGATAGGCGCTTTTTACTATAACAGGAAAGATTTCTAATTTTGGTAGTTATACATAGTCATCTTGTGAAGGCCATAACTTGAGTTCTAGAGATCCGTTTCATGCATATGATAGCTTGTTGAAAAGCTCTACCCTTCTAGTTTTAGTTTATAAAAGATCTTGGAGAAATAACATTTGGCCTAGGAGAAATTAGCAAAATACTGAAGGTATGTCATTTTAGTGACTAGAAAAATCTGAAGAAGCAAAGTTCTTGGTTTCGGCTATCATTTCTCAAAGTTTGGAGTGGCAATGAGTTAATGGTGACCATAGAGGTGTTCTAGTGTCACATTAATTCATTTCTTGTGGTGTTTTACACATTAGCAATTCGCTCTGTGGGCGGAATGACGTTGGACGCAGTAATTGCGATGGCCCTACAACTGGAGCACAAAGTTGGAGGATTTACAGAGGACTTGGAATGGCTGAAAGCCAGTAAGAACGTAGCGGATGATCCGACCAAACAGATGTATTGTACCAAGTGCAAAAATCCAGGGCACACCAGTGCTACATGTGCCCTTAACCAGATGTATTGTGCCATCTGTAACACAACAGGACACTCAACAAAAACCTGCACATATAATGTCAAAGTGCAAGGTAGAGCAGCTGTAAATGCCATCATACACGAACCAGGTCAGCCAGCGACCCATTAGGTGCCACCACAGATGAAAACCAATCAGTCACAAGGTTATAGGAACTACCGGGGTCAGCGCAATACCAATTTCAATGCAAACCGATGGCAGGTGGGTACATCAGCGGAAGGCACTTCTCTTCCATCCCCTCGGTGTCATTTTTGTGGCGATGTTGGCCACATTCGTAGATTCTGCAAAGAAGCAGCAGAGTACGACAAAAGGAAGAAGGAGCAACAAAATCCAATGACCAAGATGGTTTATATTTCACCAGTCGAGTCATAAGCAGCTGTCGTGCAGACAAGATCGGGGAAGCAGTTGCAACCAGCAGCTGAAGTGTTCCAGCCGCGTATCCGTGAGCAGCAGTGAATATTTGCAAAGGCTAGTCAATGGACAACTAAGGAGCCGACTGTGTTTCCTGATCCAATTCCAGTAACACAGAGCCCTCTTCCACAGGCAACATCGAATGAACAAAATTGTGCCCCAACAACATTAGAATCATCATCAGAATCGGTGAGAATTACGACCCAAACAGATCAGATATGGGATATCCTATCTAAGGCTTCCATCACACTCGCTTTGGGACAGTTGCTCGCTTTAGTGCCAGGAGTAAGGCAACAATTTCAATAGGAGTTTAACCCCAGGTCCTCATGTACTCCGACGACTGCCACCATACAACCGGAAATTGATTCTACGGTGGATCATTCAGTCCCATTGATCACCGTCTGGCATAAAAAGTAGAAGATTACCCAAGTGTTAATTGATGGTGGGTCTGGTGTGAATATTGCACTTGTACGAATGGCAGACCAATCCCGAGTCCATCCGATGGGATTAGTATGTAATATTCCAATTAGCTTCCAGGGCACCACATTTAAAATGACTTTTGTAGTCCTAGAATTACCATAATCCAGCCTCGACTACAACTTACTTTTCGGTCGCCCATGGCTCAAGCAAGCCAAAGTTGTATAGGATTGGTCAGCCCAGGAGTTAATTTTCAAAGACCATCACCGGAAATATGTAGTTAAATTGGATGCTATGCAACCCTGTAATCTTCATGCACGACCATATGTCGCGGAGCTCGTCCATATGTTGGATGGAGTATCTGATGATGAGGAAGAGGCATTCCTGAAGACCAGTAAGGATTTGATCTCATTAGGTACTGTCGATCTCTAGTCGGTAGCAGACAAGTGGAGTCCGGTAGCTTGTACGGTCGTACCGGAGCCTGGAGATGCGGAAGCAGATGATAGCGTAGCCATGGATGAAGCAACCTTACGTCAACTCTTGCAGGCAACTGATGATTTGATGCAACCTCAACAATTTTATGTACCGGAAGATCAATTATTAACATGTAATTTAGGTGACATGGTCAACCAATGACCAGTTAAGATTAAGGCAAGATTAGCAGAGACCTTCCAAGATGATTTGGTACAACCTCTGCGTGAATTCTTCGATGTTTTTGCTTGGGATTATAGAGACATGAAAGGTCTTGACCCGCGGATTTATCAACATCGGGTAGTGCTCAAACGGGAGGCGAGGCCAATCAAACAATCTAGTTACAGAATGAACCCCCATTATGCAGCACAGGTCAAAGCAGAACTTGATAGGTTATTGCAGGTGGGATTCATTGTGCCAATTGAGCATGCTGAGTGGATATCTCCAATAGTGATCGTCCCGAAGAAAAATAAGAAGTTGTGTATCTGTGTTGATTATCGAAAACTGAATGCTGCCACTGTACCGGATCTGTTCCCTCTCCCTTTTCTCGATACAATGCTCGATCGGGTAGCAGGGCACGAGATGTATTCTTTTTTGGATGGGTATAGTGGATATAATCAGGGAGGATGGCAGAATAGGACATACCAAAGACAACTTTTATCACGAACTGGGGTGTATATGCTTGCACTGTAATGTGGTTCGGTTTAAGGAATGCCCCGAGTACCTTCCAACAATGCATGTAGGAAGTCTTTTCACCCAACCCAACTACCTTTATGCAAGTATATTTGGACGATTTTTCCTTATTTGGCAAGACTTTGGTGCACCTGTATCATTTACGGTGCTGCTTTGAATGGATGAGGAAACCATACTATATCATTTATGGTGCCAGTGTTAGGCCGCCGGATTGGCACAGTGTCATTTTATTTTTTCATATACCGCACACACCGAAAGGGCGTAGCGAGGTGATGTAACCTTTTTACCCATTAATGAAGAGACATTACGGTGTTCTCCGGTGCGAGAGGAGATGAGGATCTCTAGACTGTCTGTCCGGGTGATTTACGATCTTACGGAGACGCTGTGGTGCAGAATTGGCAGACATTTGGAATACTGTTAAGTTTGTTCTTATTGCATTGTCATAATTTACTATTACCACAGTAATACTGTCTTAACATCAATAAGTCTGTTCGATTGTGTGATTGAATAATTGCACGATAATCTCCTGTGTGAGGATACCATAAACGGAGGATTCAACTGTGTAACAGAAGTATTGCCTTGACGTATAGTTATTGTGTGATTAACTGGTTAATTGGGAAAAATTAAGTAAAGGGCCTCTACATTGCCAGATCCCTACCATCCCCAAGAACCCGAAAGAGATTAAAAGTGACTAGACTGAAGTCCCTTTTAACACTGGTGCCGTCTGTGGGAAGATGGAAATAGATTGAGAATAATCAGTAAAGGTAGAAGAGTACGCAAGGCAAGCGGTGCAGAAGTGATCTATGCCGGTTACTCGGTCCGGTGAGTCATATCCAAAGTATAGGAGAGACCAGCATCCCTGGGCACTTCCAAATCTATTAGGGACACCCGAGGTGGTAGAAGTACAGGTCATTTAAGCCCAGTGGTAGAAGGATCGGAGCCAGTTAGTAGCGATTCCGGTGCCAGTTCGGTGACACATGATGAGATTCCGATGGATTCTGATGTGATTCTGGTACTCTCTGAAGAAGGTGCAGTGACTTTTGGGTGTAGAGAGACGCAGTGCGCAGTTAGTCCGACACTATCGGTTCAAAATTCAACTATTTTCGGTGACAAAGTTGTGTTATCGAGTGAGACCACCTCCAGTGAAAAGATAACCTGGTGCGGTGAAAGTTTGATAAGCTCCGGTGGAAGTTCGATACCATTTGGTGGAACTTTGAAATTTTTCGGTGATAGTGCGGTACTACTTGGTGGATCTGTATTACGTTCACCACCCTTCGGGGCAAGCTTACCTAGTTTTGATACCAAAGTTGAGGATAGGCTATTTGATTTGAAGATAAGTAAGAGATTCAACGCTATTTTCGAGTCGGAAGGTGAGCACTCTAACAATACAGATTCTGAAGGACAAGAGACACCTGCTCAACAGAGATATAATAACAACACTACTCACAAAAGCACTATGAGTGGTTCATAGTCTCAGCAGCACACACCCCCACAGCTGCAACCGCAGTTTCAACAACAACAACAACAGCAGCCGCAACCAATTATACCACTTCGACCGGTCCCATCAGGAGTGACTTACACCAAGTTCGGTGGATTTCCGGGTGACGACCCTGATGCACATGTGCGCACCTTTGAGATCAATTATGCAGTATTAAACCACCCACCCGACCCGGCGTACAAGGCCATTGTGTTTTAGGCCATGGTGGTCAATGAAGCAGCAAGGTGGCTAACAGAGTATGATATTAATCATTTCGGTAATTATAATGAGGTAAAGAACACATTCCTACAGAGGTTCTGGTTGAAGAAAAATCCTGCTGAAATCTTCGACTATTTGCAAAATAATCCACAGAAGCCGCATCAGACTGTTGAGGAATACGCAACATTGTTTCGAACTCACTTAAGGCAGTTGCGTCCGGTACATGCTAATTTATTGGACGATGTTATAACCCAATGGTTCATTAACGGACTGAACCACAGTTGAGACAAATCATGATCATTCGCTGTGTGGGCGGAATGATGTTGGACGCAGTAATTGCGATGGCCCTACAACTGGACCACAAAGTTGGAGGATTTACAGAGGACTTGGAATGGTTGAAAGCCAGTAAGAACGTAGCGGATGATCCAGCCAAACAGATGTATTATACCAAGTGCAAAAATCCAGGGCACACCAGTGCTACATGTGCTCTTAACCAGATGTATTGTGCCATTTGTAACACAACAGGACACTCAACGGAAACCTGCGCGTACAACGCCATCATACAGGAACTAGGTCAGCCAGTGATCCATTATGTGCCGCCACAGATGCGAACCAATCAGTCACAAGGTTATAGGAACTACCGGGGTCAGCGGAATACCAATTTCAATGCAAACCGATGGCAGGCAGGTACATCAACGGAAGGCACTTCTCTTCCATCCCCTTGGTGTCATTTTTGCAACGAGGTTGGCCACATTCGTAGATTCTGCAAAGAAGCAGCAGAGTACGACAAAAGGAAGAAGGAGCGACAAAATCCAATGACCAACATGGTTTATATTTCACCAGTCGAGTCACAAGCAGCTGTCATGCAGACAAGATCGGGGAAGCAATTGCAACCAGCAGCTGAAGTGTTCGAGCCGGGTATCTGTGAGCAACACGAAATGTTTGTAAAGGCTAGTCAATGGACAGCTAAGGAGCCGACTGTGTTTCTTGATCCAATTCTGGTAACACAGAGCCCTCTGCCATAGGCAAGATCGAATGAACAAAATTCTGCCCCAACAACATTAGAATCATGATCAGTATGGGTGAGAATTACGACCCAAACAGATTAGGTATGGGATATCCTATCTAAGGCTTCCATCACACTCCCTTTGGGACAGTTGCTCGCTTTAGTGCCAGGAGTAAGGCAACAATTTCAATAGCAAGTTAACCCCGGGTGTTCATGTACTCCGACGACTGCCACCATACAACCGGAAATTGATTCTACGGTGGATCATTCAGTCCCATTGATCACCGTCTGGCATAAAAACCAGAAGATTACCCAAGTGTTAATTGATGGTGGGTCTAGTGTGAATATTGCAATAGCGGCGCTTTGCAAGAAATTGGATTGGACCCAAATTGAACCCGTACAATTTTTTGTACGAATGGTAATCCCGAGTCCATCCGGTGGGATTAGTACTAATATTCTGATTACCTTGCAAGGCACCACATTTAAAATGACTTTTATAGTCCTAGAATTACCAGAATCCAGCCTCGACTACAACTTACTTTTCAGTCACCCATGGCTCAAGCAAGCCAAAGTTGTACAGGATTGGTCAGCCCAGGAGTTAATTTTCAAAGACCATCACCGGAAATATGTAGTTAAATTGGATGCTATGCAACCCTTTGATCTTCATGCACGGCCATACGTCGCGGAGCCGGTCTATATGTTGGATGGATTATCTGATGATGAGGAAGAGGCGTCCCTGAAGACCAATAAGGATCTGATCTCATTAGGTACTATCGATCTCCAATCGGTAGCAGACAAGTGGAGTCCGGCAGCTTGTACGGTCGTACCAGAGACCGGAGATGCGAAAGCAGATGATAGCGTAGCCATGGATGAAGCAACCTTACGTCAACTCTTGCAGCCAACTGATGATTTGGTGCAACCTCGACAATTTTATGTATCGGAAGATCAATTAGTAATATATAATTTAGGTGACATGGTCAACCAGCGACCAGTTAAGATTAAGGCAGGATTAGCAGAGACCTTCCAAGATGATTTGGTACAACTTCTGCATGAATTCTTCAATGTTTTTGCTTGGGATTATAAAGACATGAAAGGTCTTGAACCGCGGATTTATCAACATCTGGTAGTGCTCAAACCGGAGGCGAGGCCAATCAAACAATCTAGTTATAGAATGAACCCCAATTATGCAGCACAGGTCAAAGCAGAACTTGATAGGTTATTGCAGGTGGGATTCATTGTGCCAATTGAGCATGCTGAGTGGATATCTCCAATAGTGATCGTGCCGAAGAAAAATAAACAGTTGCGTGTCTGTGTTGATTACCTAAAACTGAATGCTGCCATTGTACCGGATCCATTCCCTCTCCTTTTTCTCAATACAATGCTCGATCGAGTAGCAAGGCAAGAGATGTATTCTTTTCTGGATGGGTACAATGGATATAATCAAGTGCGGATGGCAGAACAGGACACACCAAAGACAACTTTTATCACGAACTAGGGTGTATATGCTTGCACCGTAATGTGGTTCGATTTAAGGAATGCGCCGAGTACCTTCCAACGATGCATGTAGGAACTCTTTTCACCCTACCTAACTACCTTTATGCAAGTATATTTGGACAATTTTTCCTTATTTGGCAAGACTTCGGCGCACCTGTATCATTTACGGTGGTGCTTTGAAAAATGCCGAGAGTACCGATTATGTTTGAATCCAACCAAATCAGTTTTTGCGGTCACCAGTGGTAAACTACTCGGCCATATTATCTCTAAACAAGGAATACAGGTCAATCCAGATAAAGTAGCAGCCGTGTTGGAGGCACCAGTCCCAACGACACCGAAAGAAGTTATGCGTTTTCTTGGTTGAATTCGATGGCATGGCAGGCATTTACGGTGGTTAGCTCACTTAGCAACACCACTTAACATGCTTATGACGAGCGCTCCACGGTATTATGGCTGGACACAGGACTGCCAAAATGCATTTGATCGTTTAAAGGTTTTATTGAAACAGGCCCCAATTTTGTAACCACCTGATTGGGAACGTCCGTTCCATGTCTTTGTGGATGCATCGGACATAGCTATTGGTAGCGTACTAATGCAACAAACTGACAAATGGTTTTGGTATGTCTATTATGCAAGTCGCCGATTAGCCCCTGCCAAAAGAAACTACTTAGTGACCGAAAGAGAGTGTCTCGGATTGGTGTATTCTTTTAAGAAGTTCCGACATTATTTGTTGGGCCAAAAATTCACTTTCCATGTGGATCATGCCGCACTCATATATTTGGTCCGGCAGCAACATTTAGGTGGAAGACTGGCAAGATGGGTATTACTGTTACAAGAGTTCGAGTATGATGTTATTCATCGACCTGGCACATCACATGCTTTGGCAGATTTTCTCTCTCGATTGGATTCCGGTGAGTCTCCGGTAGGGGTTGATGACACTACACCGGCCATTTATGTTACCGAGAAAACTACAGAAGACTTTGCTACACCTCCTGTTGCTCCTTCATATTATGATACATTACTAAGTTTTCTCACCCACGGCTGTCTTCCTCCTCATACTCCCACTGCTCTACGGCGGAAAATTGCAGTCTACAATCGACGATTTCGGTTGATTGTGGGTCAATTGTATTACATGGATCATACTGGTGTTTTACTTCGATGTATCCCTCTCCATGAAGCAGAATCGGTTATGGCTATGGCTCATTCAGTACCCTCTGGAGGACATTTCGTAGCTGATCTCACCCACCGGAAAATTCTGCAAAGTGGGCTATGGTGGCCTACCATGTATCGAGATGTTGTTCAATATGTGCTACACTGTGATGAGTGTCAACGGTCGGGACAGCCTTTGCAGCGACACTTCTTTCCCCTTCAACCTGTTTTACCTCTCGAACCCTTTCAAAAGTGGGGTCTCGATTTTATTGGCCCAATAACACCACCAGCAACCCTCACCAACAATCGATATATATTGACCTGTATAGATTATGCCACTAGGTGGGTGGAAGCTTGGGCTTTACGGTCTGCCACAGCTGTTTCGATGGCGAAGTGTTTAATGAAGGATGTCTTCCCGCGTTATGGATTACCTCTAGAGCTCGTGACGGACCAAGGAACGCATTTTGCAAACAACTTAATGCAAGTACTGACTCAGACTTTTCAGGTTATGCATAAATTCAGCTCACCGTACTATCCACGTGCTAATGGTTTGGCTGAGAGTACCAATAAGACTCTGTTGAATATGCTCTGCAAATTGCTTTTGGAATGTACAGAACGTTGGGACCAGTTACTACCTGCCATTTTGTGGGCTTACCGGACTACGTACAAGGTAGCTACTGGAATGACCCCGTTCAAGCTTGTTTATGGATTGGAAGCTATTGCACCGATGGAAGTAGTAGTGCCGAGCCTACGAGTTGCCTTAGCTCAGAAATTGCTGCCGGAAGCTTTGCCCTTTCGCTTGGATACGCTCAGATCATTGGATGAACAACGCTGGGAAAGTTTCATGACCCTTCAAGAAGTTCAGCTTCGTCAAGCCCGTACTCATGATCGCTTTCTCAAAACCCCTGTCTTTAAGATTGACCAACTCGTCTTATTCTATAATGCCAAAGCAAACAGATCGACCGAAAAATTTAAGTTACGGTGGTTCAGTCCATACCGAATTATTGAACAGATGGGACTCGCTACTTTTCGGTTGGCCACCTTAATTAGAGTTCCCCTTCCAAAAGTGATTAATGGATCTAAGCTTCGCCCATATCAACAACCGACCGATAACCAATGACGTGTACCTCGTCTTTTTTGCGTGTCACTTATTTTCTTTTTATCCCCATATTTCGGTTGACCACAGACCATAATCTCCTCGTTTTGATATCTAAATATGATTATTCGCTACCTTGTGTTACTGTTTCTGCTCCTGCATGCATGCCGTAATTATGACGGATATCTTTCCAATACCGTGCGATGATTAGGGTTTTTGACTGCCTAATGTTGCCTGTGTGTCTACTTAATCTTGTTTCTTTTACTGTAAATAGCTATTGTGTTTGTGTGCTTGTGCGTTATTTGTTTTTTGTGTTCTTGTGATTACTCGTGCGCGCCATGGAAGCTCTCACGAATGTCGCCACCTTCCGTGCAGGACTCACTCCTGAAGTGAGTGAGTATTTGCGCACCCGTGGTCTTTTGGCCTTCGCTGAATTGCCTTGGCATTCAGTGGAGTGTCAATCAACCATTCTATGCGCAGATCATTTTTGCCATCGCCTCTACCCCTGCTACAGAGCAGTGTTGGCCTATAGCGTGTTTCCCATCCCGAGTCGTTATTACTTTAGCTTCGTTTGCCGATGCCTTCCGACTTCCTCGGGACGGATTGGAGAATGGTCCACTTTTCCCCGTAGCCACCATGAAAGAGTTGTTTCCCCAGCACTCGTCTAATGAGTACGCCATTCTGTGTAGACCTGAACCGGAGCATACAGCTCTGCAATTTTTAGTTGCTATTTTGAGCTTACAAAAATGCACCTATGGTATCTCTCGCCCCTTCTATTCGATGATAGACATTGCATCCCATGAAACTGTCAATTTCACATCCTTTTACTTCCGGCGCATTCACCATGAATGTGTTGCGTTTATCAAACAAGTCACTAAGGGTGACCTTCAATGTTCTCGTCTACCCCATATACTCAATTTTCTCTTTCCCGCAATCCAAGCCGCGCAACCCCCTCCAACCGCTCCCTTCTTGTTGCATGAAGAATCTACTCAAATGCTCAAGGATGAGGAAGATGATGATGCCGACCTGTTGCAACTTTTTCACTGCAAACGAAGATGTGTGAGCCCCTTTGGCAGTCAGGTGCAAGGATCAACTGCTGGCCATGAAGAAGAAGTCTTCCGACACTGCTACATCCATTCATGTCGATTCTTCTGTTCCTTCTTCTCCAATTAAGCAGTAGAAACAAGGTGCCCACATAGAAGACTCTGAAGAAGTTTCTTCTCGAGAGGATTCTCATCAGCAGAATCAAGAAGCTGTGAAGGAAATTGTTGCAAAAGTTCTTAACGAAGTGATTGTCCTAGTTGACGCTGTGATTGATAGAACTGAGGCGACAAAGCAAAATACAACCGGTATAATCTTGATGCCGAATACCCTTATCCCACTCCTCCCCCAATGAACCCTGTTGAGCCCGTTGTCCCCGTTGAGCCTGTTGTTCCCGATGCACCCGCTACTTCATCTTCTTCTCCCAATTACTCTCCACCACCTTCCCCTCACCTATTATCAGCCTCTTCATCCTAGCCACTCCCTGTTCTTCCTCCTTCGACTATGATGTTCCATGAATTGGAGTCTATGGGTCGTCTCCTGATTCAATTCTCTCAGCAGTTACCTCTTCAAATGAAGTTGGCAACCGACAATGTCAGACAGGATCTGCAAGGCAAAGTTGATTTGTTAGAGGCAGATATTGCTCCATTGCAGGAAGAAGCTAATGCGGTCAAGGTAGCGAACCATGCCCTGCAGGTGCAGCTTCAACAACTTCAAACAAGGATCACAACGAGATGCTGCCCTTGCTGAGTTGAATGAAAAGGATGCTCTTTTATCCGCTCGCGATGAAGAGATCAAGCAATTAAATCAGTTGGCATAGGACAAGGATGATGCTCGGGTTGCTCTAGGCAATTTGCTGGAAGAAACTCGCGCCGAGCTTGATGAGGTAGTGCAGAAAGGACAAGAAATGGCTAACTTGGCTAAGCAGACTACTGCAGAATTACAGACCGCATCTACTGATCTTTTTCATGTGAATTGTCCCTTAAAAGCCCAAACGGATTTGACAATTCAGCTTAAGAAAGAATTAGCAGGAATCATGAAAGAAAGGGATGCATATTATAGAACAATTCAATATCAAGCTCAGGAGTTGGAACGCAGAGAAAAGCAGCTAGGAGATCAAGCAGAGAGATTGTCTCGAATTGATGGTCAAATTGCTGATATGAGATTGAGCTGAGATGCAGCCATTGCCAATGATTTTTATTTGCAAGAAGCCTTTTTGCAGACACAGACGGATGTTTTGATGAGTCAGGTTATTGCGGGGAGTTCAGTACAAACTGACGCACAGTTGGTGGAGCCGGAAACCTTAAAGCTGATGCTGGATTCATTAAAACAAAAAATATCTAGGACTTTCAAATTAGCAAGAACCATGTATATACAAGGCATCGTAGATGAGCCTTAATTTTATTTTCTTTGCGGGTTCGAGTCCATCGTGCGTGCCAGTGTTAGGCCGCCGGATTGGCACAATGTAATTTTATTTTTTCATATACTGCACGCATTGAAAGGGCGTAGCAAAGCGATGTAACCTTTTTATCCATTAATGAAGAGACATTACGGTGTTCTCCGGTGCGAGAGGAGACGAGGATCGCCAGACTGTCTGTCTGGGCGATTTCTAATCTTACGGAGACACTGTGGTGCAGAATTGGCAGACATTTGGAATACTGTTAAGTCTGTTCTTATTGCATTGTCATAATTTACTATAAACACAGTAATACTGTCTTAACATCTGTTAGACTGCTTATGGGTTAAGCCTTACTTTACTTCCTGTTCAAATGCTTCACGTTCAATTGGTTCCAAATCTTCTAACCGCGATCGTTCTCTTAGCCACGTGGGTTCTTGGGAGTGGTAGGGGTCTGTTAGACAGAGGCCCTGTACTATTTTCCCAACTTCTCACACAGTCATAAATACTCTATCGTGTCTTAGCTCAGTACTTGACTCTGACTACTGATAACTGTTCGGCGTGCGGGGACTTAGAACTCCTGGACTGGACCTGCTATAGTAACAGAGCAGTAGTCCTGTTCTGACTTATAACTAGTAGAATACTCAACTTCATTAACCGAATACTACTCAATATGCTACTTCCTCGTGACAGATAGGTATACCGAACAATAACACAACAGACAGCTATACTCGAGGTTACGCAAACTTATCGTATACCAAACTCAAGCAACAAGTTCCTACCAACAGTCGATTCGTCAAAAACTTATCAATGCTTTCATTCGCGTACAGACCCTTACCGATACGAGTCCTTCCTGGGATCGGAATCCACAGTGAACGCAGACTATTGTATCGAACATGATCATTTAACAGAAAATGCTAACACGCAATTAGTTCGCTTCGGCCTTACACAGTCCCTTGTTCCATAGAAGACTGATAAACAACACTTATTCCGTGAAAAAAAAAGTCCAGAACCGCGTATAACTATCACCAAACAGATTCACAACACAAGACTACCGAATAGAGCTCGGCATGACAGGAAGGATAGTAGAATAGATAGATGCGAACAGAATAGAACAGAGCTCAATCTTCTCATCAACACCTCACACACAGTCTCAAACAAAATGCTCACAGTTTCCCAAACGGACTCAGTGGAACAGACGGAACAGAACACATACACATACAATACTACACTTGCAATTCCCCAAAACTGCGACTCAAGACTTAATCAAACAACACACTACAATTCCCAACAAAAGCAAGGGCTCTTCCCAAAACTACGGCTCTCTACCGCTTTCCTTTCATTGCTTTAAATAGAAATCTGTTTACAAGGTTTGCGCGAATCTTTCTTTACCGCGCATTAAAGCCCTCTGTCTAAGTACAATTGTCCTTGTCCGGCGGCCGTCTAACACATCAATAAGTCTGTTCGATTGTGTATTTGAACAATTGCACGATAATCTACTGTGTGAGGATACTGTAAACGGAGGATTATAATTGTGTAACAGAAGTATTGCCTTGACGTATTAAGAACCCGAAAGAGATCAAAAGCGACTAGACCGAAGTCCCTTTTAACAATGTATATTTTTTTTCCTCTTCTATATCACCCCTCTCATTAACAAGTGCACCATGTAAACTTGCATAAAACATGGAATACTTTTTACAATCATTTGAAGCTTTTGAAGGCTGAGAAATTTCCTCATTTGGACCAATACTTGTGTATCCACTTGTAAAAATAGGAAGCAAAGTGTCATACACATCCATTGAACAAATACATGTCTCCCTCATACATGGAATTGAGGGTTGGATTGCATCTTCCATAAATACAATATCATGGCTAACCAAAATGTGTTTAGTCTATGGATGATAGAGATGATAGCCTTTTCTTTTAGAAGTGTGCCCAACAAAATACATTTCACTGATTTATCATCCAATGTTTTGCATTTTGTTTAGGCATTAATGGATATGCTAGAAAACCCAAAACATGCGGATGAGCAATAAATGGCTTGCAACCATGCCAAGGATCATATGGAGTTAAAGGTTGCAATTTTTTTGTGGTACAGTGGTTAAGTACATATGTTGCATATATAAGATCTTCAAGCTAGAGGCTATCTAATAAAGCCTGTTTTTTGACCATACATCTTATCATTTCCATGTAAGACCTATTCTTCCTTCTTGTAAATCCATTTTTTTGATGAGTAAATGGCACTATATAGTGATGCTTTATAGCACACTCAACTTTAAATGAATTGAATGTAGAAGACATATATCACCCACCATTAGAATGGAGGGTATTTTACATGCTGAGAAATTTTCAGCCATAACCAAGAACTGTTTAAAGCACATAAAGACTTTGGAATTTCCTTTCAATGGATAAACCCATGCATGTCTAGAAATTTCATCAATGAAATTCATGAAGTATAGGTAATTCCCAAATAAAAGTCTCTACATGGGACCACATACATCACTATAAACAAGTTGCAATTTATGAGTCTCTCTATTTGAACCATCTTTTGAGAATGAGGAATTATGAATTTTCCCTAAAATATATTCTTCAAAGACATATTTAGAAGGTGTCTCAAGCTTGGGTAGAGAAGACATTATTTTAGACTTCTACATGAAAGCAAGCTAGAAAAATTCTACATGAAAAGCAAACATGCCAAAACTTTGTATCTGAGATAGCTTGAGAGTCATGAACTGCACATGCTCAATCATTGGAGATTTTGAAGAGCCCATGAGCTTATATAGCCCCATGACATAGAATGGGAGAAGCAATAATAAAATTACCATTCACGAGATAATGAATTTTTCATATGGCATCAAGAAATTCAACAATCAAGTCAGTCTTGGTTAATGTTGAAACTCATAATAGATTTTTCTTGATAATTGCTACACATAAGGCATCTCCCAATGTGAAAGAACTATCATCAATAGTATGCATAATGATCTTTCCAACTCCCATTACAAGACAAGAGGATTTGTTTGCACATGTAACATTATTTCCTATAGGTAGGCTAAAGTGAAGGTAGAAATTATGGTTTGAGGTTATATATTTGGTTGCACCACTTGCATCGTTATCAAAGTAACATACATCCAAGTCTATTACATATGTACACTCCTCATGAGAAGATGTGTCATCATAGCAAATAGTAGTAAATTCCCATGCTTCATTCAGGGTAAGATTAGCACACTTTGTTTTAGGTGTAGAGGCTTATATATTCAACATTACAATACTTGCAAAACTCTTTTTACATTTTTCTATCCTTCTCTTCTTTTTTTTCCTTCATTGTGTAGCAATAGAAGATTTCTTATTATTAGTAGATGGGCCCCATTTACCTTTGCCCTTCTCACTAGTTATGAAAGCTTGATATGTAATACATGTAATTGACATTTTCTATCTTGATTCATCTTCCTACAACAAAACAAAGACTAATGCCTTAAATTTTAAGGCATTTGGATTGCCTTTCTTCATCACACAAAGATTAGAAGAAAAATTTTGATATGAATCTAGAAAACCATGAAGCATAGTTTACGCAAGTAAACTTTCTGGCAAGACTTCAACAACTTAAATAAAAGACTCCTTCAATTCTTTGATATCTGTTAGAAAATTTTCCATTGAATCTGCTTCATTCATATGCTCACTCTCTAGCTATTTTTGGAGGTAATCAACACACGCCTCATTTCTTTACTAGTATAATGTTGTAAGAGTAACCAAAGCATCTTTTGCTAACTTGCAAGAGCAAATATGAGGATAATGGCGTTTGGTAGACAAAGATATCAATGCATGTGCCTCTACATCTCTAACATCCCAATGAAGCTGATCTATAAAGCAAATGCAACAAGAGCGATGTCATGACCATGAAATTGAGCATCATCATCTTCATTTCATCATCACTTGCATCAACGTCAATAGTTGTATTTTTTAGGTTTAGTAGAATGTTTTTCAACACCTTACACAATATTCCATAGCCCTTTTGCTACCAATACATAATGCATCATGTATTTCCATAATGGGTAATTACTACCATCCAACTTATCCTCAAGAACCAACATATGAAATACATGATGTTGTCAGCCATGACCAATGACTAAATAGTTTGATGCAAAAAATCTAATTTATCTCAAAACATTGAACAAAAACACCATGTCAAGATCTACTAAACATGTAATGGAGTTTGAGACACTTGTATTGGTGAATGAAAATGTGAATATATGTTTGTTACAAAAGGAAAACTGCTTACAATTGTGGTACGATAGTGCATTGGAAGCCCAAATGGAGATCAAATCAAAATTTATTTTTTTTTAATATAAAGGAAGTTCGGCATTAGCCTACTCTCCCGGACTTGAATTAAATAAAGAAAAGTACAAGAGAAGGGGACTAGTGCCCACGGGACCCCCCAAATCCCACAAAGCAGGGGAAGCTTTTACAGAGCTTAGATGACATTACAAAGAAGGTTAATTAGCCTCTCATCACCCTCATGTGGGGCCCACTTGGGTTTAAGCTTGTTATCGATCAAAAGGAGTACTTGATGATGCCTAAAGGGGGGGGATTTTTTACAGTTGACAATCCTTTTGCCAAGGAGGAACAGCGATTTCTCAATTGACCACTCCTTGGGAGAGTCACCGAAGTTGAAAGCACATCTTTCCCGCCATATTTTCCATAGGACCTCCCCTCTGATGGCGTTCCAGAGAGTCACGGAGCAGCCGATCGCTTCTCCCAGCAGGGCTTGCTGCCAACTAAGACGTTTTTGAAGTCTAATTCTCTTTCCAACCACCTGCCAGAGTCTGTTAGAGTTGGGGCAGGTAAAGAAGATGTGTGAAACATCTTCGATAGACCGGTAGCAGCGTTTGCACCAGGGAGGGATCCCACAAATTTTGCTAGCCTTAAGGTTGGTCCAGATTCCTTGATGAAGAATTTGCCATAAGAGGACAGACTTTTTGATTTCTATGAGGGGGTGCCAGATAGCCATGAACTTCATGTCCCACCGAAGCCGCGTCCATGAAAGGCACCACTTTTTGTTGAGGTTAACCTGATAGTCGATCGTTTCCTTGATGTTCGGGATTTTTGATAGGCTATTCCCATTGTGCCATTTGAGCCCAAGCGAGCTCGACATGTCGTGTCCCATGAGAAGGCAAACTTTGTGTCGGTCCCAGGCGAGACATCTGCTTTGCAAAGTGTTCCATTCTTCATGCGAAATGTTGATGCTAGGGTCAATATCCTCAAAGTTGATCCAGCGGTTGGTGTCTTGTTTCCAGAGATGTTTCCATTTTTTGAAGCCTTTGTTCCATAGCTTCTTGGCATTTTGAATGTTCCAAGATTCCACACTCCGGATGCCATGGATCGAAAACCAGATAGAGTCGTTTTGTCTGATACCGGCAGCCCACTTCCAGTCTTCACTTATTCTTGTGAAGCTTTTGACTTTATTCCAACTCTTCCAAAGGGAGCACACCAGATTAGAGCCTTTCGGGAAGACGGGGATCGGGGAAAACAGTAAGGTCAAGATGTCAAGATTCTTCCAATTTGGGAGACCCATGAGCGCCAACTCATTCTTGTTTCTGAAGATCAGCTTGGCCCACGAGGCCTCCCCGTTGCACCAAGCCTTAATCATCCATTTGGCCGACAGTTTGTTAGCCATGCACCCAATGTCCAAGATACCAAGTCCCCCACTATCTCTATGGCTGGTGCAGATGGACCATTTGATTTTAGGCACCCCCCTCCTATTGTGGTCGCCCGTCCAAAGGAAGTTTCTACAAATACTATCCAGTTTGGACAGATCATGCTCTTTCGGTCTCCAACAAAGCGAAGAAGTTTTAAATTCCTAGTCGCCTCGATAATGCTCATATATGTCTTTACAATTTGGATAGTGAAGCACACCATATTGAAATGAAGGCTTGAGTGTATCAAACATCTCTTATGAACTAATTGTTGATTGAAATTTGCATTCAAGTAAAGGATACACTGAATTTTTAGAGAACACCACATGATCTCTAATTATAATAGTGTTGTCTATAAATAGTTGGTATAATTGAGAGCCTTTACTTTCACTACTATATCGAACATATATACATTTCTTCTCCTTGTCATCAAGTTTGTGATGTTATTGTGATGGCACAAGATCATATGCCTAACCACCAAATATGCACATATGATTAACCATTGGCTTCTAACCATTTCAAGCCTCATAAGGCGTAATCACTCTCAATGCTTTCTAGGAGAATGATTTGATATATAGTTTTCACACATGACCCTTTCCATCCAAAGAATTTTTAGAAGATGCTTTGTTTTAAAACCATACCTTGTGCCATTTCAAGAAGTTTTCTATTCATACACTTTGCAAAACACTTTTCTGAGGCATATATGTAACTCTACATGAGTAAGAAATACCCATTTGAGAAGGAAAAGCATCAAATTCATGTGACATGTATTCACCACTACAATCCATGCAAAGAGATGGAATCTTATTGCCACAAAACTTTCCATCCATAGGTGAAAATATTTTAACGTCAGATGATATATTATTATGTTCATTCATAGAATACACCCAAGTGCTCACATACATGCTTCTCAATGAACTCAAGTGTTTGCAAACTAATAACCATATCATTCTTTTGCAAGTAAATGAAACTATTGAAGTTTAAGTGACCAAAATGAGCATGCCATAACTCCAATATGGCCATAGAAGACGTATGTGTAAAAAAAGGCATTTGAGAAAATTGTCTTATGTGTATCCAAGTTATAAAAGCCATTGTATAATGTATCTGATATCACAATAACATCACCATTGCAAAAATCATGAACCATACATTTGTTATCAACAAAGTGTAGATGAAGTGAGATACTAGCAATATTAGGAACCCCAATCAAGTTTTTCTTGATATTGAATACATACAATGCATTCTTGAGGGTAACAATATCTCCATTTGCAGCCGTGAGTGCAGTATCTCTAATTTCAATAATAGGATAAGAACCATTGTTTGCACATAAAACATGTCCTCGCTTGGGAACATGTTTCAAAGATGCAAAAAAAATATTTTGCATAAAGTGATATACTTTGAAGCACAACTATCAGAAAACCAATCGAAATCAGCCTCTTTCATAATCATGCATGTAGAATGTGATGATGAATCACAATAATATGTAACAACACATGCCCAAACATCTTGAGTAAGCATTAGCTTCATCATTCTTTGCATTAGATGTATTCTCAACAATAGACACATTGGATCATTTTGTTTTATTACATGTGGCAAGATTATAACATTCATCAATGGTATCTCCATCCTCTCAATGATACTTGCTTTTACCTTTTTGTGTATTAAAAAGTGTTTGTGTTCCTTCAAGAAAACCACTTCTATTCATTCTTGATTGTTCTTGCAAAAGAAAAGACACAATCTCAACAAAAGTATACATATTTACATTTCCGTTTTCAATCAAACAAAGTGGAGTAGCCAATCTTTTAGAATATTCAGGCAATCCTTTGAGTAATGTAGAAATGAGTGATGCATCCAATGATTTCGTCAATTTTTCCCAATTTCTCTTTCAAATACTTGATGTGTATAACATATAACTCCATAGGCACATTTTCAGCCATACATACATCTTCAAATTGATTTCTCACACTCCATGCAAAGAAGAAAGAGTATTCCAAGCTTGACTTCAAGTACTGCATGATTGGATGTGTGAAGCAATATGTCACTTTATAGAAAGGGAGATCAGTGCGTGAGCTTGAGTGTCCTCTCCATCCCATATAAGTTTTTCTTTCATAGGTGGATACGTTATAGTCACTATACTTGAAGAAGAACCTAAATCTATGTCAGACAACATGTTGTGTAGTAAGAGAAATACTAGGTTGCTCTCAACATCTACCATTGTGTTTTCATAGTTGCTTCACAATAAGAGGATGCTTCATCATGTAATACCACATTGGATACTTAGTTTATCAAGATTATCTTCAGCTTGAAGCATGCCAAACAAGTCATTGTTTCTTGCCATTACACTTAAGAAGTAAAAAATAGCAAGCTATAGACTTCAATAAAGTTGAAATGCAAGCTAAAATATAGCTCACAATCTATATCTCTAATGACTATTTTGATTTCATAAATTGATTTGAAAAGGTGGTAGACCCTAGCATACCTAATCGAAAGTTTCCCAAAGTTTTGAACCTTCTTTTTCTATGTGCTAGAACTGATTTTCACTATTAAACATGTGCACAACAATGAGCATGAAAAATAATAGGTTGAGAAGGCATTGATCTTTCTCTAGTACCACTTTTTCATGTGTGAGTGAGGAAGCACAAATAGAAGTACAGATGAGAAAAGAAAGAGGTCAACACACCAAGAAAGACGATGGTTGGAAGAGCTCTATAGAGATCTATGATCAATAATATGAGAATGAGTGAGGTGAGAACTATAAGTGAGTCGCTAAGTACTATGTACTACCTCATATGAGTATAATATGTATATGTGGTTACATGGGAAAAAAATCTAGCCAAATCGAGAGTAAAAAGAGCCAATGTATAGGGAAATGGTTCTCATCAAAGCTATTTGTGGGAAACGTGTAACAATAATACACTCACAATGTTGTGCTCCAATCTTCCTTTTCTTCCTTGTGCTATTTGCATGCTTCTCTAGTCCTCAAACTCCAACATAATTCTTGTTTGTTATGTCTTAGTAATAAATTCCAAGCCTACCACTTGTAAAAGGCTTTTTGTTAGTGTGAGTGATGAGGTCCCCTTCTTTAAAAAATTTTGTACAAGAGTTCTTCCTCATTTTAAGTGTGATTTTTGCATGTTTCATTGTACCTTGAGGATAATTGTTTGTTGTATCTCGTGATTTATAACATTTTTTTCTACTAATTTCTTTTGGCTATGGATAGGCTGAAGATTTTCTTGCCCTATAAAATTATGTAGTAACTTTGGTTTGCATTATATCCTATGCAAACTTTATATCTTTTTGATAGCTTTGATTTGAGACACGATACATATGATTTGGATACATATTGAGTAAGATATGTACATTTTTAGTGAATCGCTATTTTCCATCCCACCATTTGAGTGAGCCATGTACATTTTTAGTGAATCGCTATTTTCCATCCCACCATTTGAGTGAGCTCAACTTTTTTTGGATAATCAGATAATGGATCAACGAGTTTTTTGGTGATCTCATGGTTAATCTGTTTCAGCTCATTGCCATTTGGTGTCATCTCATTGTGGAATTTGGAGTTGTGATTAAATGAGGAATTGGTTGGTGATGGTTGATTGCAATCGGTTACACTTTTGAGTGATCATGCAGCTGGGGGACAAACAAGACACCTATCCATCACATTCGCTTACTACCTCTGGGTGTAAGTAGATTGATTCTACTATTTGTGAATCGATTACGTAAAGGTGTATAAACATGCCCTTATATTGTAGATGGGCACTTTTCGGCAGCATAACAAAGAAGATTAGGGACCACCTCTAGGCAAAATTCATGATGGATTTTTGGAGCTTGTAGGTACATCACATCATATGCATGTGAAGTTCTACTTGTAATTAGGCTCTTTGAGTACATGGAAAAAAGGCCCTTTTTCCCTTGCTCTTAGCTCTCATGGAATGGGATTGCATCATTTTTTTATTCTTTGGTTTGAGCCTTTTTATGAGTTGGATAAGACTTGCAGATTTTCTTTTTTTTCAAAGAAGTTCTTATGTTGGTTGTATGATTCATTGAATTGATCATCGAGGTTTTAATTGTTACACTTACGTGTTCCTCGAGTAGCTTTGATGTGAACCTTTTCTCTATACATGGGCACTTTTTACTCTAGTGCTGGCTAGAGGTTTTTCACCCATCTTACCACATACTTGATACTCTCATATGTGGTGGTACTTTGTACTTAGGGATATTATTCAGCTCTTACTTCAGTTCAGTTCATCGATCAATAGAGAGAGTTATTCCAACCATCGTCTTCTCCGTGTGTCTTGCTGCATTTGTGATCCTTGTGTGTGCTTCTCGTGTGTCTCTCGCACTTCTACACACACCGAATAGTGGTATCAGAGCAGGTTCAGCTTCTTCTCAAGTTTTGGTTTTTCGCGTCGTGGGGCGCACGCACTTTAACAGTGCAAATCAACTTCAGAGCATAGAAGTGTGAATTTCAGCAGCCCGAAAACATTTCCATCAAGTGCGCTGAGGTTTTACCCCCATTTCGAAGCCATTTGTGCAGTTAGAATCGCCATCAGAGTGATGGTTTATGAGCTGAAATTTCAGCACTCATTTCAGCTTTCATCGAAGTGAAGATTTTGTCACATTCTTGTTTCTCAGTGAAATGGCGAGCAACAATGACTTGTTTGGCATACATCAAGCTGAAGATAAGCTTGATGGGACCAACTATCCGATGTGGTCTTACATGATGGAGCATGTTCTTGTTGCAAAACAACTTTGGAACATAGTGGCAGATGTAGATCGAAGACTGGCAAGTGCTTCTACTTCACAGTCTAATGTCACAGATGGAGCTTCTTCTTCGAGTACAGTGGTTTCTCCTTCTCCACCTACACAGAAGCAGCTTAGATGGGATGGAAAAGATGCTCAAGCTCATGCTTTTATTGCGCTTTCAGTGAAGCATCATATAGTTCCACACATTCTACATCACGACAGGCATGGGACAGTCTTGCTTCTTTGTATGTCGTGCGTAATGAAGCACGTGTTGCATACTTGAGGAAGCAACTTGAAGATGTATGTATGGCTGAAAATGAGTCGGTGGATGTGTATGTGACACGCATCAAGGACTTGAAAGAGCAATTGGCAAACATAGATGAGATCATTCCGGATGTATCACTCATTTCTACATTGTTGAAAGGATTACCGGAATCTTTTCAAAGCTTTGCTACTACACTTCGCTTGGTTGCAAAAGGAAATCCTAATATGTGTGCATTTGATGAGGTTGTGTCTCTTCTTTTGCAAGAAGAGCAATATAGAGTGAATAGGAGTGGTTTGATTGAGGGAACGCAAGCACTTGCTATCTCACAAAAGGGGAAAAGCAAGTATGGTTCAGCTTTAGGTTCATCAAAACCAAAGCCTCAAGCTTCCTCTTCCACTCATTCCTCTAATGATGGTGATTTGCAAAAGAAGAAGAGATGCAAATATTGCCAGAAGGCTGGTCATACTATTGATGAGTGTAGAAAGCTTGCTAAACGCAATGAAAAGAAGGAATCTGGCATGCCTATTGCTGAAAATTCAGCAAGTGCAAAGAATGATGAAGCTAACATGGCTCAAGATTTTTGTGCATGTGTTGTTACATGTCATTATGATGCTTCTTTACATTCTAAATGTATGGTTGTGAGTGAGGCTCATTCAGATTGGTTTTTTGATACTGGTGCTTCAAAGCACATAACATCATGCAAAAGATTTTTTGCCTCTTTGAAAGATGCACCTAAAGGAGGACATGTGGTGTGCGCAAACAATGCCTCTTATCCTATCATTCGAGTAGGAGAAGTTGAGCTTATGGCTGCAAATGGAGGTGTGATTCTCTTGAAAAATTGTATGTGCGTGGTATCAAGAAGAACTTAATTTCAGTTCCGTTGATTGCCAAAGCTGGACTTCATGTACACTTTGTTGATGATAAGTGTATGGTTCATGATTTCAGCAATGGCAATGTTATTGTGATGTCCGGTACATTATGTAATGGTTTGTATCGCATGGATACATACAAGAGGGCTGCCTCGAAATGCCTTAGTTGCTCATACTTCTTCCATGGCTGAAATGGAGCTTTGGCATGCTCATTTTTGGTCATTTAAACTTCAATGGTTTGCTCTACTTGCAAAAGAAGGACATGGTTATTGGGTTGCCTACACTTGAGTCCATTGAAAAGCATGCATGTGAAGGTTGCATTCTTGGAAAAATGCATCGTGCTTCTTTTCCAAAAGATAGTCATACACACACTCCAAGAAAATTGCAACTTGTTCATAGTGATGTATGTGGTCCTGTCAAGACTCCATCTTTTGGGAAGCATGTATATTTTGTTACCTTCATTGATGATGCTACTCGCCATACATGGGTGTATCCTATGAAAGCAAAGAATGAGGTATTTTCTTGCTTCAAAGCATTTTTAGCTATGGCTGAAAATTTTTCTTCACAAAAGCTTTTGACTCTATGCACGGATCGTGGTGGTGAATACATGTCACATGAGTTTAATGCTTTTCTTCGTGAAAGAGGTATTTCACACCAATGTACGGTGCGATATACACCTCAAAAAAATGGTGTTGCCGAGCATAAAAATAGAACTTTACTTGAAATGGCACGATGTATGGTTAAAGGAAAGTATCTTCCTCATAAGTTTTGGATGGAAGCGGTCATGTGTGCAAACTATGTGTTGAATCGCTGCCCTACAAAAGCATTGAGAATCATCACTTCTTATGAGGCTTGGAATGGTCATAAGCCTATGGTTAGTCATATGCGTGTGTTTGGTTGTTTAGCATATGCTCTTGTGCCATCACAACAATGTCACAAACTTGATGACAAGGCAAAGAAATGTATATATGTTGGTTATAGTGTTGAAAGTAAGGGATATAGGTTGTACCATCCATTGACAAACACAATTATTGTGAGTCAAGATGTGGTATTTGCTAAAAATTCAGTTTTCCCTCTACTTGAATGCAAAAAACTACCAACAGTTAGCTCACAAGATGTGTTCGATACACTCATGCCTTTGTTCCAAAATGGTGCGCTTGACTATGGCCATGTAGACCAGCCAACTGAGATTCAAAGGGCTGAAAAATTCCAGCCAAATAGAGCTGAAAATGTAGAGAATTTTCAGCCAAACATGGCTGAAAAATTTCAGTCAAAAAATGTCCAAACTGCTAGAAATTTCCAGCCACATATGGCTGAACATTTGCGTCAAAATATGGCTAAAACTGAGCATGAAATTCAGCCCACACATGATGTACATATTGAAGATGTTTTACATAATGAATGCATGTCTATCAAGAGTGCACAATCTATGCCAAAGTGGCTGAAACAAACTTTGCAGGACAGCAAATTGAGTGCTCCTTTACTTGGTAGAACAAGATCAAGCTCTCACCATGCATCAAGTAATTTTGTGGATTATTCTCTTATTGCTACAGCATGTCATGAAGAGCCACTTTCTTTTGAAGATGCATGTGACGATCCACAATGGATGAGTGCTATGCAATCAGAAATGGATTCCATACATAGGAATGGTACTTGGGAGTTATGTGAATTGCCAAAAGGAAAGAATGCCATTGGTACAAAGTGGGTTTATAAGATTAAGAGAAAATATGATGGTAGCATTGATCGCTACAAAGCTAGATTGGTTGCCAAAGGATATGCACAACAATATGGCATTGACTGTGAGGAAACTTTTGCACCTACTTCATGCATGACTACCATTCGTACCGTGGTTGCATTGGCTGCTCATCGAGGTTGGAAAGTGCATCAATTGGACATAAAAATAGCCTTCTTGAATGGAGATTTGCAAGAAGAGGTCTATGTGAAGCAACCTCCTGGATTTGCTATGAAAGGGAAAGAGCATATGGTTTGTCGCTTGCATAAAACTTTGTATGGTCTCAAGCAAGCTATGGTATGACAAAATACATAAGCAGTTGATTGCTCTTGGCTTCACATGTAGTCCGATTGAAAGCACACTCTATGTACGCAAAAATGGGGCTGATCTTATAGTGCTTGTTCTTTATGTCGATGACATACTCTTGACTGGGTCATGCGATGCAAAACTTGACATTCTTATGGCTGATTTGGAGCATACTTTTGATGTCACTTATCTTGGTCTTTTGAGCTACTATCTTGGCATCCAGTTTGTATCCGTTGAGGGGGGAATTGTTATGCATCAAGCAAAGTATGTTGAAAAACTACTTCAGCATTTTGACTTTGAGGATTGTAAGCCAGTTTCCACACCAGTTGAGACAGGATTCAGGTTCTCAGTTGAGGATTCAAGTGATGCATCTGACACTTCTCTTTATCATCAAGCTGTGGGATGTCTTATATATGCATGCAACACAAGGCCGGATATACAGTATGCAGTTTCACAGTTGAGTTGATTCATGCATAGCCCTGGCACTAAGCATTGGCAAGCGGTGAAACGTGTGTTTAGATATCTCCGAGGCACTTTGAGCTTAGGTCTCGTTTATGGCAGAGATGTTCAGCCATGCTTGCATGCTTTTACAGATAGTGATTGGGCTGGTTGTTATGATACTCGCATGTCCACTAGTGGTAATTGCTTTTTCCTTGGAGACTCATGCATATCTTGGTTGAGAAAGAAGCAACCTACAGTGGCGACATCGAGTTGTGAAGCTGAGTAGAGGGCAGTTTTCATAGCGACAGTGGAGTGTATATGGCTGAGACGCCTATTGATGGATCTTTGCATGGAGATTGATGCTGCTACGCATATTCTCATAGATAGTCAGAGTGCTTTGGCTATTGCACGAAACCCAGCGTTTCATGCACGGACCAAACATATTGAGGTGCATTATCACTATGTGAGAGAGCGCCTTCATGCAGGAGATATTGATTTGGTATATGTGCCTACACAAGATAATGTGGCAGACATATTCACCAAAGCTCTTCCACGATAAAAGTTTGAAGCTTTTCGCAAAGCTTTAGGCTTTTTACCTTGTGGGAGCTGATCTCTCACTCCCTGTATGTGTTCACATCATTTGCTGCGTTTGTGCTCCTTGTGTGTGCTTCTCGTGTGTCTCTCGCACTTCTACACACACCCAACATTAATCAAGATAGAAAGGTGCTTGTGCCAGCTCATCTAGCCCTCATGGCGACTTTCTTTTCATCTTGTTAGCTCCTTACCTCATTGTCTTCGCTTACCCATTTCATCTCATCACAAAGTTTTCAGCTCATCAACATTTACTTCATTCTCCTTCCTCTAATATCCTCTTATTGCTTCATTTTCCATGTTTCATCATCATTTAGGTCAATCGTTTGTCTTTTCCTTGATGCATTACTTGAATCATCTCATCACGGCCATTCTCGTCCTTTGTCTCTTTTTTGTTCCACTTCCCTCTCCTTCAAGTCACCAACTGGTTAAGTTTGATCGTCTCCTTGCTCTCTTCACCATATATCATTTTTTCCCTCGCCTCATTTTAGCTGAACTCAAATTACCTTCTCATCCGTTCTATTCCACACCTCATCACCTTTTCATACTCACATTCACATTGCCATTGCATGCACTCTCTTCCTCGCGTAATATATGGCTTGCCCTTGTCACTTATTGCCCACTCTTTTCCTCTCATTTCTCCTACCTCTCATTAGTTATTCCACTTCACACTCATTACTCCAATTGAAATTCACATTGGAGCCTTTCACGTTTTACATCTCAATGCGTGAGTGACGGACTCAATCTTTATCTCATCACGACCCCAATACCTTATCGCACGTAAGAACCCCAAAGCCCTTCTCCAAATCGGCTACATTGAAAAGGCAAGCTCATTTCAGACGACTATGGACTAACCTCATCATTGTTTGTATAATCTCGCAATTCCTTGTGACTCCACCTTCTATAAACGTCACCTTATCACCATCTCCAAGTGTCTTATTGCAAACGAAAAACTGATACAACCTCATCGCCGCTGAGAAGTACCTTTTCATGATGATCATGTTACAAGGGTACCAACCCACGATGAAGCCACGTGGCAATTGAGGAAGAACATGTCAAAAAGGCTCGTCGTAGACTGCTGCCATTAAATTGTCTCTTCTCATTGTATTGAGACACGTCAAGGCAAGTCATCAAGCGATGAGTGTGGAGAGTTTTAGGACTTCCACGTGTCCCTCATCGGTAGATGACTACAGCTACCACGTGTCGCCACCTAGTTACAAGTCCAGATTACAACCCCATCGAGATCATGGGGCTCATCATGGATTGTACTTGCACTCGCATCACGATCTATATCAAGTTCTACCACCTATCCGAAAACGTATACCTTATCGTTGTCATAACGGCCACCTTGACACACAAATTAAAGAATCCACATTCATAAAGCTTAAACCCCTAACTATAATAGGACATGCTAACAACTTCAATAGGACATGCTAATAACTTTAATAGGTCATGCTAACGCTAACAGATCAACCTGTCATGTTCTGACGTTCTGATTTCACGTTTCCATGAAAAAGAGAGGGAATTGGATTCTCCAAGGTCTAGGCATACTTGTATGGAGCCGCATCAGATCCAAAATCATTTATGTTGTCTGTAATGAAAGAAATTCAAAACTCTTTTCGCAAGGTTGGTAGATGTATCTAGTAAAGCTCACTAAAGTATCCATGAGGTATATCGGCATGAACACTATACATTTCAAAGAAATGAAAATTTGATATTTGTCATCCTCCATCATCACATTTTGAGCTTGTTATCTCAACACTCCCTCAAGCTCAATGTCATCTCCCGTAATTCAAGCATCTTCCAAAACTTCTTCAACTTTGTTGCTCCGAGTGCTTTAGTAAAAATATTAGCAACTTGCTCATCTCTCTTCACATAAACAAGATCAATATCACTTGCTAATACCTTTTCTCTGATGAAGTGATAATTTACCTCGATATGCTTTGTTCTAGCATGAAAAACACAATTTCATGCTAACTAAATACAACTAAGATAATCACAATAAATGATGATAGGATTTTGCACTTCAACACCTAAATATGCAAGTAGCGTCTCTATCCATGAAGCTTTGTATGCTACCATTGTAGCATCTTTATACTCCACCTCTATACTCGACAAAGCAACAATGGGTTGTTTCTTACTAGTCCATGTAATAGCTACGCTCCCAAGTGAGAATAGAAAGCCACAAGCACATTTTCTATCCAGAATACTACCAGCCAACCTGCATTGGTGTTCCATGAATTCGCATAAAACAATGCATAATCCAACGTAGCACTCACATAATGTAGAGTGTGTCTAAAACCATCTAAATGAGCTTTCTTGGGAGCCTACATAAGTTAACTTTCAAGTCCAGCAGTGTAGCTTAGATCAGCCCTTGTAATTGTGAGATATATCAAACTTCCCACTATTTTCCTATGCATAGTAGCATTTTCTAATGCTTCACCTGATGTAGTATCCAACTTCATATGATGATCTAATAGCCTGCTTTTGTATGTATAAACTCAATACCCCAAAAATAGTGTAGCATACCACGATCTCCCTACATAAGGAGTTTATTTACCTCTTAAATGCTTTCTTCATTATCACCACCTACTATTAAGTCATCAATATAAATATCCATAATCATAATGCCATCATCACCTTTGTGTATAATGAGTGATCTAGATTCTACATCTTACATAGAAAATCCACTAGTGATTAAATAATCAACAATCCTTGCATGCCAAGCATGAGAGGCTTGTTTAAACCCATACAAAGCCTTTTTAAACCTGCAAATAAATTTTGGGGGCTTTGAATCCTCGTATCCTTGTGGCTAGTCCATGTATATGTCTTCTTGTAACTCATCATGTGAGGTGTTCTTCACATCCGTTTGATGCAAAATCCATCCTTTTGCTATAACCAATGCAACAAGTGCTCCGAGAGTAGTCATCTTAGCTACAAGGCTGAATGTTTCTTCATAATCAATGCCATATTTCTTTTCATATCCTTTTGCTACCAATCGTGCTTTATACCTACTTATGCTACCATCATCATTGTGCTTCACCTTGTAAACCCGTTTGCAGCCTAAGGATTTCTTTCCTTGCGGCTATGGAACCAACTTCCATGTTTCATTTCCATAAACTATAGCCATATCCTCATCCATAGCTTTCTCCCAATCTACATTTCTACATCTTCAAGACAAGAAGGTTCAACATCTTGTATTACCTTAACCATGTAGGCACAATGACGAGCCATGTAGCTATCATACACCAATCATTGCACTAAATTCCGAATCCTCCTAGATCTTCTTGGTCTTGGGCCACTTCTCCTTGTATCATATGCATGTGCCTTTCTTACTCCTAGAGTCTTCAAAGAGGGAAATTCAATCTCCTCATCAAGACTCTTTTCTGAACCACTTGAATCTCCATTGTTTTCTTCAAAACTTGTAGTTGTTTTACTACCAGAAAAAAGATTTTCTTTACCTTTCTTGGATGTAGTCAACAAATTGCAGGGCCAAAGCTCCCATGCAATCTTCCACTCCATGGATTTGAGTTGGAACTATTGCTTTGGCCATGCATCAAGTACACTCAAAACTTGAGATTCTACATGAGTTTTTACTATTTCCTTTGTCATTTGAGTCAACATTAAGTCATTCTTCGACATCTGCATAGAAGCTTGACACTTCATCAAACATCACATCTCTACTTACCTTCACCTCTCGTGTGAGTGGGTAGTAGAATTTATATCCCTTTTGCTCAACTGAGTACCCAATAAAGATACATTTTTCTGATTTTGGATCAACCTTTGTCCTCAACCCAAATGGAACATGTAGATATGCAACACAACAAAACACTTTCATATGTGATAAGTTTGGAGTTTTACCCGAAACTTCTCTTTAGGTGTAACTTGATGTACAAAAGCAAATAGAGTTCTATTCATGATGTATACAATAGGATGCACAGCTTCTACCCAATAACAATGAAACATATTCCTCTCATCCATCAAGGCTCTTGTTATTTCTCTAATATATCTATTTTTTCATTCAACAACGTCATTATGTTGTGGTGTGTACTTGCATCAAAACTATCAGTGAATTCCATGACTTTTAAGAAGCTATTGAACTCATTTAACGTGTATTCACATTCCCCATAAGATCTTAATGCCTGGGTATACTTGCCTATCTATTTTTCCACCATAGACTTGAAATTCTAAAAGTTGGTAAACATTTATTCTTCGCTTTTATGCAGTAGAGGCATACTTTTGTGTATGAACATCAATGAAAGTGACATAAAACCTACATCTTGTTGATATATTTAGGTAGCTATGTGTGTGAACACTCTAGGATTCTCGGGGCATTTTTTTCCCTCTTTAGGAGTATTTTCTCCCCCGGCTTGTATATACACATATTGCCCTAACAGGATACTTATATTTGTAAATTCTAGTGGTAATACATTCAGTATTGTGTGTTGTGCTCCAAGCTTCTTCTTCTTCCTTGTGTTGTGCACGTGCTTCCACATGTTTCTAAATTCAACAATTGGTATCCGACTAGGTTGTCGCTTCATCTAGGGCGTCGTCGACACCCCTCTGGTCACAGTCTCAGAATCACACAAAATTTGGTATGCATACTCAAGGTGATTAGGAGATAAAAAACGCTTCATTCTCTGGTGCCGAAATCATGATTTGAGCTCATTTCGGCCTCTGAATGCACTATGTTAGTGCTTGTGTAGGCTATCTTGTCTTTTTTTGCCAAAGATATATACCAGTTTTGGTTCGCCAGTATAAGCATCTCGAAGTTTGCTACAGGTCTAGTAGAACTCGTTTGGGTAGTTCTGTTCAACTTTTTTAGATAGAGTCATTTTTCTGCATCAAGGTATTTTAGTTACTGGCTATGGCTGAAAGCAATTATGTTGTAACAAAGTGATAGGTAGGAGATGGTTGAACCACACCCTAAGCGAGAGGATTAGGAAGTAATCCTCAATCATGGCTTTTGGGGCAAGTGGTTAGCCCATCACATTCCTATCTAAGAGGTTGTGAATGTAAGGAATTGAACTCACAACCTCTTGGATAGGAATGTGATGGGCTAACCACTTGCCCCAAAAGCCATGGTTGAGGATTACTTCCTAATCCTCTCTCTTAGGGTGTGGTTCAACCATCTCCTACCTATCACTTTGTTACATATGTATTCCATATGCTGGTTGTTGAGGATAAGTTGGATGGTACCAATTATGTGTTGTGGGCTTATATGATGCATCATGTATTGGTTGCAAAAGGATTATGGAATATTGTCTAGGGTGTTGAAACACGTCCTCTTACACCTGCAAATACAGGTACTGCAAATAGAGGTATTGAAGCTGATGCAAATGGTGTAGAAGATGGTGATATTCTACAAATTCTTGTTCATGTTGTTGTTTCTATTGCACCTACTATAGAGAAAATTTGTTGGGATGGTAGAGATGCTCAGGCACATGCATTGATATCTTTGTGTGTCAAACATGCTATTATTCCTCACATTTACTCTTGCAGAATAGCTAAGGATGCTTGGGATACACGTACCACATTGTACGAGACTAGGAATGAAGCTTGTGTTGCTTACCGCTGAAAACAATTGGAGAGTGAGCCATTGAATGAAGGTGATTCTATGAACAATTTTCTTACAAAGATCAAGGATTTGAAGGAACAGTTGATTTTTGTTGATGAAGTCCTTCCTGACAGTTCACCTATGCAGATTGTTCTGAATGGTCTTCCCGACTCATATCAGAGGTTTGCATCTACTCTTCATTTGATGATGAAAGACAATCCAAATGCCTTAACATTTGAAGAGTTAGTTTTTGTTTTGTTGTAGGAAGATCAATCTAGGCAGAACAGGTCTATTATGCATGTTGCAGATCACGCTTTCCTAGCTAGTCAGAAGGGCAAAGGAAAATGGAACTCTTCTATAGGTAAGCAGAAATCTGCTAATTTTGCACAATCGAAGAAGGAAGACAAAGATAAGAAGAAATCAGAGAAGCAGAAATTTTTTTGTAAATACTGTAAAGCAAACGATCATGTCATTAAGAGCTGTCCAAAACTGGTTGCTAAAGAGGCAAAGAAGAAAGAGGCCGGAATGGTTGTTGCAAAGACCTCTACACCAAAAACACAGTCTGCTAATCTTGTGCAGGATGAAGAATGGGCATTTACTATTGTTTGGAATTTTGACCCATCGTCTCATGAGCAATGCATGTCTGCACTAGACTCAGATGTTTGGTACTTTGATAGTGGGGTGATCAAACATATTACCTTATATCACAATTTCTTCCCTTCACTCGAGCCTGCCCCTATAGGGAATACTATTACACGCACAAAAAACTCCTCTTATCCTGTTATGGAAGTTGGTAAGAACATTCAGACTACTACTGATGGTAGTTCTTTCACTTTGTCAAATGCTTTATTTGTGCCAGAGATCAAGAAGAATGTGTTATCAGTTTTGGCATTAGCCAAGATTGGCTTGGTTGTGAAATTTGTTGATGACAATTGTACAATTCATGATCTGTCAAATGGGGACGTGATTAATACTTCTGGCATTTTATCTCGTGGGCTATATAAGCTCATAGATTTTCAAAAATCTATAAATGATTCAGCATGTGCAGTACATGATTCTTAGGCTATGTCAGATGCAAAGCTTTGGCATGCATGCTTTGGACATCTGAATTTTGCTAGTTTGCTACCCTTGCAGAAATCTGAAATGGTGTCCTCTTTGCCCAAAATTTAGGCACCCGAAAAACATGCTTATGAAGGCTATATTTTGGGAAAAATGCAGCATTCCTCCTTTCCAAAAGATGGTTCAGTTCGGGCCACTCAGAAAGTGCAGCTTGTACATATGACGTCTGTGGTCCTATGCAGACACCTTCTTTTCGAAACTATCTTTACTTTGTGACTTTCATTGATGATTTTTCTAGGCATGCATGAGTATATCCACTCAAATAAAAGTCCAAAGTGTTTATGTGCTTCAAAGAGTTTTTGGTTTTGGCTGAAAAACCGTCATCATGTAAAGTGGGCACCCTCTGTTCTGATCGGGGGGATTATATGTCTTCTAATTTCAATGCATTTTTGGCTCAACTTGGGATAAAACATCAGTCTACATTGTTGTATAAACCTCAACAGAATGGAGTTGTTGAATGGAAGAATAGGTCACTCATGGAGATGGCAAGGTGTATGGTCACTACTAGAAATAGGGGGCATAGCGATGCCCTCGAATTGAAAAAAAAAACAAAAACCATCGCTTATGCAAGGATAGCATCGCATAAGTGATGGCCGTGTTTTTTTTTTAAGAGCTATCATCGCATAAGCGATGCTAACATCGTTTATGTGATGCTAAAACTATGCGTCCCAAATAGCGTCCCTAATTAGCGATGCAACTTGCGATGTTGGCAAACTGGCTACGATGTTTTAGCAGGCATAAGCGATGTCCTGTGTTCCAGAGCATCACATAAGTGATGCTCTAGAATGTTAAAAATAAATTTTGATTTCTCTAGGCACATTTGTGTCGGAATTTGGACGCAAAGAGAGAGAGAGAGAGGGAGAGAGAGAGAGAGAGAGAGAGAGAGAGAGAGAGAGAGAGAGAGAGAGAGAGAGAGACAGAGACAGAGAGCAAGAGCACACACATAGCAAGAGCGAGTGAGCAAGAGCAAGAGCGAGCAAGAGCAAGAACACTCGTTGAAGCCAGGTATGCACACACACACACATACATATGCATACACAAACATATACACACATAGACACACACACATACACATAGACACACACACACACATACACACACACACATATACACACACATACACACATAGACACATAGACACATAGACACATAGACACATAGACACATAATGATGCATACACACACATACACATGCATAGACACATACACACACATACACGCACACACATACACGCACACACATACACACACACATACACACATATACACACATATGTGCATACACACACACATAGAGAGACATACACACACATACACATACATGGATACATATGCATACATAATGCATATGCATACATAATGCATATGCATACATAATGCATATGCATACATAATGCATATGCATATCCATACATAATGCATATGCATATGCACACATACATACTTACATGCATACACACACATATGCATACATAATGCACATGCATACATACACATACATAATGCATACACACACATATGCATACATAATACATACACACACATATGCATACATATGCACATGCATATGCATACATATGCACATGCATATGCATACATATGCACATGCATATGCATACATATGCACATGCATATGCATACATATGCACATGCATATGCATACATATGCACATGCATATGCATACATACATGCATACACATACACACATACACACATACACACACATAGACACCACACACATAGACAAATACACACACATAAACACATACACACTCATAGACAGATACACACTTACACACACACACATCCAAAAACATTTACACACATGCACACCGACACATATATATATATACACACAAGTATATACACACATAGACACACACACACACACATAGACACACACATAGACACACACACATACACATACACACACATATACACACACACACATAGGCACACACACTTACACACACACACATCCACACACATTTACACACACACATACACATGCATACAGACACATATATATAGATACACACACATACACACACATACATGCATATGCATACATAATGCACATGCATATGCATACATACATGCTTACATGCATATACACACATAGCACATACACACTCATAGACACATACACATGCACACCAACACATATATATAGATACACACGTATATACACACATAGACACACACACATACATACATAGACACAGACACACAAATACACATACACTCACATATACACACACACACACACTTACACACACACACATCCACATGCATTTACACACACACATACACATGCATACAAACACATATATATAGATACATACACATACACACACATACACACACATACATGCATATGCATACATAATGCACATGCATATGCATACATACATGCTTACATGCATACACACACATACACATGCATACACACATACACACACACATACACACATATGCACACATATATGCACACACACACACACATAGAGAGACATACACACACATATACATATATATAAATACATAATGCACATGCATATGCATAGATACATGCATACACATACACACACATTCACACATAGACACATACACACACATACGCAAACATATGCATACATATGCATACATAATGCACATGCATACATAATGCACATGCATACACATACACAGACATAGACACATACACATACATACACACACATATACACACCGATTTACATACACATAGAGACACACACACATACACACACATATACACACACACGTACACACATAGACACATACACACATAATGCATATGCATATGCATACATACATAATTACAGGCATACACACACATACACACATGCATACACACATACACACGTAGAGAGACATGTACACGCGTACACACACATACACACACATGTATATATATGCATACATAATGCACATGCATATGCATACATACATGTTTACATGCATGCACACACATACACACAGATACATATACATGCATAGACACACACACACACGTAGAGAGAGACACACACACATACACACATATATATGCATACACATGCATGTAAAGAGACATACACACACATACACATACATGCATACATATGCATACATAATGCATACATAATGCATATGCATACATGATGCATATGCATACATGATGCATATGCATACATACATACTTACATGCATACATAGACATACACACATATACACACACATACACACACATATGCATACATACATACTTACATGCATACACAGACATACACACATATACACACACATACACACACATATATGCATACATAATGCAAATGCATATGCATAGATATATGCTTACATGCATACACATACACACATAGACACATACACACACATAGATACATACATGCACATGGACACATACACACATATACACATACACACATATACACAGACATATACACACACATACACAGACACACTTACACATGCATACACATAGACATACACACATAGACACACACACACACATACACACATAGACACACACATACACACATACAAACTTACACACACAGAGATACACACACACATATATTAACAAACACATACACACATAGACACATACATACTTACAAACACACATACACACATCCACACACATTTACACACACACACACACATACACATTCATATAGACATATATATATAGATACACACATATATACGCACATAGACACACACACATACACACATATACACACATAGACACATACACACTTACGCAGAGACATACACACATCCACACACATTTACACACATACATACAAATGCATAGACACATATTTACAGATACACACGTATATACACACAAACACACACACACACATAGCCACACACACATACACACACAGGGACACATACACAAATATATATGCATAGATAGACACATAGAGACATACACACATATATATGTATACACACACATAGAGACACATACACACACACATACACATGCATGCATACATATGCATACATAATGCATATGCATATGCATACATACATACTTACATGCATACACACACACATACACACACATGCATACATTTGCATAGATAATGCACATGCATATGCATACATACATGCTTACATGTATACACACACTCACATATACACCCACATACACATATACACACATGCATATGTACACATATATATATTGATTTCTAACCCATTTTGTTTTATATGTTAGGTATTATGGATCCTAGTAGAGAGAGAAAGGGGAAACTCACTCTCATAAAAAGTCCTATGAGAGCAAGAGTTCCGTCTGAGACTCGAGGGATCATCATGCATGAGTACTCAGAGATGCCTCATGATGAGCTAGATTATACGATCCAGATGCTTACCCAGCGAACAGAGGAGGGCTCTTCTGCAACTCCATATGCAGGAAGACATCTATCTGCTCATAGGTATGTTTTTTTTCATAGACTTTTTTAATGATATTATAACACATATTTTTATTTATTTTTATCTATCTATTTTTCAGGACACCTATACCACCTCCAGATCATGATAGCAGAGCAGAGTTGCCTATGAGGACATGCATAGGCACCTTAGGGCTAGAGTGCGATATAGAGCCAGAGGGGAACATTGTATACATAGGGAATGGATTTGCGTTCAAGAGAAGAATGTGGGAATTATGCGACTCTTCCCTGCACCTTGTCCACTTACAGTGAAGTAATTATAAATTTTATGTATAAATTGAAACAAATATCTTATGTTTTATTTACATGATTTTTTTAAATTTTGTAGTGAGCATGATGAGAAGGATAAAAAATATGTACTTAGATTACTTGAGATAGAGTTTGGAATAGGATGGTCGCATAAGTGGTGTCTAAAAGAGATGCGGACACTTATGGCTCAACGTCACGATAATGCACGGTATGCATTGCTTTTATGTATATATATGTGGATATGAGTATGTGTGTTTATGTATGTATGTATGTATATGAGAGAGAGAGAGAGAGAGAGAAAAGAGTGAGACTAGAGGTACAAATACACGCATACACACACATGTACATCATACATGCACATTTACACACATATAAACATACATGCACATTTATACATACACACACATACATGCACATTTTTACACACACATACACATGCATGCAGTTACACGCATATAATGAATACACAGACACATAAACATACTCACATACACATACACATGCATAATCATATCTACACACACATAGACTCATATAATCATATTTACATGCATATATATATATACACATGCATATACACACACACACACAACACATGCATACGCACATATAGATACACATACATACACACATGCATACGCACATATAGAAACACATACATATACACATGCACACTGATATATATATATATATATATATATATATATATATATATATATATATATATATATATATATATATATATATATATATATATATATATATATATATATATATATATATATAGACATCTATATATAAATAAATAAATAAATAAATCCTATTTCAAAAATCCTAATTCAAAAACACTAATTTTGATATTAGGAGACGGTGGTGGAGTTCCATCTGATTGATCAGAATCTACAAATAATGGTATTTGATATTTTAATAATATGATTATCTACATACATAAACATTCACATATACATATTTACACATACACACATATTCACATATACACATTTACACATACATGCAGATTCACATATACACAAATACACATTATTGTGGGATAAATGCATGTATTTTGTATGAATGAGTGTATATGCATGCATGTGTGTGTATGTATACATACATGCATTTATACATACATACACATTATTGTGAGATAAATGCATGTGTTTATTTTGTATGAATGAGTGTATATGTGTGCATGTGTGTGTATATGTATGCATATATGTATGTGTATATGTTTGCATGTATATGTGTATGTGGGTATGTGTATGTGGGTATGTGTATGTGTATGTGTGTATATATGTGTATGTATTCTGATTTTTTTTTTTATTTGAGATTAAATTAACAGGAGATATTGTATGGTGGAAAAAAATAACAGGTGATCTAACAGGTGGTAGCTTTTTCGTAGAGATCTAGATCTTCAGGAGTCATTTCCTCAGCAGAAGGCATACAAATTAATAGTTTATATTTATAATTTTCATATATTTTAGTATTTCTTTACATTTAATTTATGTATTTCTTTTTTCTTAAATAAACAGGTTGATGCAAAGAAGAGAGTTGAGTCGGGTCAAACATCACACCTAGGCCAAATGGGCCATCATGGTTTTGTAGCTACATTTGTAAGTATATGTGTTATTGTGAGTATATTTTTTAGTTTAGTTAAAATGCAAGAAAGTAATCTTTTTTATTTGTTTCAATGCAGCGAAAGGATTATGGCCGATATCCTACAAAACATGAGATCGAGTATGCTACACATTTTGGATATCAGCATTTAAGCGAGTATATTGGAGATCATCCGGATGCCTTTGTGAGTATTATTAAATTTTATATAATTATTTTATGTTTATGGATGTTTTAATTGCTTTACTTATTTATGTTTTGTTATATGTAATACAGGAGTATTATGGAGAGGTAGATATGGATGAGGTGGAGAGATAGACACAGGAGGGACGATCTCGATCGTCACAGGGTGATCATGATGATGAGGATGAGGATGATCAGGATGATCATGATGCTATTGATGATGATGATGATTTGGATTCTTGATTATGACATTGGATTAATGTATTTACATTGATATATATATATATATATATATATATATATATTTCATTTCAATTATGTTTTGAATTGTGTGTATGGTATTAAGTAATGAAAAATTTTGTTCTATTGATTGTTATTATTGTTTATATTAAGTATGTGTTTTAGTACTTTAATTATATAATTGATTTATATGTGTGTATGTATGTGCATGTATATGTGTGTGTACGTATGTGCATGTATACGTGTGTAATATGTGTGTGTATATGAATGTATGTACATATGTATATGTGTATATGAATGTATGTGCATGTGCATGTGTAACTGTATATGTGTATGTATGTGTATGTGCATGTGCATGTGTATGTGTGTGTGTATGTGTATGTATGTGCATGTGCATGTGTAAGTGTATATGCGTGTATATGAGTATGTGCATGTGCATGTGTATGTGTGTGTATATGTATGTGCATGTATATGTGTAAGTGTATGTGTATATGTGTGTTTGTGCATGTATATGTGTATATGTATGTATGTGCATGTGTGTGTGCATGTGTATATGTGTGTGTATGTATGTGCATATATATGTGTATGTGTGTGTATATATACATATGTGCATATGTATGTGTATGTGTATAAACATATACAAATGTATGTATATGCATGTGTATATGTATGAAACATGCATGTGCGTGTGGATGCATTTCCATTTGCATCCATGTGCATGCATGTGGATGTGCATATACATGTACTTAAGTATATGTTAATGTGTGTATGTATGTATGTATGTATATATATATATATATATATATATATATATATATATATATATATATATATATATATATATATATATATATATATATATATATATATATATATATATATGCAATAATGCATGCATGCAAGTATTTTTATGTGGTTGTAGAAATGTTTGTGCATATGCATGTGTATGTGTGTGTATGTGTAAGTGAATGTGTACATGTATGTGCATGTGTATATGTGTATATGTGTGAATGTGCATCTTCATCATGTATAAGTGTATATGTGCATATCAATACGTGTGAGTATGCTAACTAATGAAAATAAAACAATTCAAATGATATACAAAGAATGGAAATTGTACTTACAATAGTTAGCTATACTTTTTGCTTGGTTAGCTTCTTGAATAACTTGCAATAAAGAGAGGGAGAGAAAAGGGAGAGAGAGAGAGAGAGAGAGAATTCAAAGAGAGAAAGATGTAGAAAGAGAGAAATAGAGATAGAGAGAGACAATAAGATAGAGCTTAGGCAAAACAACAATTCTGCATATACTTGTTTCAACTGGTAAGCGCAGCGCAATTGTGAATGTTGGAGAGCTCTTCAACTGGTAAGCGCAGCGCAATTGTGAATGTTGGAGAGCTCTTTGAACATGCCGATCGAAGAGCCTCCAACGTTATAATTTTTTTCCCTCAATAGACCGTCATGTAAGTGATGGTAATGCATCGTAAAAACCACTGGAATTGGCATCGCATAAGCGACGTTTTTAGTGTCCCTTATGTAACGCAAAAAAGTATCGCTTATGTGATGCTTTTTTAAACCATTGTGTTAGTGATGCTCTATGTGAGCGTCACAGATCCCGTCATGCCACATGTCAAAAAAAAATGTCACTTGGCTCGTCGTTTAATCGACTGTCTACGCTCGACGCTTCTTGCGATGCATTTTGCAATTTTATAGTGACGAAATTATGTCATCTTAACCGTCGCTATGCGCCCATATTCCTTGTAGTGGGTCAAGAGTCAAGCTTTACCACATAGTTTCTAGCTTGAGGCTATCATGTGTGCAACATATGTACTTAGCACGTGTCCCCCTAAAGCGATGTAGTATATCACTCCATTTGAGGCTTGGCATGGTCACTAGCCATCTGTTGCTCATCCGCATGTTTTTGGTTGTTTGGCATATGTGTTAGTGCTTGAAAAAGATCGTAGAAAATTGGATGATAAAGCATTAAGATGTATTTTTGTTGGGTAGAGTTCTGAAAGCAAAGGCTATCGTCTATATTGCCCACAGACTAAATGCGTTCTGGTTTGCCATGATGTTTTTGTGGAAGATGTTATTCAACCCTTACTTTCATGTACTAAGGAGACATCTATTAGCTCCAAAGACATCTATGATACTTTGCTGCCTCTTTTTAGAGGTGGATGGTCTAGTGCTGGTCCTAATGAGGCAACTTCTTAGCCTTTATAGGTTTCATGTGATGATGCACATCATTCCATTTTTTATGCAAATTTACATCATGCTCTTGTTGATGAGAGAGTTGATATTGAACAAGCAAAACCTATGCAAAAATGGCTGGTGTAGACTTTGCGTGAGAGCAAATTAGATGCACCTTTGTCATACTGTACTCATTCAGGCTCTCATAGTGCCTCTTTTTCATCAAATTGCTATGCTATGGCTGTGTCTAGTCTTTGTGATGAGAATGAGCCTGTTTCATTTAATGAAGCACAAAAATTTAGAAAATTTGATGGTTGTTATGTAATCTGAATATGATGCTATAATGAAAAATGGTACCTAGTCTTTATGTGACTTGCCACTTGGCAAGAAGGTCATTGGTACTAAGTGGGTTTACAAGTTGAAGCATAAGCCTAATGGAACAGTTGACACGTAAAGCTAGGCTTGTTGCAAAGGGTTATGCATAGGAAAGAGGCATTGATTTTGATGAGACCTTTGCACCTACATGTCGTATGACTACTGTTCATAGCATCTGTACACTTGTAGCCCATCATGGTTGGAACGTACATCAGTTGGACATTAAAACTGCATTTCTTAATGGTGACTTTCATGAAGAAGTATATGTTTTTCAGCCCCGTGGCTTTGTGCAGAAATGGCATGAGAACCAAGTGTGCAGGTTAAAGAAGGCATTATATGGTTGAAAGCAAGCACCACGTGCTTGATATGAAAAGATACATGCCTATCAGATTGCACATGGTTTTGAGAACAGTCCAATTGAAAGCACCTTATATGCTAAGCATGTTAATGGTGTGCTTCTGATCATTGTTGTCTATCTTGATGACATGCTACTCACTGGTCCTATTGAGAAGCATATTGCTGATTTTGTATGCCTAATTTGAGATATCTGATTTGGGGCATCTACATCACTAATTGGGCATTCAGTTTATGCAAGTTGATGGTGGAATGGCTTTGTGTCAAATGAAATATATTGACACATTATTATAGTGTTTGCCTATTGCCACTCCTATGGAGACAGGTTTACGATTGAGTCTTCATGATGCTGGAGAAGCATTTGATGTTGTCCTATATCAGCACGTTGTTGGATGCTTGATTTACTTACGCATTACTCGACCATATATTCGGTTTGCTGTCTCACAGATGAGTAGGTTTATGCATTGCCCAAGTGTCAAGCATTGGCAGGCAGTTAAGTGCATCTTTTGCTACTTGAGTGGTACCTAGCTACTTGTGTTGTTTTATCCCAATGCGAGATCACTATTCCCAGATTTGCTGTTTTTTTTGACTCCAATTTGGCTGATTGCTATGACACTCATGTGTCCACTAGTGGTGTTTGCTTCATGCTTGGTAGTTCATGTATATCTTGGTTGAACCAGAAGCAGCCTCCTATGGCCACTTCCAAGTGTGAGGTTGAGTATAGGGCAACTTTCACAGCGACTATTCAGGTGTGGCTTAGACATCTTATGGTTGATTCGGGTGTTGTTCAGTCTTTTGCCACCACCATCTTCACTGATAGTCATAGCACATTGGCAGTTGTGATGAACTCTGTGTTCCATGCTCGCACTAAGCACATTGAGGTGCATTATCATTATGTCAGGTAAAGGTTCTTTGCTAGAGAGATCAGCTTGGCATATATACCCACACAAGAGAACATTGCAGTCCTTTCCATGAAGGCTCTACCTAGGGAGAAGTTTGAAGCTTTTCGAAAAGCTTTGGGCTTACTTCCTTTTGTGGATTGATTCCACATAGCTCGGCACTTCCTTATACATGAGTTCCAACTCCTTACTTACCGCATCACTCCTAGGGGGATTTTTTGATATATTTAGTTAATGATGTGTGTGAACACTCTAGGACCAGCGGGGCACTTTTTTCCCTCTTTTTGAGGTTTTTTCCCTCGGCTTGTATATATGCCTATTGCCCTAATGGGCTACTTATCTTTGTACATTCTAGTGGTAATACATTCAATATTGTGTGTTGTGCTCCAAGCTTCTTCTTCTTCCTTGTGTAGTTCGTGTGCGTCCGCAGACCTTTAACTCCAACACATCCTCCCATAGATGTGGTCTTTCTAGGACCCCAAATTGACATGCTACACATGCCTTCTACATTTTTGCAGCCTTGAAATTTTGGTAGTCCATTGACAAGTTGCTTTGACTGCATCAATTTTAGCCTCTAAAAATTGACATGCTACACATGCCTTCTACATTTCTGCAACCTTGAAATTTGGTAGTCCATTGACATGCTACACATTTACCAAATTGACAAGCTACACATGCCTTCTACATTTCTGCAACGTTGAAATTTGGTAGTCCATTGACAAGCTGCTTTGATTGCATCAATTTCAGCCTCTAAAAATTTTGCATGTTCAATTGGCTTGTGCCAAAACTCTATATCAACAATAACACCTGCACCTTCTGCAAACAAGGCTGCATTCATTTCAAGAATTTTCAGATTTAAGGTCAATATCCTACCCACTTTGTTTCCTTTGGCGGTCAATCTTCCATCTTCTTTCTACTATTCTACATATAACCCCTCAACATTGAACCTCACTTGTAGTCCGTGGTCAACCATTTGTCCAACAAAAACTAGACTCTTTGTTATATTTGGAACATGCAACACATTAGCAAGATGTTTTACCTTCCCATCCTCCATAGATAGTGCTATGTTTCCTGTATGCTTGATAGAATGTGATGTTTCATTGCTTGTTTCAACATATCCAAGAACTCGTAATTTCTGCAAGCTACTAAACCTTTCTCCATGACTTGTCATGTGATTTGAAGCACCTAAATAAACATACTAGAAATTTCCATTCAATTTCAAAACATCGATAGACATCATATTCATCATATGATTTTGGACCATGAAAAGCTTCTCAGAATCATCTGCACTTCTAGATGCATAGTTCTTTTGCTGCCTTCTATTATTTTGATTATTCAACCTTCAATCACATTCAAAGTGTCCAAGTTTACCATAATTCTAGCATCCTTTAATAATAGGGGCTACTAGTAAATGATGAATTCATAGCAGGGCTACTAGTAAATGTGATACTCAAACAATTGTCTCTATTTGAGAATTTCGTTACCTGCTTTTAGATTTAGATATTGTAAGTGATAATGTAACACACACTTCATTAGCAAAGTATCTTAGAGATAATTAGTTGAATCTCTATTACTACAAAAGAGTCATCCACATATCATATGAGATCTAATGGTCAAGCAAAGAGCACAAACAAGGTGATTTGTAGAGTGTTGACAAGTTATGATTAATAAGATATTAGATTTGGAAAAACTACACCATGCCTTTTGGGCACAACATGTTACTTACAAGAACGCATTACGATATACTTTCATCATGGGCTGAGGCAAAATGCAACCTTACGCATTGATTTTTTTGATATATCTACTACTATCCAAAGGATATGAATGGGATGTTCATGAGAAGTTCTAGGAGCTAGATCTAATAGAGCACTTTTTATAGGAGAAAAAGTGCCACGTTTTAGTATTTCCTTTGTGATTTGAGTCAAGATTAAGTCCTTCTTTGGCATCTGCATAGAAGCTTGACACTTCATCAAACACCACATCTCTACTTACCTTCACCTATCTTGTGAGTGGGTTGTAGAATTTATATCTCTTTTTCTCATAGGATTACCGAATAAAGATACATTTTTTGTGATTTTGAATCAAGCTTTGTCCTCAAATTGGAACCTGTAGATATGCAACACAACCAAACACTTTTATATGTGATAACTTTGGCGTGTTACCTGTAAACTTCTCTTTAGGTGTAACTTGATGTACAAAACCAATAAGAGTTCTATTCATGATGTATACAATAGGATGCACAGCTTTTACCCAATAACAATGAGGCATATTCTTCTCATCCATCAAGGCTCTTGTTATTTCTCTAATATATCTAATTTTGGGTTCACCAACATCATTTTGTTGTGGTTTGTACATGCATCAATACTATCATCAAATTCCATGACCTTTTAGAAGCTACTAAACTCATTTAACATGTATACATCTCCCCCATTGGATCTTAATGTTTGGGTATACTTCCCTATCTCCTTTTCCACCATAGCCTTGAAATTCTGAAAGTGGATAAACACTTTATTCTTCTCTTTTATGCAGTATATGCATACTTTTGTGTATGATCATCAATGAAAGTGACATAAAACCTACATCCTCCCATAGATGTGGTCTTTGTAGGACCCCAAATATCTGTATGTACTATTTCTAGCACATTCTCACCAGCATGCTTGTCATGTGGAAATGATGCCCTTGACTGTTTACCAAATTGACATGCTAGACATACCTTTTACATTTTTGCAACCTTGAAATTTGGTAGTCCATTGACAAGCTCCTTTGATTGCATCAATTTTAGCCTCTAAAAATTTGCATGTCCAATAAGCTTGTGCCAAATCTCTATATCAACAATAACACCTGCGCCTTTTGCAAACGTGGTTGCATTCATTTCAAGCATTTTCACATTTAAGGTCAACATCCTACCCATGTTTTTTCCTTTGACGATCAATCTTCCATCCTCTTTCTACTATTCTACATATAACGCCTCAATATTGAACCTCACTTGTAGTCCATGGTCAACCATTTTCCCAACAAAAACTAGAATCTTTGTTATATTTGGAACATGCAGCACATCAGCAAGATGTTTTACCTTCCCATCCTCCATAGAGAGTGCTATGGTTCTTTTATGCTTGATAGAATGTGATGTTTTATCAATTGTTTCAACATATCCAAGAACTGGCAATTTCTGCAAACTACTAAACCATTCATCATATGATTTTCGACCATGAAAAGCTCCTCATAATCATCTGCACTTCTAGATGCATAGTTGTTTTGCTACCTTCTATTATTTTTATTATTCAACCTGCAATCACATTCAAAATGTCTAGGTTTACCAGAATTCTAGCATCCTTTACTAATAGGGGCTACTAGTAAATGATGAATTCGTAACAAGGGCTACTAGCAAATGTGATACTCAAACAATTGTCTCTATTTGAGAATTTCTTTACCTGCTTTTAGTTTTAGATTTAGACATTGTAAGTGATAATGTGAAACACACTTCATTAGCGAAGTATCTTAGAGGTAATTAGTTGAATCTCTATTACTACAAAAGAGTCAGCCCCATATCATATGAGATCTAATGGTCAAGCAAAGAGCACCAACAACATGATTTGTAGAGTGTTGACAACTTGTGATTAATAAGATATTAGATCTTGAAAAACTACACCATGCCTTTTCGGCACAACATGTTACTTACAAGAATGCATTAGGATCTACTTTCAACATGAGCAATGGCAAAAATGCAACCTTACTCATTGATTTTTTGATATCTCTACTACTATCCAAAGGGTATGACTGGCATGGTGTGGCTCAAGCATAAGCACCACCTCCTTTACTTGTAAATCTGCAAAGACGTGAGGACTAGTATGAAGAACACGAGCGAGTGAAGGCACAAGTGCATGAGTGAAAGCACACAGACATGCACACACATACACACACATGCGCACAAGGTAAGATCAAAGAGAGGAACACTGGAAAGCTTCAATCACAAATGAGTTCTCTTACAAAAGCTCAAATCTACAAAAAGCTAACTCTCTAATAAGCTAACCCCAAAAATGAGCTCTCTAGCTCTTTTTATAGCTTTTTGACTAGTTTTGGCCCTATCCAGGCCTAGTGTCTGGCCTAGTTAAAAATTAGGTTTCAGGGCTTATTTGAGGGCTCAAATGGAGTCTAAAAATTATGAAAATTGGTAGGATGATACTTCTAGTACTCCTGAAGCTCAAGGACTCCTTGGTTTGAACAAAATGGAGTTACAAAAAGGTGAAATGATATTTACAATGGTTCAAGTGATCAAAATCATTGTTTCTGTAGGGGATTCTTTTGAAAATTTGACATACACTTCTTGAAGCTCCCTACTTGCTCCTTCTTCTTGTGTCTACACCTTTCTGATGTGCTTCCATGCTTGTGCTTGACCTTGAATTCCACCTTTCTTGTTCTTGCTCCTTTCTTCTACTTGCTCCTTCTTCTTGTGTGTCCACCATTCTGATGTGCTTCCATGCTTGTGCTTGACCTTGAGTTCCAACACATGGTCATGAGAAGTCCTAAGAGCTAGATCTATTAGAGCACTTATAGGAGACAAATGGGACAATGATAGTTAGGGCTTAGTTAGCTAAGAAAAAAAACAAAAAGTGTGGTATGATGCCCACATGAAGGATGATGATCTACAAGAAGAGGATGCATTATTGATCTACACTTTGAAACAAAATGAAAAGAAAATCCAAAAATAGGATAAAGACTACTCATTATTAGTAGGACATCCATAAGGGTGGGGGCCATTAAATTGATCATGTTAGATGGGGATGGAATGCCTAACTATATAAGTAGTCATAGAGTCAAAAAGTATAGAGATCCTTTAGAACACGATATTTTTTTATTAATTACACAAATACAACGGTAAAAATATGGAAGAAAAATTATTCAGCGAGCATACGCAAGTTCAGACAAGAGAGGAAATAAAGAGACAAAAGGAGTAAGCCCGATGAAAGTTGAGCGAAGTAAATGATAGACAAAAACAGTTTGGTTCATACAATGTACCTTATGAGTAAATTTTAATCAAAGGTCAATTGAAACTTGGAAACTGTGCATCAAGATTGTGTTGGGAGTAGTGCAGCCAAACTAGATGAAGTCCTTGCTTATTATGAGGTTACAAAAAGCACAAGAATGTAGAGAGTCAGTCCTTCAATATAAGGCTACTATTTTTGTAGCCAATATCAGCATGATACTTAATATCAAAGAGGAAGGAAATTCGACTTTTTTTTGGTGATAGAGTTATAAGAGAAACTTTCTTAGTATGTGAGGATGAGGCACTAATATTAAGAACTTGGAGGATGACACATGAAAAAATAAATACAAGTTTTCTTCATGTGCGTATTTCTATTTGTGTTGATGCACATCTTGTATTTCTGCCATTTTGTCATTTGCATTTAGGCATTCTTCACCTTCATCACCACACATCAACACTCTGAGTCCCACAACATCAATCCCATAGATACATAGGGAGTGAATATGAAAATCTTATTACATCAACTCCAATCCATCTCTACGTCTTGAGGCCAAATGGCAAATCTTACAATGCTAACTCCGTGTATGGTGATTCCAAATCCATAGCTTGAGCCACAAATAAATCAATGCAAACAACAATGCTAAATAGGACAACGTCAAATATGGAGCCACGCAAGCCAACAGCACCAAATCCTACGATGTCGGCCCCAAAACCTTTCAACCTATCAAAATCAAATCTTGATTCCTAAGAAGCTATTGGAAGTCCCCTCAAGGTCAATGGGAAATTTGGGTCCCCAAGGCATTGGTCACCAAGTTGAAGAGCAACCACATGCCTCTATGTATAAGCATTCCTAAGGAGGAATCCAAAAGGAAGCTACAAAGGAGACCAAAAGAATGGCATCAGAAAAAATCCACCCCTAAGTTATATATATATATATATATATATATATATATATATATATATATATATATATATATATATATATATATATATATATATATATATATATATATTCATAACATGTATGCAGATATAATACGTACATGTACAACTACATAGTCGCATACATGCATATATAGATACAAATGTTTAGACAAATATACATATAGACTTATAGATACACACATAGGTACATATATACATCCATAAACTTAGTTTATCAATATATATAATAAAAAGGCTTTTTAATATTATATTTTGGAGCTTCCAACGCTTTTTATAGACGATGCATTGCATTTCTCCACTCCGCAATCCATTGCTTAATCCACATACTGTACAGCATAAAAGTTGAAGTTCAACTCTTATATCTTAAAAAAGATTCCTTTCTGAAAAACACTTTTGATAATCTTTCGTTAATGTGCACCATATGCTTTGAATGTTTACATCTCTTCTCTTTAGGCCGCATGGAAGCCGCCATTGTCTATGAAAAAACCTTTAGACGACGGACAAGGTGTATCTATCCATGCTCCCGATTTTTCTTCCCATTTCAAAACAATTAAAGCAACTTTTCCTGAAATTTGAATTCAACTTTGTAAAATTCAATTCTGCAGATCTTCTTTGCACTCGCCTACCTTCCCCAGAGACCTTTGATGACAACGGTTTTGTCTCTCTTTATCTCTCTCTACGTATACACATAGACACACATACACACACACACGCATATATATATATATATATATATATATATATATATATATATATATATATATATATATATATATATATATATATATATATACACACAAACAGAGATGATGCATAGATGCAAAGATAGGTCCATGCATACAGCAACGAATTATCGAAGAAACTATTAACTCTCTGTTATCCTAATGACAATTTTGTTTTTTTATTAATGGAACAATACATTTGGAATTATTAGTTAGGCTCAGTTTTCAACGTTATGGGATGCATGCTGATGGTGGTTGTTATATAGTCAACAAGTCAATGAAACATTGTAGTAAGAAGATGGCTTGTCGTTTACAGTGAGATTAGATGTGATATGTAAAGGAAAAGAAAATATGATAGCTAATTGATTAGTCGTGAAGATAAGGTGTAATGATATTGTGGAGGTGTTAAAAGAAATGAGGACATTGACATTTCAACAAAATTTCTCTCTCTATGTGCACCCGCACACAGAAAGGCCAACTTCACTCCGTAATCTACTCTTTAATTGGTACAGAAATTAGAAACAATGAACTATTGATTCGATATTCTCAATCAAGGAGTGGAAAAAGCACATAGATATCCGATTCCCCTGTGGAACCTCATTTTTCTTCAGTAAACACATCAATTCAATCACTTCAAGTCAGGTTACGTAGGAAGCAACTGATCTTTCAACAGTTTACTAGAATAATTTCATGTCGTTTCAATTTCTTTTGGCGTCAAATTTTCTGTGGACTGTCTTTATGGTTTTTGCTTAAGGGAAGACATTCAGACATATCCACCGATTTTTTTCCACATCAGTAAAGACTGTTGAGCACAATTTTTTATCTCCCTCTTTTTTTAAAGAAGTTCGATCATTGAGATCTAGTCTTTCGAAAAGCTTGAATTAATTTGAAAGTACAATGAAAAATGGACATAGCACCAGTGGGCCCTCGAATCTTTTGAAGCAGAGGTTGAACACCTAGCAACTACTAGGATACAAAGTTCAAAGATCCATTAAAATAAAAATTAGGAAGGGATGATTTCAAGGCTAGACAAAAAATTGATTTGAATCGGGTGGCCTGAAGGCCCGGATTGAACAAGAATCTTGCAAAGCAGAGGTTGAAGCCTTGTACTCAACCCTTGTACTCGATAAAGCAATAGCGGATATCTTATTGATACTCCAAGAATTACCAAAACTTCTCAATGATAACCTAAAACCGCTATTTTACCTGATATCTAATACATTCATACACCACACCTACCTCAAAAATTTATGAATTATCTAATGTTGCAATCAGAAAGTGCAATGCAAAGTTCAGTGATCAAGTCCAATGGTGCAGCTCAAACTTGCACTTATATATGTGGAAAGATCAATATTTCTTTGTTTTTATGGTAGCATTCCCTAATTCTTCATTTACATGCACTTATATATGTGGCAAGATCAATACTCCTTTGTTTTTATGGTAGCATTCCCTAATTCTTCATCTACAGTGGTCATCCATTTAAAATTATAATTAAGAGAATTGGAATCAGGCGTATAATTATCTATATCATACTTGCACAACATGTTCAATGCATAGTGTTCTTGTGATAGCCATATCCCTCTTTTTGTATGTATGGTATCAAGTCCTGGAAACAACAAAACAATCCAAGTTCTTTCATGTTGAATCCTTACATGAGAAGATGTTTTACAAATTGCATACCATCATCATTTTGATCACGGAAAATTGATTCATCAACACATATGGCTAGAGTCTTAATTCCATCATCAACCTCAATGCCTATTTTTGTCCTTTAGGCCTATGTCATTCGGTTTGACTAGTGGCATTAAGACTCCAATGGCTGTGTGTCACACTTTCACAAAACTCTTTGGAAATATCTTAGAAGTATAGGTGGATGTTCTATGCTTGTTTTCATAAAACAGAGAAATCCACATAGCTACTGTACAGTCTTTTTTTTTTTGAAAAGTGTCATATATATCAAGTATGCCCACATCCAAAGAAACGTGTTTTCATGGTTCACAGAGAAAAATCATAAGATATTGTGTCCAAGCATGATATTTCTATGGATGAAGCTAAGGTTAGATCTTTTGTAAAAATTCCCAATCCCAAGGATGTTAAGAAAGTATAACCTTTTATGTGTTAGTGTGGTTGTTGCAAAAGTTTAATATGCATGTGTCCAATCATTGCCAAACCGCAATATGAGATCATCAATAACTTTGAGCGGAGACATAAGTGTGAAGAAACTTTAAGGAATAAAAAAAGAGTGAACTCAATTGTGGGCCTAAAATCACACAATATTGGAGTAAGTTGTATCACATGCATGTAACGTTTCTAGATATGCTACGGGATGTTTATTGGCACAAAAAATGGATGATGGAAAGATATATGTATCAGTTGACTATGTGAATCATCAACTCAATAATTAGAATCATCAATAGAGTAATGACAATGTAATTATACTACCACTAAAAGAAAAGGATAAGGCATGAAATATGTGGTGTTATATTTTAGAAAATACTTGTTAACAAACAAATGTAACTTCTTTTTAGACCATTTGCCTTTGTTATTCTTGATAGAAAACCCATGCAATACAACAAGACTTATCTAATGCTTCCTACTTCTCATGGAGTTGGAATTTTGAAGTTGCGGTTAAGAAAAGTTACATGCACATAGGGCACATCATCTTTCTAGGTTAAAGAATTCAGAACCTTTCAAAGGGATTGGTGAAAAATCTTTGACTTTGACACAAAAAAGTTCCTGCAAGTGAGAATTATTGGAACGAAGCAAGGAATCAGCACATCATAGTAGGAAGTATAAATACAAGAAATAGTCAAGAAATCCTTGCTTATTGTATAGATGATGGAGAATGAAAAATTTTTATGAATAGTGCACATCATGGATTTGAGGAAGAAATAAACCGAGGACTATAACTATTCAAACCTTTGGAAGATCAAGAGTGAATTGGCCAAAAATGGACGGATATTCCCATGTTTTTATTAAAACGTTTTATACATGTGAGCCCAATGCACCAGCTAAAAATGTTATGCTATACCATTTGTTATTTACACCTGAGTGGAGCACATCAATACAATCTTTGAAAACATGCATTACAACCTACCTAGAAGCGAGCAATGGAAGAAGAGTGAAAATATTATGCAATCATAGGAGATTGGCTACAAGGGAGAAGACATGATAATTTCCTAAGATAATGCATACATGAAAAGGAATACCTCACCATCTTAGAAATGTCCCACTTCTGAATGCTTAACAATCATTTTTTGGCAGGTCAAATAATATAACGATTTCTTTTCTACATTATGTGGCATTCCAATATTGATATGGATGCAATTGCATTCATCAAATGATGTTAGAGAGTGAATTACTCAGTGTGAAGATACCACATGCCCTTATGTCCCATGAGTCTCATGCTTAATGCATAACAATGCTCTTAATACCAATGAGTCTCATGCTTAATACATAAGAATGCATATTGATTATCTCACCAAATGCATAGTAGTGGCTACTAATTACCTCCCCAATTCTATTAGCACAAGAGTCTCCTACTAAATACATAATAATGATAATAGTGGCTACTCATTACCTCACCAATAAGCCCACTAGCAAAGCGGCCTCATTATAAATTCATAATAGTGTCTTAGATACCGCAAAGTATCTTTTTTAGAATATAGTTATATTCTTTGTTTTACCCTTAGAGATTGTAATTGATAATCTAGTACACTTAAGTAATGAATGAATTTAGATATCACTAGGTGAATTTCTTGAAATACACAGAAGTTCAACCCCATATCATGTAGAATCTAACGATCAAGCAAAGAGTACAAAAAGGGGGTCTTGTAGAGCGTTGAATAAGCTTTTTAATAATAAAAATTAGATTTCCATAAGCAATTGCACCATGTATTTTCGGCATCACATGTTACCCACAAGAGTGCATTAAAATCTACTTCAAGTTGACTTGTGCAAAATGCAATCTTACCCATTGAGTTTTCATACACACTTTACAAGTATCCAAAGTTTATAAGTAGATTGTCCATTATAAGAAAATAACAGCACATTGGAATAGACCAGTATAGAGAGTTGAGAGAAAAATGAAGACAAAGATAGATGCAGACTGAGAGATAAACAACTCAAATTCTCAGATTGTTGAGTGTAATGCAGTTATAATGATGGTGCTATCCACCTGTGTACTCCCAATGTGGAGCTTAGATGGCAATCTAGACAGACTCTAGATGAAGGGCTTACTAGTGTGCAATGCTATGTAAAGCTCAACCTTGGCCATGCTTATATAGCTTTTACAAGGCAGTTCGGTATCGATAAACATAGTCAGGAGATACAAAATAGTTGGTAAAATATACAATCCAATAATATCTCCATGACCAGAAGTCCTATCGTCTCGGCCCTATGAGACGGGGGGATGGGCCCCTCGAACCCGCAAAAGGGGGCAAGTCCCCCCTCTGCACTCTCCCCATTAAGGTTCTATGGGGAAATCGCGTGACACCACAGGGCCTTTATTCTCACCTTAAATAGCAACCCAATGGCCCGCAAGTTTATGCCCTACCTAACCTAATGGCTAGGCTCACACAGATCATTTGTAACCATCAATGATCACACAAAGACCTCATCTAACTTAGAAGTTAGGGTTTCACAAATGTCTGGGCTCTCAGAATGGCTTCTCCTCATAATGGGGGCCTTACAATTTCGAGTGCCATGGATCATTTGTGGTCACTTAAGGGTGGATTATTGAGCATATCTAACACCCCCCCCCTAATGTCCACCCTATGGTGAACTACCTCCTTGGTCCAATCCCAAGCTTTGGAAAGTGTGAAAGAAGTGGATCTCTCCCAAGAGCCTTGCTGAAGATGTCTACTCCATTTTCTTCAGTGGAATAATAGCTTATCTCCATGACCCCATCCTCAGTCAACTCACACACATAGTGATACTAAATTTTTATTTGCTTGGTACATGCATGGAACACAGGATTCTTGGTGATCGCCATGCAACTTTGGTTATCACACTTCAACTTTGTAACCTCCTATCCCTGTATTCCTATGTGCCATAGGATCCTCCTCAACCATACTGCTTCACATGCTGCAACACATGCAGCTTTGTACTCAGCTTGAGTAGAAGATAATGCTACTATCAGTTGCATCTTATTGATCCAAGAGAAGATCCTTGATCCTAAAGAAAAGCTATATCCAAAAGCTGATTTTATGGTATCAATATCTCCTGTCTAATCTCAGTCATAGTATCCGAGTAGAGATGGTCCTTCTTCATAAAGAATATTGTAATCAGTGGTTCCTTTCACATACCTGAGTATCCACATGCTTTCCTTCCAATTAGTTTTGCAAGGCTTGGTAGAGAACTAGCTTATTATTCCAACAACATAAGAGATATCTCGTCTGCTATTGCACAAGTAGATGAGACTTCCAACTAATTTCCTGTATCTTCCAATATCCATTGGAGGTGAAGTATCTTCAATAGATAATTTTTTGTTGACCTCCATAGGTGTAGAAATTTCCTTGCAATCCTCCATGTTGAATGCCTTCAATATCTGTCTTGCATACTTTTGTTGAGAGATGAAAATCTTCCCTGGTCCTTGCCAAACTTCAAGGCCTAAGCATTAATGCATTAAGCCCAAGTATGTCATTTCAAATTTTGAACTCAAAGCATCTTCTGTTTGTTGAAGAAGAGCATCATCATTTCCTGTAATCACAAGGTCATCTACGTAGAGTACAAGCACAATTGCCTTCTCTCCTCTCTTTAGAACATACAAGTTAGCATCAAAAGCACATCTTTTGAAACCTAGATCCAAGACATACTTATCTATCCATTGGTACCATGCTCTAGAGGCTTCTTTCAACTCGTATAATGCCTTCTTCAGCTTACATACCTTGTTCTCTGAATGAGGAGCCTAAGACCCTGGTCGCTGAGATAAATATACCTCCTCCTTGAGGTCGGCATTCAGGAATTTTGATTTGACATCCATGTGATAGATTCACCAACGCTTATGTGCAGCCACAACTAGTACTTAGATAGTAGTCATTCTTGTAGTGGGGGAAAATTATTCAAAAAAATCAATGGTTTCAACTTGTGAGTAGCCCTGTGCAACAAGTCTTGCTTTGTACTCTTCTAGAGTGCCATTGGCCTTGTAATTTAGCTTCCAAACCCACTTGGTGCCAATGAATGTACAGACTATTGACTGACATATGAGCAATACAAAGTGATTGTTTTGAGTGACAATTACAGGGAGATCAATAGACATAATGAATTATCTATTGTATTATGAAACAATGTTGTACATGATCATTGGCATGATAATCCATGCCCAATGATAGATAGAGGTGTAGGCTATGAAGTGAGCCTCACTCTCTTACAATATTGTCAACTAATACCTCCGAATTAGAGTCATCTATACTGCAAGTTTTACATTCATCTTTTATAGATGTTTCATTCAAATTTTGAATTTGAATTCAGCTTTGGCTCTCACTAAAAAGTGATCCAATAATCTAGCAGATATTCTCTCTAAGAATGTGTGGCTTAACAATCCATCTAACTCCATGCGTTTAGTGGCTTTTACAAATATTCCTTCAAGTCAATTTGACATTTACAAATGGTAAAAGATAGAGGGACTCATAGCAATGGTTCCCATGGAACTTCAATTATTCCTCATAAGATCTTGTCATGCCTAGCCAAGTGTGTAGGGTTGGCATTTGCACCAACAGCTCCCCGTCAAGCCAAACATCTTGGCTTCATCTTCTTCTTGAATCTTGAATGTCTCGCAATCTAATCATAGCTTTAAACCTGCAAAGTTTAGTACCATCAAATGCTTTGGTTAATAAGTCTGCACATTGCATATTGGTTGATACATATGCCAACTAAATTTCCTTGCTCAATAGCTTCTCTCTCACATAATGATAGTGGACCTCTATATGATTGGTCCTAGCATGATAAATATGATTTGCTACAAGATGTAGAGCTTGTATTATCTCCAAAATCATTGGAGATCTAGTATGCAAAGCCAAATTTGTATATAGCAATCTGATCCATTTGGCCTCTTGATTAGCATTGGCCAATCCTCTCTATTTTGCCTCTATTGAAGATAAGGCAACAGTAGGTTGCTTCATGGAAACCATGATATAGGCGTGTCACCTACAAGAGATAGATATCCTGAGGTACTCCTCCAATCATCTTTGCAACATGCCCAATCTCCATCTCAGTATATCTTGATGTCTAAATCTGAAATATAAGGAAAATATAAACCTTGATTTTGAGTCCCCTTAAGGTACTTTAAAATCCTCTTGGCAGCTTCCAAGTGAGGTGTCCTAAGTTTGTGCATAAATTGGCTTAAGGAATTTACTCCATAAGCAATATCAATGCTTGTCAATGTAGCATAGTTCAAGCTTCCCACTGTGCTTTGGTATCTTTCACTATTATCAAGCACATCACCTTCATGAGCACTTAATTTTTGGTTTACCTCCATTGGAGTGCTTGCTACCTTGGCATCCTGCAAATGAAACTTCTTTAACATGTCATGTACATACTTTCTTTGTGCAAATTCCATAGTTAGTATAGACTAACTCAAGTCCAAGAAAATACCTAGTGACCCTAGATCACTCATTTTGAACTCTTGCATCATTTGATTTTTGATCTCTTTGATTCCATTAGCATAATTACCTTTAAGTATGATATCATCAACATACACACATAGGTATATCACCTCTGAGTTACTTCTCTTAATAAACAGAGAAGTATCTGCTCTACTCATGAGGAATCCTTGATCTTGAACGTATGTAGTCCACCTATGGTTCCATGCCCTAGGTGCCTGCTTCAATCCATAAAGAGCTTTTTTCAGTTTACACACATGATTTACCTTGATTGGTTCCTCATAGCCAGAAGGTTGAGACATGTACACCTCCTCTGAAATCCATCCATTTAGAAATGCATTTTCTACATCCAATTGGTACATGTTTCAATTCTTTGATGCAGCCACACTTACCAATACCCTGATGGTTGGCATTTTGGCCACAGGTGAGACGGTTTCTTCATAATCAACTCCTTGGGTTTGTGCAAAACCCTTAACCACAATTCTAGCCTTGTACCTGCTTATTGATCCATCAGAATTTCTCTTGATCTTGTAAATTCATCTAGAACCAATTACCTTCATAGAATCCTTCTTTGCCACTAGCTCCCAAGTATCATTCTCCTTGAGTGTTTCAATTTCTTCATCCATAGCTTCCTTCCATTCTGCCTTGGTCTTTGCCTCTTCATATGATGATTGCTCTTCAAATGACAAGTCTTTTGCAAGATAAACAGAATGCTTAGTAACTAAAGAAGTGTCATACCCATATCTGATTCGCTTCTTGCTTTCCCTTTGTGATCTTCTAATTGCTTGGTTGGATGACTCAAGTATATCCTCCAAATTCTTCATCTTGACTTTGTCTTTGGATTTCCATGCCTTGAATTCTTCTAGGTTGATGATGTCCTCATCATCTCACTTGATGTTTTCAATCTGGTTTTGCTCCTCCTTGGTGAAGCTTGGAAGTTCCTCTTCCAAGTCATAAAGCAACTTTACTTTCCGCCATTCACTTTCAAACCAAGAATCATTCTCATCAAAGACATCTCCACTGACCATAAATCCTTTGTTGGAAGGATTGTAAAATCTGTATCCTTTCTGATTCAACTCATACCCTATGAAGATGCACTTCTTTGCCTTAGGGTCTAGCTTAACTCTTATTTGAGATGGTATATGCATATAAGCGACACATCCAAAGATCCTCCAATGATCAAGTGAAGGTCCTCTACCATGCCATGCTTCATATGGGGTCATCCCATCAAGAGATTTGGATGGCAACCTGTTAACAAGATAAGTGGCAGTAGATACACTCTCTGCCCACAAGTAATTAGGTAATTTTTTCTCATTCAACATTGAATTGACCTAGCTGTTTCAACAATTAGTCTATTTCTCCTCTCTGCCACACCATTTTGCTCAAGATTATACCTTGTTGTAATTTCTGTTTTGATTCCTCTATCCTGCAAGAATGCATCAAACTCATTTGAGAAGTACTCACCTCCTCCATCTGACCTTAGTCTTTTTAGACTTCTTCCTATTTGGTTCTCAACAAGTGCAAGATACTTTTTAAATCAATTGAATAGTTCACCTTTGTGCGTCATAAAATATAAGATAGTCCACCTACTGAAATCATCAATCAAAGATACATAATACCTTGATCCAGAAATTGAGGGATCCTTACTTGGTCTCCATACATCTATATGGACAAGCTCTAAGTAGTCCTCATGCATGTAACCTTTCTTTGAGAAGGGTAACCTGTGAGAGTTTCCAAACTGACAAGCACCACATTTATAGATCATGTGTCGCTTGGATACATTGGGTATCCCAAGCACACATTGATCTCTACATATTTGCTTTAAAGTTCTCTCACCAATATGCCCTATGCCAAATTTCGATCTCTGATAATGTTTGATCTTTGTAACTATAAAGTGCACTATTCCTTGTATCTTTAAGTTCAAAAGTGAATAATCTACCTATCTCTTCTCCTTTGGAAATTCTCTCGAATCCATGTTGGGGATCCTCCACAAATGCTCCATATTTGTTGAACCTCACATGCAAACCCTTTTCCACAATCTGTCCAACACTCATCAAGTTCTTGGTAATTGTAGGTACATATAGAAACCTGCTCAACATATTTTCATTTCCATCAGAGGTTTTAACATCTCCTACCTTGACCACTGAGTGCTTGGTGTCATCACCTGTTTGTACATGATGTTTTCCCTTAGGTTCCTCAAGGTCATAGAGAAGAGCTACATTGCCTACCACATGGTTTGGGCATCTTGAGTCAATGCAGAAGAGATGGTCATCATTCATACCTTGCTTTGAAGTCATATTCATAACCAGAAGGGAATCCTCTTGTTCCTCTGTATAATTCTTGTAGTCTTTCCTTGACTTGTAGCCTCCTTGGTAGTTGTTATTGTAGTTGTTGTTGTAGTTGTGATTGTAGCCTTGATGATGGTTGAATCTTCCTCTTGATTGTGTATATCCACCTCTTTGGAAACCTCTACCTCTCTGATTCTTGAAGTTCCTGTAACACTCATCTGCAGTATGATTTGACAAGCCACAAATATTACATGGTGAGAAGTTATATGGTCTCCCCCTACCTTGCTTACCTATTCTGCCCCTACCTCTTGAGGTTCTACCTCTCCCTACATAGCTCGCTTGAGAGGTTGTACCTTCATCCTCAATTCCCTTGCTTTTCCCTTTCTCTTTAGACTTGCTTTTATCTGTGTATAGGGCAAAAGAGCTACTACCTCTTGATGAATCTCCATTCTTGTTGAGCTTAGTTGTCCCATGAGAGTGGTAAGATCTGGAATCTGCATGTCCATGTACAAGTCCATGGCAGTTGTGAAGCTCTCCCATTTGTCATCTTCCTTAATGCCATTGATTGCTTCTCTCACAATCTGCTCCTCTTCAATCTCTTCTCCTATGCTTGCCAATTGATTAGCTACATCCTTAACTTTGGTCACATACTCTGAGATGCCTTGCTTGGGTTGCTTTCTTTGAGTAGTAAACTCAATCCACAATTGGTTCTTCCTAGCCCTTGTGTTGCAAAAGAAATATGAAGACAATGTTTCCCAAGTCTCTTGGGATGTCTTACAGTTTCTAATGTGTGGCAGAAGAAAATCAAAGATTGAGAGAAGTAAGTATGACCTTGCTAATGCATCTTTGGCACACCATGAATTGAGTCTTTCATGCTCCTCTCTTGTAGGCTGTCCTTTGCTTCTGAAAATGGGCATCTCCTCATCTCCTGAGATGTATCCATAGAGACACCTTCCTTGCAAGTATGTCTTCATCCTCAAGGACCATGCTTGGTAGTTGTTCCTGTCCAATTTATCAATGAAAGAAGGAAAACCATCTCCCATTTTACCTTAGCTTTGCTCTGATACCACTGTTGGGAAAGATGGATGGACACTCGAGAAAATGAGTTGGTACTACTAATCCCTGCTTTGTACCAGCCCTCTTTAGCTTCAGAGTTGTGTTGTAGACTCTCTTAGCTTTCCAATGACACAAAACAAGTGCCTATGTACTTGGGAAATGATGTGAGTAATGTTTGATACAAAATAGACCACTCCCAAGTTCACAATCAATTGAAAACCTTCTATTTTGGTACACATACTTGCTGCTTGTTAAGCTCAGTGCTTCTAGTACAATACAAATTAGAAAAAGTCCTTTTGGAGGTATCAAACTAGTCTAATGCACTAATGATTCCAAGTTGAATCACTTAAAATGATTGACTATACACAGAGAAATCAATTTAGCAAGTGTAGCATTACCCCTGATTTTTTAGGACCTCTGAAGAGATTGACCAATGATCTCTTCCATGCGCTTTTCTCCCAATCCACTAAATGGAATGTCTTCAAAATTTGTCTGTTTGTAGAGGATTTAGAGCCGATTCCGATAAGCTATAGAACATTGATAATGGTGTAGTATTGGAGCACACCTGCTCTATCATAACAAATAACTCAAGCTCTGGTTTTGCTATGTTGGAAGACTCCTTGCCCTTGCCACCTTTTGAAGAGCAACTCTTCTCTTCTACCTTCTTGATGCAAAAATCTTGGATTTTGTGTCCTTTCTTCTTGCAGTGGAAACACTCTCTCTTGAATTTCTTTTTGTCGTTCTTCTTTTTGTATCCATCTTTTGAAGAGTCTGATTTGCCTACTTTGGTATTTGCTGTGAATGCAGCATCTCCTTTGCTTCCACCACTCCTTGCCTTGAGCCACAGCTCCTCCTCCATGAGTAAGGCACTGAATGCTTCAAAAGTTAATAGTTGAGGGTGATTTGAGTATTAAGAGTGGTTACCAAACCATCAAGCTTAGGTGGACACATTCAAAGACAATGCCGAGCTAGGTCCTTGCTTGACTTTTGTACACATGCTCCTGCCACTTGATCTCATAGATTCTTTATGCAAGTGATAAACGTCTCTGGAGTCTCCCCATCAGCAAACCTTTCTGGTAATAGCTGATTCTCCAAGTTTTGAATCTGTGTCTCATTACGAGTTTCATATTGATTTCTCAATATGTTCCATGCTTCACATGCCTTGGTAGTATGCTAAATGAGAGTCATAACACTATCAGATGTACTTGTAACTAGAGCATAGGGTGCATCTGCATTTCTACATTTCCAAGCACGTAGAAGATCAACTTTAGGAGGAATCATTTGACCAAAGTTATTTGGATTAGGTGTTTCTTGAGGCTCATGATCAATCCCAAGAATAGTCTCTAGATGCTCATATGAATCAAGAATAGAAGTAATTTTAAACTTCCAAAGGGTGTAATTTGTACTATCAAGTTTACCTTTCGTGAAGGCTAGTGGTCATATCGACAACGTTGGGATGACCGGCATCATTGCTGCTCCTACTTGTGTGCCACCTAGTCCTATTGATGAACCACCTTGATTCCTAGTCAGAGATGATGACACACCGCTTGACATCTTCTCTCTTTTGTCGTTGAGACCTCTGCAACCTTATGGTTTTTGTGTTTGCACCACTCAAAACCTCTCGAGAGACTCTAGATGAAGGGCTTACTAGTGCGCAATGCTATGTAAAGCTCAACTTGGGCCATGCTTATATAGCTTTTACAAGGGAGTTCAATATCGAGAAACATAGTTAGGAGATACAAAATAGTCGGTAAAATATACAATATGACAATATCTCCACGACCAGAAGTCCTACCGTGTCAGCCCTAGGGGCTAGGGGATAGGCCCCTCAGACCTTGAAGAAGGGGGCAAGCCCCCCTCTGCACTCTCCCCATAAAGGTTCTATGGGGAAACCCTGTAACACCATAGTGCCTTTATTTTGACCTTGAATAGCAACCTAGTGGCCCAAAAGTTTATGCCCTACCCAACCTAATGGCTAGGCTCACATAGATCATCTATCACCATCAACAATCACACATAGACCTCATCTAACTTAGAAGTTAGGGTTCCACAAAGGTCCAAGCTCTCACAATGGCTTGTCCTCATAATGGGGGGCTTACAACTTAGAGCACCATGGAAAATTTTTTGTCACTTGAGGGTTTCATCACATGTTATGTGAATTAGATTTGTTAGATAAATTGCAGGAGATAATATTGAGATTAATAGGATGGATCTATTTTTTTAGAAAAAAACAAAAAGCCTCATATGATCCCCATATCATGATAAGGATTTACAATAAGGGGAGGTAATATTTTTGTACACTTTGAAACAACATGCAATGAGATCGCAGAAACAAAGATAGAGATCCTTCCTTTTCCATAGGGTATCCATAACGGTGATTTCTAGGTTGACATTTTAGAAGGGGATGAACGATTGTAGATTCAAAAAGTAGAGAGAGCCTTTAACACAAGATATACTTGAGATATTAAAAAAACCAAAGGGTAGAAACGGGGAAGAAAAAAGATTTGGAGAACACCACCACAGTTTCAGGTAAGAGAACAAATAAAGAGACAAAAATAATGAGCTCAATGAAAGGTGAGAGAACTAAATGAGAGAGACGAGTATTTTACCTCATACGAGTCTATAGCCTAATATTAAACTTAAATCAAAGGTTGATATGAACTTGGAGCCCATGCATAGAGATTGGGCTAGGACTAGAACCCAAATTACTTCAAGATGTTTTGATAATGGAACCTTAGATAATGTTATGAATCTATCCATAGCACTAAAATGTTGAGAGCCCGTATTTCAATCTAAGGCTATTATTTTGGTAGGAAATGGAAGCATGATATTATTGTACCATAAAGAACCGAAATTCTATTCCATTTTGGTGATAGAGTAATGAGAGAAAATTTATTAGTATACGAGGATGAGGATGTCATAGAGCCACTAATATTAGGAGCCTAGTGCACTATTTTTTATGAAGTAAATATAAGTTTTGGTCATGTGGGTATTGCTTTTTGTGTTGATGCACATCTTTTATTTGTGTCAATTTATAATTTTTCATTTAGGCACTCTTCACCACCATGTATCAACACTCCTAGGCCCACTAGAGACCGCCTAAATCCCATGGACCGGATTTTTCCATCTATACTTCATTGATTTGGCTATGCCTACGTGGACCAATATATCGATACTTTAGATTACCTCTTCAACCCATCTCCCGTTCTCTCTTAAGACTCCCTTTGTAATCAAATCATTAGGCTCTCTCTCTCTCTCTCTCTCTCTCTCTCTCTATTTACCTAATCTTTGTTGGGGATCAAGGTTTGTAGAAGCACACGAATAGCACAAGGAAGATGAAGAATCTTTGAGAGTAACACAATAATGAATGTATTATCAAGTGAATGTTCAATGATCAGTGATGCATTATGGATATATGTGTATATACAAGCGAGGGAAAAAAAATCCTAAAAAGGAAAAAAAGTTCCCCGAGATTCCTAAGTGTGTTCACACACATCATTACCAAAATATATCAACAAATCCCCCATGGGAGTGTAGTGAATAAGGAGTTGGCAATCATGTGTAAGGAAGTGCCATGGTATGTGGAAAGAAATAAATCCACAAAAGGAAGTAAGCACAAAGCGTTTTGAAAAGCTTCAAACTTCTCCCTAGGTAGAGCCTTTGTGAGAAGAGCTACAACATAATTTTGTGTGGCACATAAGCCAAACTGATCTCTCCAATAAAGAGTTTGTCCTTAGAATAATGAGTGCACCTCAATGTGCTTTGTGCAAGAGTGGAACATAGGGTTCCTCACTACTTCCAATGCACAATGACTACCAATAAATTTGTTGGTGTTAGAAAAGTGACCGACACCCAAATCAATCAAACCATGTTTGAGCCACACAAACTCAATAGTCATTGTGAAAGCTACCCTATACGAAGCATCACAACCAGAAGTGGTCATAGTAGGTTGCTTCTTGATCAACCAAGATATTTATGAGCTACAAATCATGAAACATAGAACATTGGTGGAAACACAAGTGTCACAATAGGTAGCCTAGTTTGAGTAAAACAAATCATGCAAATTTGGTGGTAATCATCCCCGTTGGGATAAAACTATTGGAGTAGGTAGGTACCACTCAACTAGCAAATCATGTGCCTAATTGCCTACCAATGCTTGACACCTAGGCAATGCATGAAATTGCTCATCTGAGAGATGAAAAATTGAATATCATGCTAAGTTATTCATAAGTAAATCAAGCAACCAACACCCTGTTCATAGAAAACAATATCAAATGCATCTCCAACATCATGAAAACTCAACCGCAAAGCTCTTTCCATTGGAGTGGCAATAGGTTTGAAAACTTCAATGCCAAAACACTACAATAATCAGTGAATATATTTTGTTTGTCACAAAGCTAGTCCCCCATCATCTTGCATCAATGGAATGCCCAAATGATTATGTAGATGCCCCAAATTTGACATCTCAAAAGAGGCATACAAATAAGAATTCAATTCAACAATATGTTTTTCATTAGGACTAGTGAGTAAAACATATTCAACAATGATTAGAAGTACATCATGTGATATCTTAACATATAGGGTGCTCTCAATTGGACTATTCTCAAAACCATGTTCCAAAAATCAAGCATGTGGTACTTTCTTCAATCCATACAATGCCTTCCTTAACGTACACACTTTACTTTCATGCCCTTTGTGAGCAAAACCATGAAGTTGAAATACATACATTTCTTCATGTAAATAACAATTCAAAACTGCATTTTTAATGTCCGCAAAAGTTAAATGATGAACCCGATTACATGCATAGTGATGAGTAAGTATTTTGTCCTCTCCTATTCTAGTTATGCACTAGCTAGAGAGGTGTTAGATGTAAAAATTATTGCTAGCTATAGGAGGAACGAGTATCTCAGATACCGAGGAGATTTTTTGGATCAAGATCATTCAAAAGACTCAAAGAATAATGTCTCTTGTTTCATCAATTGTATGGTTTCAAAGACTTTAAATACATCCATATGTAGTTTTTAGTCAGAAAAATACCAAAAGATATTCGAAATCTTTCTTTATACCATTTATGCTCCTACAACTTCATATTAGTATGAGATGTGATTCTCCTAGTATTTAATCCAGCTTGTGTGCTAAAAGGAGTTTTCTTCTTAAATAATAGTTTAATTTCATGATGTGTATAGTTTTAGTCTATTGCTAATATTTGACATGTGCTCCTTTGTATTCATCTTTTAAAGAACCAATCCAAAATCTCATACACATACACATCAAAAAGTACTTTTTGCCTCATGATCTTCAAAACTTTATTAAGTTTAAGCCACACCTCTATTATTTTATTTGTTGTTTCTAGATTGCCTCTTACATTTGTTGTAACCTTGCAGAATTGTTTCCAACAATTCCACATTGCATTTAGTTGTTTTCCATCACTTTTTTTTAAAAATATTTTTGATTTTGCACCTCCAATTGACACATCCTTTAGTGCATCACCTGTATTTTGTGAAAGCTTTGGATATTTTCTTAGATGAACATCAGGACCATGAAATCCCATTTCTAAAAGCAAACCTTCACATTTTTTATCCATTGATCTGCAAGAGTTGTAGGTTTGATGGAATATGCATAATCCAAGTGAAGATGAACCAACTTGTAAATTATCCTTAATTCTGCATGCAATGTACATGTGTGTAATTTTTTCAATTATTTGGATGCATAGGATCCCAAATCATGGCAGAAGATTAGAACTTATGTAGATTATAATTTTTTCTAGAAGGAGCTTCCCTAGGCTCAGTTCTATCTATCAACCCCTCTTTCACCTGGACTTTGCATGCACTATAAATTAGGTTCCTTCAAATTTGCATCCCAGACTATACCAAACATGCATTTAAGAGTCTCTAAATCTCCACTCAAATTCCATTCAATTTTAAACTTTAAATACATCTTAACTATTAACAATTCTCCTGGATGTTGCCTTGGATAACATTTGGAATGTCTGTCTATAAGAACAACTGGTTAAGTACTTTATGATTCTCAAATGGAACTTAAGCACACCCAACCCACCATAACTCCATTTTTTATTATACTTTGAGAGACGGAATATCCACTTTACCAAGGCTATAGTCCAAAGATCTATTCATTATTTCAATTGTAATTCCTTCCATTTTTTTGATGTTTTTTTTTTTAGCTTTATCAACATTTATTATAGATTTCAAACGGCTACAACATTCATTTTCTTTTATATCATAGAATTAAACCATATATGTTTGAAGTCTCCTAATATATATCCATATATTAATAAACACATTATGAGTGAAATGCAGATTTTGTTTTCCTACCTCATGAACCATGTTTCCACGAGTATGTTTATAATCACCAAATATGGATGTGATTTTTTTCCTCAAGTAGAGAGGATCATTTCCCACATCAAGAGGTCTAGGCAATGCAAATATTTTTACTTTATTAAACTTAAGAAATTCACACAAAACTTTTGATTACTCTATAACCCGTTCTACTCATTTGAACGCCATCACAAACCTCCTACATTTGAGATGGCTCTAACAACAAATTTTGGAGTTTGAGGTATGCAGCATGCAAATAGCACAAGGAAGAGGAAGCTTGGAGCACAACACAAAAAACTCAATGAATTACCAAATGAATGTCCAAAGATAAGTAATCCATTAGGCTTATAGGCATACATACAATTTTCTAGAGAAAAACCTCGTCAAAAGAGGAAAAATTGCCCTGGCATTACTAAGTTTGTTCACACACATCACTATCAAAATATATCAAAAAATCCCACACGCGAGTGATATGGTCAAGAAGGAGCTAGTGCTCATGTATAAGAAAATACCAAGCTATGTAGAAATAGATCAATCCATAAAAGGAATAAGCCCAAAGCTTTCTATAAAGCTTCAAACTTCTCCCTAGGTAGGGCCTTTGTGAAGAGATATAGAATGTTATCCTCTATGGGTACATATGCTAAAATCATCTCTCTAGCAGAGAACCTCTTCTTGATGTAATGATAATGCACCTCAATGTGATTGTGTGAGCATGGAACATATGGTTCCTCACAACTGCCAATGTGTTGTAGATCTCTGTGAAGATGGTGCTACAAAAGACTGAACAACACCTGAATCAGCCAAGAGGTGTTTCTGCCACACACACTCAATCGTCACTCTAAAAGCTACCCTATACTAAGCCTCACAACTAGAAGTCACCACAATAGCCTATCTCTTTCTCAACCAAGATCTGCATTAGCTTCCAATCATAAAGCAACAACCATTAGTGGGCACACAAGTGTCATAGCAAGGAGCCCACTCTGAGTTAGAAAGAGCATGTAAATCTGGTGGAAGTGATCCTGCCTTGGGAAAAAAACTATCAAACTATCTGGGTATCAATCAAGTAGTGAAAGATGCAATTAACCACCTGCCAATGCTTGACACTTGAGCAATGCATAAACTTGCTCATTTGAGATATAGCGAACTGAATGCCAAATCTAATAACGCATAAGTAAATCAAGCATTCAAGAGATTGCTAATAAAGAACAATATCAAATGCATCTCTAGAATCATGAAGACTCAACCCTAGTCCTATTTCCATAAGAGTGGCAATAGGTTAGCCATGTTCAAGGCTAAAATGTTGTAATAACGTGTCAATATATTTTGTTTGACATGAAGCTATTCCCCCATCAAGTTGCATCTGACATCTCAAAAGAGGCATGAAAATCATACTTAAATTCAGTAATGTGCTTCCCATTAGGACAAATGAGCAACAAATCATCAACATACACAAAAACGATTAGAAGTACATCATTTGCATGCTTAACATATAAGGTTCACTTAGTTGGGTTGTTCTCAAAACCATGTGCAATCAAGTAGGCATGTATCTTTTCATACCAAGCACGTGGTGCTTGCTTCAAACCATATAATGTCTTTTCAATGTACACAATTTGTTTTCGTGCCATTTCTGCACAAAATCATGGGGTTGAAATACATACACTTCATGTAAGTCACCAATCATAAATGCACTTCTCATGTGCAACTTATGTACATTCCAACCATAAAGAGCTACAAGTCATAGATGCTATGAACGGTGGTCATTCAAGAAGTGGGTGCAAATGTCTCAACAAAATCAATGCCTCCCTCTTGAGCATAACCTTTTGCAACAAGCCTAGAATTATAGCGATCAATTTTTTCATCTATTTTACATTTTAGCTTGTATACCCATTTAGTGTCAATGGCCCTTTTGCTCGAAGGCAAATCACATAAAGACCATGTACCATTCTTCATAATAACATCATATTCTCATTGCATAGAAGCCATCTAATTTTTTGAATTTTGTGCTTTATCAAAAGAAACTGGCTCATTCACATCACAAAGACTAGAGGAAACCGCTTCGTAGAAATTTGATGCAAAGAAAGCACTTTGAGGGCCTAGACAAGTATGATCTAGTAGAGGTGCATTTAATTTTGTATCTCTCAAAGTCTGCACCATCCATTGAGGCATAGTTTCTACCTCCTCTACATTAATCCTCTCATCAAAACGTGCATCATGTAAATTCACATAAGAAATGTAATGATTTGCATTATCATGTGGAGCCTATAAAGGTTGAAATGTTGCCTCATTTGTGAAAGAACTTGGAGAAGCTTGTAGGAGGTAGAAAAGTGTGTTTCGAAGCAATGAGGTTTGGTCCAGCCAATTGGCACAACAACAGCCCTTGAGATTTTGGAGACTCAAATAGACCTTATAGGCATGCTATAAGTGCAAAGAAATTTACTATGTACTTTGGAGCATCAAGGGTAAAGAGTCGATACAAAACATATAGGTTCATGTGTCGATTAGCTCAAAAAACTTACTACCTATGGAAGAGACAATGAACATCAAATGCCCATAGCGACCAGCGTGATTACAATTAGAAAAAATACTTTTATAGGAGTGATACAATTAAGGTTCAATGTATATAATGCACAAAAGTATAAGGAATAGGCAAAATATGCTATTGGAATGAATCAGACACTCAACGGTGGTACCTCTTATTTTTCAGGAATACACAGAGATTGACCCCAAGATAGAAAAACTCAAATTTCTTGCAATCTACTAAACCAAATGCTATGGAAATTTACAGTCAGAAACTAGACGTAATACCTTTCCAATGATCCATCTTTCATCAAATTTGGAGCTCTCAAGAGGGAGCAGCAGCCTCTACAAGATTATTGTTGGCGAAGAAGATGATGCATAAAATTGAAGGAGCAAGACAATGATGGTCACAAGATAAAGTATGCTTGAGTCTTCATTCTCTGATAAGTTGAATACCTGCCATAACTTTGAATATACAAAGCTTTATTCCATCAAGTGCCTTTGTCATCATATCTGCCACTTGATTTTCAGTAGGAACAAACGAAATGTCAATCTCCTTTTCCATGAGCTTCTCTCTGATGAAGTGGTAATGAACCTCTATGTGTTTGGCTCTTGCATGGAAAATAGGGTTTGCCACTAGATGCATGGAACTTACATTATCTCCAAATATGTGAGGTTTAGAACTTACAAGTCCCAAATCTGTATACAATGCTTTTAATCATATTGCTTCTTGAGTTGCTATGGTCAAACCTCTGTACTCTACTTCAATTGAGGATAAAGCAACTATAGGTTGCTTCTTGGAACTCCATGACACTAGCTTTGAACCTACAAATGCTAAGTAACTAGAAGTACTTCTTCTATCATCCTTAGCTCCTACCCAATCTATATCTCAATAGATTTTGATATCTAAATCTGAAGAGTAAGGATAGAATATACCTTCGTTGATTGTACCTTTGAGATACTTAAGTACTCTCTTAGCCGCATCCATGTGTGGTCTTCGTGGTGGGTGCATGAACTGACTAAGCACTCCCACACTATATGAGATGTTTTCCCTTGTATGAGTATCATATATCAAGCTACAAGCTTTGATATTCTTTAATGTCTTCAATTTTCTCACCTTCATAAACACTAAGTTTATGATTCATCGCCAAAGGTGTACCTGCAGTTTTAGTGTTCTCCATTTTGAACTTGAGAAGTAGGTCCTGAGTGTATCTTCTCTAATTCAAATACATTCATTCATCTATGTATATCACCTACATACCTAGGAAATATGTGAGTTCACCTAGGTCACTAATTTTGAACTCCTCTTGCATGTGTCCCTTGATCCTTTGAATGCCATTTAGATCATCACTTGTCACAATGATATCATCTACATATACACATAGATAGATAACCTTATTGTGATCCCTTTTGATGAATAGAGAAGCATCTGAGCTACTAGGTTTGAACCCTTGATCTTGAGGATATGTCACCAAGTTGTTATTCCAAGCTCTAGGAACTTGTTTCAACCCATAAAATGCTTTCTTAAGTCTACAAACATAAGATGGATGATTATGGTTTTCAAAACCTGGTGGTTGTGACATGTATACCTCTTCACTTATCCAACCACTTAAGAATGCATTTTTCACATCAAGTTGGAGTCGTCTCCAATTCCTTGCAGCAGCTACACTTATCAATGTCCTCATTGTAGTCATCTTTGCAACTAGTGAAAATGTTTCCTCATAGTCTATACCATGAGTTTGTGAGCATCATTTGCCCACTAGTCTTGCCTTGTACCTGCAAACCAACCCATCTGAATTTCTTTTAACTTTACATGCCCATCTGCAATCAATTACCTTTTGATTCGGTGACATTGGAACCAAATCCCAAGTGTCCATCTCCTTCAATGCATCTATTTCTTCTTTCATGGCCCTTTTCCAATTAGGGTTTCAGTTTTCCTCTTCATAGGTTGAGGGTTCCTCTGAAATAGAGTCTTTTGCCAAGTAGATTGAACAACAAATGTGGAATCATATTCATACCTTTTTGGTTGTTTCTTCTCTCTTGTTGATCTTCTAGGTGCTTGTTTGGAGCATTCTCCAGCCTCTTGCATCTTTGCTTTGCCTCTTTACTTCCATAGCTTTTAATATTTTTCCCTTTCATCTTGGTCATCGTCTATATCAATTCTTGGATCATGTGGTAGAGTTACCTTTTGTTTATCTTCATCATACCAAGACGTGTTCTTCAAACACAACATCTCTACTTGTAGTGAATTGTTTGGTTGAAGGATTATAGAACATGTAACCCATCTGAGTTGAATCATATCCAATATGCATTACCTTTGTTAAACTTTCATCTAGCTTACCTCTTATTTGTGATGGTACATAAGCTAAACAACCAAAAACCTTGCAATGTCCAAGACTAGGTTTTCTTCCCTGCCATGCTTCATAAGGAGTCATACCTTGAAGTGATTTGGATGATAGTCTATTGACAAGGTACACAGCAGTTGAAATAGCCTCTTCCCATAGATAATGTGGCAACTTCTTCTCTTCAAGCATTGTTCTGGCTAATCCAACCAATTTCTTATTTCTCCTCTCAGCGATTCCATTCAGTTGAGGAGAGTACATGGTAGTCACTCCCCTTTTGATACCTTTATTCTACAAGAACTCATCAAAATCTTTGGAGAAGTATTCTCCCCCTCCATCAGATCTAAGCTTCTTTAGTGATCTACCTGTATGATTTTCCACATGTGCTAGATACCTTTTGAAGCAATCAAACACTTCATTCTTACTCTTGATAAAGTATAGAACAATCCATCTACTATGTTCATCAATAAATGAGACAAAATACCTTGATCCTGCCAATGAAGGTTCTTGACTTGGTCCCCATACATCTGTATGTACTAAGTCCAATAAGTTGTTGTGGATGTAGCCTTTGGGGTTGAATGGTTGTCTTTGTGCCTTTGCAATTTGACATGCATCACACCTGTTGATCATGTGTTGCTTTGATATGTTTGGTAGTCCTAGAACACTTTGATCCCTACATATATCAGCCTTTCTGCTTCTTATCCTTCTTATTTGCATATAGAGCACTAGTTGAATTACCATGATAGGAGTTACCTTCCTTTATGCTATTTTTGGCTTCTTGATTGAAGAGTTTTCCAAGAAAGATGTTGAAGTCTGGACTCTGCACATCCATGATGAGATCATAAGCCATCGTGAAGGATTTCCATTGCTTATGACTTTGAATGCCATTGAGAATTTGCCTCATGATAGCCTCTTCTTCAATTAGTTGTCCAATGGATGCTAACTGATCCACAACCTCCTTGACCTTGGTAGCAAACTTTGTGATGGTTTGTTTAGGTGTCTTCTTTATTTGGTTGAGCTCGTTCCAAAGATGATTCTTTCTTGCTTTGGTACTAGCAGAAAAGAAAGTCTCAAGGGCATCCCAAGTCTCTTGAGATGTCTTGCATCCTCTAATATGTGGTAATAGAAAGTGAGAGATAGAGTTTAGAATCTACGGCCTTTCTTGAGCATCCCTTGCACACAAGTGTGAGCTTATCTGTCTCCTCTTGTGTAGGTTCTCCTTTGGATCTTGAAATAGACATAGCTTCATCACCTGCTACAATTCCATAAATATTTCTACCTCACAAAAGGCCTCCATTCTGATTTGCAAAGCCACGTAGTTGTGTCAATCAAGCTTCTCGATCATTGAGGGAAAGCCCTTACCCATCTTTATCTAGCTCTGATACCATTGAAAGAATTTGGAGAAGCTTGTAGGAGTTAGAAAAGTGTGTTTTGAAGCGACAAGGTTTGGTCCAACCAACCGGCATAATGCCAACTCTTGAGCTTATGGAGACTCAAATAGACCTTATAGGCATGAGCTAAGTGCAAATAAATGCACTATTTACTTTTGAGCATCATGGAGAAAGAGTGGATACAAAACAGATAGGTTCGCATGTCGACTAGCTCAAGAAACTTACTCTCTATGGAAGAGACAATGAACTTCAAATGCGCATAGCGATCAGCCTGATTACAATAAGAAACAATCCTTTCATGGGAGTGATATACATAGATTTGAGTGCATATAATGCACAGAAGTATAAGGAATAAGCAAAATATGCTATAGGAATGAATCAGACACTCAATGGTGGTACCTCCTATTTTTCCGAAATAGTAGAGATTGACCCCGATACAAAAAATTAAGATTTCTTCCAATCTACTAAAACCAAATGTTGTTTAAATGTACAAGCATAAACTAGACACCAATAGCTTTCTAATGAGCCATTTCGTATCAAATTTGGAGCTCTAGAGAGAGAGCAGCAACCTCTCCAAGATTACCATTGGCGAAGAATATGATGTAGAAAATTGACGGAGCAAGACAATAATGGTCACAAGTGTATGTATATTGCTTCCATATATGGTACAAGTGAATTGAAGTCTTTATATAGACTCTAGGAGTGTTCCACAACTTCAAAAAGTGGATTTTGACTTCAAATGAAGGTGGGAATGGTTGTTGGAGGGAATAAATTCACTTTCCTACAATCTAGGAAAAGTGAAGATCTAGTTTGATCTACTTTTAGGTGATTGATTGCTTGATTGATTACAATGCAACCACCATAAATTTGTGGGATTTGTGCTCTCTGTTTCTAATTTTACATGTGTAAAGCTCAAGGCTTTTATAGCGGTAAATGAACCATCAAAAATCTCTCAAAAAAATACAATAAATGAGCATAGCTAAAAGAACTCTCCAATGGATATTCTTTTATCGTAATCCAGGCGATAGTTTTTTATGTAGATCAAATCCACCTCAAGCATAGTGTAAGCTTGATGTTCCAACAATTTGGACCAACATTTGTCATTCCACCTATAAAAAGAGGTAGCAAAGTGTCATATAGATCTCGGGAGCTAACAAAAGTCTCCTTGGTACATGAAAGTAATGGCTAAATTGCATCTTCCACAAAAACATCATGGCTATCCAAAATGTGTTTATTCTGAGGATGATTCAAATGATAGCCTTTGCTTTCAAAACTATACCAAATGAAATTTCATTTCACTCCTTTATCATCCAATGTCTTTTGTTGTTGTTTAGGCACTAATGCATATGCCAGACAACCAAAGACATGTAGATGAGCAATAGATAGCTTGTCACTATGCCAACCCTCATACGGAGTGATATATTATAGTGCTTTGGTAAGATACCTACTATGTACATATGTTGCACACATAACAACCTCAAGCTCTTGACCATGCACCTCGCCATCTCCATGAGAGACATGCTCTTTCTTTTAGAAAATCCATTATGTTGAGGTGTATATGGCACTATAAACTAATATTTTATCTCACTCACATCCATAAATACATTAAAATCAGAAGACATATATTCCCCTCCTTGATTAGAATGAGGGTGTCCATTTTACATGTTAATAGATTTTCAACCAAAACCTCAAACTGTTTGAAGCACATAAATACTTTGCAATTTTGTTTCAATGGATACACCCATGCATGTCTAGAGAAATCATCAATAAAATTCATGAAGTAAAGGTAGCTCCCAAAAGATGGTGTCTACATAGGACCACAAACATCACGATGAAAAATTTGTAAATTTTTAGTGGCTGAAATCAAACCATCTTTTGGAAAGGAGGAACACTGCATTTTTCCTAGAATATATCCTTCACAAACATGTTTACAGGGGTGCTTCAAGTTTGGGTAGAGAGGACACCCTTTCAAATTTTTGTATGTGGAGTAAACTCGCAAAATTTAAATGACCAAAATGTGCTTGCCAAAGCTTTGCATCTTAGATATCATGAGAATTTTGAACTACACATGATGAATCATTCAAATATTTGGCATAGTTTATGAGATTATATAGCCCATAACATAAAATACTAGAATCAATAATAACATCATCATTTGAAAGATCATGAATTGTACATGTGTTGCCAATGAATTCGAGAACCAAGCAAATCTTAGCTAATGTTAAAACTAAGAATAGATTTTCCTTGATAACTGGTACATACAAAGCATCTGCCAATGTGAAAGAACTACCATCAACAGTAGTGAGAATGATCTTACCAACTCCCATTATAGGATGAGAGGAGTTGTCAGTGCAAGGAGTACATGTGTGGAAGCAAAATGAAAAGAAGAGTGTACTCACATAAGAAAGAGTGTGAGAGACTCAAAGTGAGTAGACCAAGAAATGGGTAAACTCACATGGACTAGAAATGAGCTTGCCAAGAGCATGGAGTGGGCTCCTCAACCTTATAACCAAGTAGAAATGGGGGGAGAGGCCCTCCTTATATATAATTGGGATTAGCTGTCCAAGTACATCTCATGTGGGATAATTCCCTTCAAATAAGAATGAATACAATGGTAGAAAGGAATGACAAAGTACTTGTTGTATAATTCATGGGTTCATAAGGTAAAACATATGGATTCTAAAGATTAGAATATTATGTATGTTTGATTTGGTCTAGCCCTTGAATTACCCTTGGAACATGCCTTGAACCTTTGGGTGAAACCCTTGGTTTTAACCCTTGAAGTATTTATTTATATGAGTGCCCAATTGAATGGTTAGAACCTTAGGCTTGATTTATCCTAAGGTGTGGGAACCTTAGTCTTGGAAGACGTTTTTCTAGGAGCCACCTTGTGTGTATGTGAGAGAAGAATCCTCATTTGATTTAGAAGGCATGTGATAGGCCTTGGAAAATGAGAAGGCATGTAATCACCCTTGGGAAAGTGTCCACATGAGGGACACTTGGTTGGACACTTGGCTAATCTCAAAGACATGCACCCCTTTGGGCTAGAGGTATATATATGGGTGGAGTTGGATGGATGGATATGTGCTCTCTCTTAGGAGTGTGATCTTGGTAGTTAGATTTAGGAGTAGTATTTGTATTTCACAACATCGGTATCATGAGTAGGCGAAGATCATTCTTTTTTCTCTTATCACATTAGTCCTACTTATTTCATTGCCGACCAACAGAGCTATTTGCTCTTGTCGATTGAACCTTCTTGAAGCTTTTACATATATAGATCCTTGTACAATCTTTGCCTTGATTTATGGGATAATTTGACTCCCCCCTCAGCCATACACTACCTTCAGATCTTCAATCTAAAACTCGCCCAACTAAGCTATTCGTGCGTTCTCTCTATCAACTGAGCTATCTCCCAACTGAGCCATCCAAGAACATAGAGATAAAGAAGAAAGATGAGATGTCTTCACATGGAACTTATAAAGAAGTTTGGAGCTTGAACAAAAGGTGTGGTTTCTTCATTCTTCACATCGAGGAAGGAAAGCATTCAAGTGACCCACTACATGAAAAGGAGAAAGCATGAGAATCTAGGATGCATTTGCAATAGTCAATAGGACTTCCTCCATTGATGTGAGGGAAGTACAAATAAGCACTTTTGTTGTTGTTTTCTTTTAGCATCATCTTACAATAATGAAATATGCATATACACTGCTTTCATGGCTTGGATATGGAGAATTGAAAATATAGTATGTACTTACACACCCCTATACTTTCTAAAAGTAAATATATATTAGGGGAAGTTCTAGCATATTTTATTTGCTTTCCAAGGCATGAAACAAACAAAATTTATATACTTGGTAACATCATGGCAAGTACTCCGAGGATCAGTAGCATATATTCAATATGCACTAAACTCATCTCTTACTATGAGTACTAACAACTTTCATATATGAGTGCAAATAGATATTTAAGTGTCTGTGCAATGTTTGTAAGGTTGAATGAATTGTTGGGCATCCAAATAAGTATAATGATGCCTCAAAAATAAGATTAGAGATTGAAATATCATGATGGCTCAAGCTTGCAACTTCAAGTACGAAGTACCCAAACGAATATGCCTCTTCATGCAAGGATTAAGCGATGGACGAAGCTATGATGGAGGTAAGTACAGCTTCCAATTCATTCATCAATTTTCTTTGTTTGTCATAATAAAAGAATGCATTTATAATGAATGAAGTGAAACACTTATGCACATTGAATGGTGCATAAAATGATTTGCTTACATGGTGCATTAGAGGCATAATTGAATGGAAATATGTTTTTCATTAGCATGGAATAAATTGACCATCTAAAAGATTGCTAGAAACTGGACATAGAATTGTATCCTTCAATAGGTTGTAATTTGTGCCATCTAGCCTTTCATTTGTTGGCATGAATACTGGCATAAAGGAGTGTAAATATAATTGACATTGTTGACATTGAAAATTGTTGACATTGTTGCCATTTAAGCGAAGTTACCACACTTGCAATAAAAATTGGTTCACAAAATTGAGTTGGGGTAGGGGTGAGGGGCTTAGAGTAGCCCTACACTTGCACCAAAATTGAAGTAGACACCTTGGAGAGGGGGGCGCTTAGAATATCCCTACTCTTGCACAAAAATGGAGATGAGTCGATGTGAGGGGAGGGCTTAGAGTAGCATGTTGCATAGAGAAAGGCACACTTGGGGGCTTAGAGTAACCTCCCAAGGCACACACACACACACACACACAATACTCCTTGTTCTTATCTGTTTGAGTTACAAATGGAGGCACTTAGTGCCAAAGTGGTGTATCAAGAGTGATAAGGTTAAGACCTCTTGAAACTACAATACAAATCTTAGATTAAGCCAAATGGGAAGCTAAAAGAAAAAGGAGTCTTGTGTGCCTTTGATGTCTTTTAGTGCACGGTAGATGCAAGTAGTTTGCATGTGTACAACTCTAGTGGATATTACAAAATGAGGGGTGAGACCCAAATCTATGTGATATGAGTCACAACATTTAGCTTTGTAGGTATGTGATGTATCACATTGAACTTCTTTTAGAAGCAATGCTAAAAAATAAGATAGTCAAAATACAATGCGAGTAATTAGAATATGAATTGCATCACTCATGAGATCATGTAACTGTGAAGAAAACTTTGCTGAGATTGGTCATGGAAAAAAGAATCAATGATAGGAAAGCTATCCACGTAGAAAACTTCAAATCCAAATAAGGTGAATTGCTATATTTGGAATGCTCTGAATGTGCAAAAATACATCTCCTTGGTGTCAGATGCCACTATATTATCATTTCCTGTCAAAAATGGTGAAAGGATCCACACTCTAGCTAACATGTTCGACTCACTTGTCGTGTGCAGAAGGATTCTCGTCAATCATCCACTTTTTTGCTCTTTCCTTCACGCTGCATACAACTTTCTATTTTGAGCTACTCTAATTACTCCTTCAGTGCCATGAGCTCTATACTAAGTTATGGACACACCCTAATACAGAGAGTTTGCCAAACTTTAAAAGTCCCGCTTTCTCTTGTGGAGAAGATTGGACCCACCCTCTCTCTCGGATATGGCTCATGCTGCACGCTAGGTTTCTAATTAGTTCCCCCTATGCATGAGCAGTGTAGCACCGAGACACCGAGAAGGGATGCTCTGCTATAGGGAATCGGCACCGTTGACTAGCACAGAGGAAGAGGGACCTCTCTCTCTGTGCATGTAACAGAGATTGTGCTCTGGTCGCAACTGGAGTCATGTGAGATCGGCAGAGGTTGGCTCATGTGGAAATATAGGAGGGAGGGGGTGTATGGGTTTAGCTGGTTTTGGGATCCATCATCCTTGTAGCATACGACATTATATCCACTTTTCAGAAGCAAGATTTTGGCCATACATATGCTGCATATGGTGGCTTTTTCATCGTGCTTTCTTTGTTTTGGGGTTGGGCAGTTTACAAAAAGGAAGCCCAATATGTGGGATTTCGTTGGTGGAGCAATAGGTGTTGTGGACCATGCATCATTATGTTTGTTCCTCGTTCATCTTAGTTCAATGTGTGCTATACACTCCCACCTTACGCTTTTGCATTCTGGACATCAGGTGTTACACACGAGCTTTCCGCTATGGATTTAGGGTTTGGATGCTCGGAACTGTTGTAGAACGAAGCATGAGTTGTTACAAAAGAGAACCTCTCTCTCTCTCTCTCTACCTCTGAGTCCCTGCTTGGCTGAACGTGTCTACACCATAGGTTGAACCAGGGTAGTCTCCATGTGTAATAGTGAGCTAGCAGGTGCACTTTCTTGCCCTGTCAATCAGGACAATAGTATCCTGGCAGCAGCACGTTATTCATCCAAATATAATTTGTAGCGTTCGACTGACTGCAAGTTATGGTATCGAAAAGGAAAGGGTGTAGACGCAGGTCTCACATGGATGAATACAGACGATAGCATGAAAACAGAGAGACAAAAGCTACAACAATTGATGTGTTTGCTAGGAAAGGGCTATTTTCACAACAGAGAGGAGCAGACAACCCTCTTTTGAGTTCCAACTAGTCGTTGCATGGAGGTTCACCTGCAAGATGGGGCCACAACTCCTCCCATCGATTAGCTACGTAGAAAAATGTGCAAAGATGCCACAGTGTCTAGTGCATTAACATTGTCACAATGCATGAACATGGCTATAGTTCTTCCAAAGCGATGGATATACACCAACTACCTCAATTTTGCGACAAAGATTTAAAAAAGGAAGAGTGTACAAGTGGGAAACTAGAGAATGAAACTATTACAAACACCCCGATGTAGGAGAACTATCAAAAATTCACCAAAGTACCAAGAAGCTCTATGAGAGTGTTTATAAACATTGTAAAACTTGAGAGTGATTATCAACTCCACGGCATATCCATAGGAATGAACTAAACCAACAAATGTGCCCACACAAAAGAGGGTGGGTTGGAGGGGAAAATGATGAATAAACGGGTGGGAGGGTGCGAAAATGGGCCAAAAAAGGCCCAAAAGAGTGTAAAATGATGGCAAAAGGATTCTAAATGGGAGGACAGCAACACCATCAAACTCAAGCCCCAGCACCACCAAAATGATTGCGAAATGCACCACCAAGATCTCCACCTAGTGCTCTGATACCATGTAGAGAGTACATGCACGGATGCAAAATAAAAAGAAGAGTGTACTCACAAAAGAAAGCGTGTGAGGGACTCAAAGTGATTAGACCAAGAAATGGGTAAACTCACATGTATTAAAAATGATCTTGCCAAAATCATGGAGTAGCCTTCTTATATAGATTTGGGAGGGGGTCTCCAAAGTACATCTCATGTGGGATAATTCCCCCTCAAAGGAGAATGATTACAAGGGTAGAACCAAATGGCAAGGTACCCAAATACAAAAGTGACACAATATAAAATGGAAATAAACCAGAAATGGAGTGCCCTTTTGATACAAAATGGAGATGCACTCATGCGGATACAAATGTAGAGCAATCATGTTGTCAACAGTTAGCACATGTGATAGTATTCCTGATACGGACACGCTCAAGTGAACTCAAGAAGATGTGCTATGAGGTAATATATTTGGTTTCCCCACTATCAAAGTACCAAACATCTCAATCTACTACATGTTGAGATATCAAGCTCAACATGTGATGATCCTCGATGACATGTATCACTTTTTCATTTCTCTAACATGTATAGTGGTCATGCTGGTATATGTCAGGGATACTTCATTGAACTTTACTAAGATTTATCTACTGAGAGTGATGGCACATTTGTTTCTTGCTAGCTCACTCATTCATGGACATTAGGATTTTCCTTATTTGTTGTTCTTTATATATTGCACTAATTGCAGGTACTCCTATGGAACCCAATCATAAGCTGAGTTCTCATGAAGGTGAACCACTTGATGATGTTACAGGTTATCAACAACTTGTTGGAAGTCTAAATTATGCTACTCTAACAAGAGTAGACATTGCCTATGGAGTGAGGACATTGAGTCAATTTATGCATGCACCAAGGAAGCCTCATATGGAAGCTGCAAAGAGGGTGCTTAAGTATTTAACGGGTACAAGGAATGAAGGATTGTTCTATCCCTTCACCTCTGACAAAGATATAAAGATGTATTCTAATGTAGATTGAATTGGCTCCAAGGATGATAGGAGGAGCACTTTAGGGTACCTATCCTTTGGATGTTCAAAGCTTATATCTTGGTCATCCAAGAAGCAACCAACTGTGGCCTTATCTTCCATAGAAGCATAATATAGAAGTTTGGAAAATGCAACTCAAGAAGCTATGTGGCTTAAGCAACTATATGTAGATTTGGAGATACATTTTTACACTCCAATAATATTTGGAGATAACACTAGCTCACTTTATTCAGTCACTAATCTTGTATATAATGTAAGCACTAAGCACATTGAAGTGAATTATCATTATGTAAGGGAGAAATTACTTAGCAAGGATATTCAACTACCTTATGTATGTTGTTTACAATTTGCAGATATACTCACCAGGTCATTGGATGAGACAAAGACAAACAGGTTCAAATTGCTGATTCGTTTGTAGGAAATCAAGGAGCAGTGAAGAACAAGCATGTTAGGCTTGAGGGGAGTTGTTGGTGCAATCAAACCCTAGCCCACATACTTGGTTGCTTAGCTTATGCTTGATTTATTAGCATAACTTATGCAAGGCTTCATATGATCAGCCTCTTGTAAAATCATTCACATTTATATTTGTAAAAGTGATCCACACCCACGTGGAGTAAGGAAGCTCTTAAATCAAGAATCACTTTGTGGTTGAATGATGAGGGAATCTATCCTACACTTTAGGATTCACCTTTTAGTTATAAGTTTGAATTTGAATTCAAACTTTGGCTCCAAGCATAACTATAAGAAGAGGATCAAAACGACCCCCCCCCCCCCCCCCCCCGTATCTCAAGCTTGGGAGATCATTTTGAAGGACACTCATTGTAAAGTGAGAGCTTATCTAATAGCACATTCACCTCTCACACATTGAGAAATGTATGATTGCCAATGAAATTGTATTTGTACATGTCTTAATACATATATGATCATTACATTCTCATCTCAATATTGTAACTCCATCAGAATAGTGATCTTCTCAGAGTTTGTTCTCAGTGTGTAGTTGATCATTTGCCATGATTTAAAACATGTTACATTCAATGTACTGTCTTTTATGCAGCTACAAAGTTTCAGTAGCATTGCTTCTCGGGATCATGAGATATTAATATATCATTGCTCACAAGTATGATGACTGTTGCAGTCTGTGCATGTCGGGATGGAGCTATGACTTGCTAAACATCTTTCTCTGCATGTCCTCCATCATTTTTTGTGAAATCACTCATGATTGATAGCTTAGTAAGTTAATTAGAGTTCCCCAAAAGGAATTAAGCCAATTGCTATTGTGCTTAGAGAATTTTTCAAAACACTAAACATGTGTAAGAATAAAAATAGCAAGTTTTTGTTCATGGATTAACTTCCTACCTATCTATTCTGATCCATCAATTACTGGATCATCCTCCAAGCAACATATATGATTATTTGTCCGTAGCCGCATAGCCTAGTGGGCTGACGCCTTGAAGCTTGAGGAAGATGTCCTGAGTTCAAGTCCTAGCTGGACATGCCCATGAGTCTTTCATGAAGGGGTGCCTCTACCTTAAGAGGTTGTATTTCCAATTCATTGTTCTCTCAAATATATATATATATATATATATATATATATATATATATATATATATATATATATATATATATATATATATATATATATATATATATATATATATATATATATATATATATATATATATGAGTATTCATGTCTATTAGCAAGCTAAAGAGGCCCACTACACTCTCCAACCATCATTCCTAGTAGTTGTGAAGAAGGATCTAGCTACACCACTTCATCTCTTGTGACTATCCACCATCTCCTCCAACACTCATGCACATCCATTGATAGATTGTCTTTCAAACATGCCATTATCCCTCACATTAGCTTTTCCAAGACAAAAAAAGACACTTGGGATACACTTACCACTTTATACAAGGCAAGAAATGAGGCTCATATTTCTTACTTCTGAAAGAATTGGAGAGTGATCATATGAATGAAGGAGATTCTATGGAAACTTTTTTGAAAAAGATCAAATATTTGAAGGAGTTGATTTCTACTGATGAAGTCTTGCAAAACAGTTCACTTTTGTAGACTCTTGTGAATGGTCTTCCAGATTCATATCAGAGTTTTGCTTCTAGTGCTGATGATGAAAGGAAATCCAAGTGCCTTAACATTTGAGGAGCCCAGTCTTTGTTTTGTTGCAAGAAGATTATTCTACCTAAAAGAGGTCCATTATGCATGTTGTAGATCAAGCTTTCCCAATTAGTTAGGAGGGAAAAGGTAAATGGACCTCATCTACTAGTAGGAACAAATATGATATTGATCCAAAGTCAAAGAAAGAATACAAAGATGTGAAGAAAACAAAAAATAAAAAACAATCTTGCAAATATTGTAAGGGTAATAATCATGTCATAAAGAGTCGGCCAAAAGTGGCTACAAAAGAGGAAAATAAGAAATAGGTTGGAATGGTTGTTGTAGAGTCCTATAGACCTAAAACAAAGTTTGCTAATCTTGTGGAGAATGAAGAATGGGCATTTACTACTATTTGTAGCTATTACCCATCTTCTCATGAACAATGTATGTCTATAGTGTCACGAGTGTTGGTGCAAATCCAAGGCTTCACACTTGGCTAGACATAGAAGAAGATATGTCAACCATTTGATGGAGAACACTAGCATGTAATAATTTGATCATTAACCATTATAAACGTATTTTACATGAAGCGAATATTGTAAGTCCACTCATTAAGTGGAGTTAGGAGAATCAAACGTTACGAATTTCATTTGGTGGCATCACTCTTCATTTAGAGGAACGCTTTTAGGTAGAGCTCTCTTTGAATTTCAAAATTCAAACTTGAATAAAATTCACTATATAAGAGACTTGAAAATTGTCTGGCTTTATGCCTCTTCTAGGAGCTCATTTTCTTTTCATTTGTAGAGGTTGATTGGCTTATACCATAGCCTACTCTTTTCACTATAATTGATGTTGGTGCAGACCAATCACCAATTGAATGTTTGGAAGATTAAAGAATGAAGGAAGATTCAATTCTTGAAGCTTGGAAGAAGGATACATTCAGAGGATATGAGGAATGTACACATATGTACATTAGTATAGTTATAGTTCACTTAGATCTTTGATTAGTCATAGACTTGTACAAATTTCTCTATAAATACCTTGAAAATGTCGAGGCGTGATATGAGAGCATATGAAAGAATAGATGAGTGAGTATAGAAGTCAAGAAAGGAGAAGTTAGATGTCATGAGACATGTGAAATGTTAGTTGAGTTTTCCTCTCATCACTCAACTGTAATTTTCTGAGTAATCGAAGAAATATTGCACCCGATGTTTCTGTGTCTGTTCCGTCTGTGTTAGATCATTTGTGAAATCCTTTTGAGGATATCTAAGTTCATAGTTAATGAGTCTATGACTTGAATTTCATAGTCTAATTGTAAACAGGCTAGGAGAATTGTTAATAGGAACATTCATATGTGATGAGTGTTCACAGTTCTCTGAAACAGGCGCAAATTTCGATCTTGATTTTTTGGTCAGTTCTCACTCAACAGTTTAACATTTTGTGCAAGCAAGCACTTAATCTTTAAGTTAGAAGGTAAGCTGCCTGTATCTACAAGCGTTTGCTTAAACGGGTTCGAGATTGATAGAACTATGTGTTAGAAGTTAGGGGTGTCAAAATCGACTTCTCAGAAGTGCAGATTTAGACATAGGTAACTTGTGAAGTTGATTTCTCAAGTTATACTAAACCTTTTGAAGAAATTTAACTTGGAGGAGGTGCGCAACTTCTAGGCGACACTCCATACAAAATTTCATAGAAAACTTTACATGTTTGATAGGTCAATGAGAAGAAATTGTGCAGCAGACTTTCTGTGTTTTATCTTCTTCACAGAATTTTTCAACTTTTGATAATTTGGAGATTGAACCTCTAATTTGGTGAAGATTTTGACTTACTCTTGGTATAGAGGTGCTCTAATCATAAGAGTAGGTTATTCTTTTGGAGATTAACACTCTCCATCAATTGAGCATCAGAGCAGGAAACATCAAAAATCAAGGAAAGGAGGATCCCGACTGTTGCAGATTCAAGAAATTCAACAATTGAAGAACTAAAAGGTGAAAGCTTGAAGGCAAAGCTTGAGGAGGAGACCATACGACATCAAGAAAGACAAAAGGACTCTAATCTGAAGTAAAGGTACATATATTGTTCATAAATCTTGAAGTTTTCAATACACAGGTGGACACAAGATGGGAGATTCTCTACAGATAGAGAAATTGGATAGGGAAAACTATCCTGCATGGTCTATGAGGATGGAAGCTCATCTTATGAGCAAAGATTTGATAGCTTACATCACAGGAGAAGAAGAGAAGCCACAGTTTAGAGATCCTAGTGTTCCAACTAGGGAAGAGTTAGCAGATTTGAAAAATTGGATGAAGAAAGATGCTCAAGCTAGGAGCATTATCTATATGGCAGTCAATGATTACTTGTTACCTCATATTCGAGGTCTTGAAAGTGCAACTGATATTTGGAATGCTTTGGAGGAGCACTTCCAGAATACTACTAAGTCAAGGAAGGCATCCTTATGGGCATAGTTTACCACCTTTAAGAAGAAGGCTTCTCAATCCATTTCAGACTATGTGACAAGAATGAAAGATATTGCAGATGCTTTAGGAGCTGTTGATGAAGACATTGAGGAGGATAAATTGGTAAGGCAAATTCTTACAGGTTTAAGAGGTGATGACAAATGGAAGCCATTCATTTTATCTACAGAATTATCACTTGATCATTTCACTCCTGATTTAAATCAGTTGCTAGGTCATATGTTAACATTTGAGCAGGATGTTAAAGGAGATGGTGACAAGAGTGCAGGTCATGTAATGTACTCAAAGGACAAGAAGAAGAATAGCAAAGGAAAGCAACAAGCAAATGAAGATGAAGGCACAACTAATCAAGCCAACTTCCTAAGAGGTAGAGGAGGTGGCAAAGGTAGAGGAAGAGGGAGAAACAACAAAGATGGAGGCAAAGCTTGTTGGATTTGTGGTAAGACAAATCACTTAGCTAATGATTGTTGGCACAATACTCAGAGTAATAATGGATATAGTCAAAATTATAATGCAAGAGGAAGAGGTGGTAGAAATCAAAGAGGTAATTTCAGAGGCAGAGGTAGTAGGGGTTACTTTGGAAGAAATGCAGGTAGAGGTTTCCAAAGTCAACAATATAACAACACCTACTACAATTATGCTTCAGATCAAAAGGAAGATTCAACATTGATAATGAATGCAACTTGTGAAAGGCAGAATGAAGATCAAAGAGTCTTCTACATTGATTCAGGGTGTAGTAATCACCTGAGTGGTAATATAGCCTTGATGACTGATTTAGAGAATAAGGTATCTAATCATGTTGTTCAAACAGGTGACAACACAAAGCACAATGTGAAGTCAATTGGATCAGTGAAGGCCAAGGATGGTAGCACCTTATTGAGTAAGGTCTTGTATGTTCCTACAATTCCTAAGAATTTGATAAGTGTAGGACAAATTGTGGAAAAAGGTTATGAAGTAAGGTTCACTAATGAAGGAGTGTTTGTGGAAGACCCTAGCAATGGGTATAAACAAATTGTTTCAGGGAAGAAAGAAGGAAGATTGTTCACATTGAAGATTCAAGGTAATATTGGTCATGCCATGTTCACATATGGAGGACATAAGATCTCTGAGTTAGATCTTTGGCATAAGAGGCTTGGACATTTCAATGAAAGAGGTATTAAAGACATGATTAACAATGGTTCAGTGCTTGGTTTGCCTAATGTTGCAGGTCAACATATGACATACAGATGTGAGGCATGTCAATTAGGTAAGGCTCATAAGCTTTCCTACTCCAAGCATGGTTTTATGTACTCAGAGAAGCTTGAGTTGGTACACACAGATGTGTGGGGGCCATCAAAGGATTTCAGTATAAATGGGTCAAGGTATTATGTGATTTATGTTGATGATGCTACTAGATGGATCACTATTTATGTGATCAAAGATAAGTCAGAAGTGTTTAATACATTTAAACACTATCATGCATATGCAGAAAGAATTACAGGACATAAGTTGAAAAGACTAAGGTCAGATGGAGGGGGAGAGTATTTCTCTAATGAATTCAGTAATTACTTGTGGGATGCAGGTATAAAAAGGGAAGTTACTTGCAGGTACTCTCCTCAACAAAATGGTGTAGCAGAAAGGAGAAATAGAACACTTGTTGAGTTTGCAAGATCCATGATGAAGGAGAAAAATTGCCCTAATTATTTGTGGGCTGAGGCTGTAAATACAGCCACTTATTTGTTCAATAGGTTACCATGTAAAGCCTTGCAGGGTATGACACCATATGAGGCTTGGTGGGGTAAGAGACCTACACTAGACCATTGCAAAGTATTTGGATGTTTGGCCTATGCATATGTGCCATCACAATTAAGGCACAAATTGGAACCTAAAGCTGAAAAATATGTGTTTATTGGTTATGATGATAACCAGATGGGATACAGGTTGTGGAATCCATCCACAAAACATTTTCTTATATCAAAAGATGTTACATTTGATGAGCAAGGTACTTGGTATGCAGGTACTAACAATCTTAATACAGATGTTGAAGAGATTGTGAGCCAAAGGAAAGGTAAGTCAAAGGTACAAATAATTGATGAAGAAGAGAATAATGAAGTGCAGGTTGAAGTGGAAGAAACACCTAGGTTTGATCCTGAATATGAAGAACCAGAAACCTCAAGAAGTGGAGAACTTAGGAGGTCTACAAGGAACAAATGGCAACCTACAAGGTATAGCTATGATACTTCATTTTTGGCTACCAAAGACTATGCTTACATGATTAAAGCAGATGAAGACCCTTCTACATATGAAGAAGCAAAAGGTAAAGAAAATTGGGAGAAAGCTATGCAGGAAGAATATGATGCATTATTGGAGAATCAAACATGGGATTTGGTTCCAAAACCAAATAGCCAGAAGATCATTGGATGTAAGTGGGTTTATAAGACAAAAAGATTTGCAGATGGAAGTGTGTCTAGGTACAAAGCTAGACTTGTTGTCAAAGGGTTTGCTCAGACATATGGTGTTGATTATGATGAGACTTATAGTCCTGTGGCAAAGATGACAACCATCAAGACACTTATAGCTATTGCTGCATGTAAAGGTTGGAAGTTATGTCAACTTGATGTGAAAAATGCTTTTTTGAATGGTTATATTTCAGATGATGTATTCATGGAGCAACCTCAAGGGTTCAGAGATAAAAGGTATCCAGATCATGTGTGCAAGCTCAAGAGAGCTTTGTATGGCTTGAAGCAGGCCCCAAGGGCATGGAATTATAGACTTGTAAAGTTCTTGAAAGAACTTGGATTTCAGGTGTCTAAAGCAGATAGTAGCTTGCTTGTCAAAGCAAGTGATAATGGTTTCATATACATGCATATATGTTGATGATATAATCCTTACAGGTACAGATGAAGAAGGAATACAAAGACTCAAGAAGCAAATGGAAAAGGAGTTCAAAATAAGTGACTTGGGAGACTTGTCATACTTCTTGGGCATGGAGATTACATATACTCAACATGGAGTATTTGTGACTCAAGAAAGGTATTTGAAGAACTTGTTAATCAAGTTTAAAATGGATGATTGCAGGGTAGCACCTACACCCATGGAGGTGAATCACAAATTGAGTAAATTTGGAGGTGAAGAATTCAAGGACATGAGACAATATCAGAGTTTGGTTGGTAGTCTTATCTATGCTACTTTAACTAGACCTGATTTATCATATGCAGTAGGGGTTTTGTCTCAATTTATGCATTGTCCTAGGAAAGAACATTGGATTGCAGGACAAAGAGTGTTGAGGTACATTAAGGGCACACTCAAAGAAGGTTTGTATTATGGGTTTACATCAGATACAAACATCAAGATCTATAGTGATGCAGATTGGGCAGGTAATCCAGATGATCGAAGGTCAACCTATGGATACATGTGTTATGTGGGAGATAAGTTAGTCTCTTGGTGCTCAAAGAAGCAACATACAGTTGCTTTGTCATCTACAGAAGCTGAGTACAAAGGCATGGTTGAAGCTGCAAAAGAAGTGATTTGGCTTAAGACTCTCATGAAGAGTTTTGACACTATAGAGAGCATACCTATCATTTATGATGATAACATGAGTTCATTATATCTAGCTGCTAATCCTGTTTTTCATGCCAGGACTAAACACATTGAGATACAGTATCACTTTCTAAGAGAGAAGGTGATGGATAAGGAGATTGAAGTCATACATACTTCAACTAAAGATCAGATAGCTAATATGCTTACAAAGAGTTTGGATGGACCAAAGTTACAGAAGTTTAAAGACATGGCAGGCATAAAGAAGATAAGAGAAACCTCAATTGATGATTGAGGGGGAGCTGTTGGTGCAGACCAATCACCAATTGAATGTTTGGAAGATTAAAGAATGAAGGAAGATTCAATTCTTGAAGCTTGGAAGAAGGATACATTCAGAGGATATGAGGAATGTACACATATGTACATTAGTATAGTTATAGTTCACTTAGATCTTTGATTAGTCATAGACTTGTACAAATTTCTCTATAAATACCTTGAAAATGTCGAGGCGTGATATGAGAGCATATGAAAGAATAGATGAGTGAGTATAGAAGTCAAGAAAGAAGAAGTTAGATGTCATGAGACATGTGAAATGTTAGTTGAGTTTTCCTCTCATCACTCAACTGTAATTTTCTGAGTAATCGAAGAAATATTGCACCCGATGTTTCTGTGTCTATTCCGTCTGTGTTAGATCATTTGTGAAATACTTTTGAGGATATCTAAGTTCATAGTTAATGAGTCTATGACTTGAATTTCATAGTCTAATTGTAAACAGCCTAGGAGAATTGTTAATAGGAACATTCATATGTGATGAGTGTTCACAGTTCTCTGAAACAGGCGCAAATTTTGATCTTGATTTTTTGGTCAGTTCTCACTCCACAGTTTAAAGTTTTGTGCAAGCAAGCACTTAATCTTTAAGTTAGAAGGTAAGCTACCTGTATCTACAAGCGTTTGCTTAAACAGGTTCGAGATTGATAGAACTATGTGTTAGAAGTTAGGGGTGTCAAAATCGACTTCTCAGAAGTGCAGATTTAGACATAGGTAACTTGTGAAGTTGATTTCTCAAGTTATACTAAACCTTTTGAAGAAATTTAACTTGGAGGAGGTGCGCAACTTCTAGGCGACACTCCATACAAAATTTCATAGAAAACTTTACATGTTTGATAGGTCAATGAGAAGAAATTGTGCAGCAGACTTTCTGTGTTTTATCTTCTTCACAGAATTTTTCAACTTTTGATAATTTGGAGATTGAACCTCTAATTTGGTGAAGATTTTGACTTACTCTTGGTATAGAGGTGCTCTAATCATAAGAGTAGGTTATTCTTTTGGAGATTAACACTCTTCATCAATTGAGCATCATTTTCTATGCCAATGATCATGTACAACATTGTTCTATAATACATTATGTCATTGATAATCTTTGTTCATCTCTCTGCCATGTCTACTCAGAACAGTGTATGTGTGATGCTTATATCTCTATGATACCTCCATCATTTTTCACGCTTTATAGCTTGATCGAACAAGCTCATAGTCTACTACAAGCTTTCAAAATTTGAAGAAGTTTGATTTAGTAGATTGGGAGAAAACTGCCTCGAAGTGCTCATTGGTCATTCTCTATGTAGCTCCTAAAAAGTCGGGGGTAAGGCCTTAGTTGCTAAATTGATTGCTCAGTGTATAGTTTATCATTTTAAGTGACTTCACTTAGAATCATTAGCTCTCTAAGCTAATTTGATTCACCCAAAAGGAATGTTTCTAATTGATACTGTACTATGAGCACTTAGCAGAATATCCAGTCGGTGTCATGACAAAAATATCAAGTTTTTGGTCACAAGCTAGTTGCAAAGTTATCTGGTTTGATTCAATTGTTTGAAGCATCATCTCCAAAGTACATTAATACTTTATTTGTGTCATTTTCAAGCTAAGAGGGCCTACAACACAACTCTTAAGTAAAATAGGGCAGGTAGTAAGCAGCGTTTGGCAGTACCAATTCATTTCTTGTCGTATCCATCCATCTCTCCCAACAGTGGTATCAGAGCAAATTGAGGTAAAATGGGAGATTGTTTCCCTTCTTTTATTGATAAATTGGACAAGAACAAGGACCAAGCATGGTCCTTGAGGATAAAGACATACTTACAAGGAAGGAGTCTCTATGGATACATATTAGGAGATGAGGATATGCCCATTTTGAGAAGCAAAGGACAACCTACAAGAGAGGAGCTTGAAAGACTCAACTCATGGTGTGCCAAAGATGCATTAGCAAGGTCATATCTACTTAACTCTATCTTTGACTTCCTTTTTCCACATATAAGGAATCGTAAAACATCCCAGGAGACTTGGGATACATTGTCTTCATACTTTTCTTCCAATACAAGAGCTAGGAAGAATAAATTTTGGATTGAGTTTACCACTCAAAGGAAGCAACCCAAGAAAAGTGTTTCAGAATATGTGACCAAAGTCAAAGATGTGGCTAAAATTGGCAAGCATAGGAGAGGATATTGAAGAGGACAAAATAGTGAGGGAAGTAATCAATGGCATCAAGGTAGATGATAAGTGGGAAGATTTCACAACTGATATGGACCTTTACATGGATATGCAGATTCCATACCTTACCACACTCATGGGAGAACTCTTTACCCACAAAGAAAAGCTCAACAAGAATGGAGAACCATCAAGAGGTAACAACTCTTTTGCTCTATATACAGATAAAGGAAAGTGTAAGGATAAAGGGAAGAACAAGAAAGTAGAGGATGAAAGTATTACTTCACAAGCTAACTATGCAAGAAGAGGTAGGCACTCAAGAGGTACGGGTAGAGGAGGTAAGAAAGATAGGAGACCTTTCAACTCTTCCCCATGCAACATACGTGGATTCTCTAATCACACTACAGATGAGTGCTATAGGAACTACAAGAATCAGAGTGGAAGAGGATATCAAAGAGGTGGCTACCTACAATCAAGAGGAAAATTCAACCATACTCATGGCTACAATCATGGCTACAATAACAACTATAACAACAACTACAACAACAACTACCAAGGAGGTTACAAATCAAGGATAGACTTCAACAATTATAGAGAGGATCAAGAGGACTCCCTTCTGTTTATGAACATGACTTCAAAGCAAGGTATGAATGATGAACACCTCTCCTATATTGACTCAGGTTGTTCAAACCATGTGGCACGCAATGTAGCTCTTCTCTCTAACCTTGAGGAACCCAAGGGAAAGCACCAAGTACAAACAAGTGATGACACCAAGCATTCAGTGGTCAAGGTCGGAAATGTCAAAACTTCTGATGGGAATAAAAATCTATTGAGAAAGGTTCTTTATGTACTTACAATCACCAAGAATTTGATGAGTGTTGGACAAATTGTGGAAAAGGGTTTGCAAGTTAGGTTCAACAAATATGGAGCATTTGTGGAGGATCCCCAACATGGATTCAAGAGAATTGCCAAGGGAGAAAAAATAGGTAGACTATTTAAATTTGAACTTGGGGACAATAGAAATATTGCACTTTACAATTACAAAGATCAAACATTGTCAGAGCTTGAGATTTGGCATAAAAGATTAGGGCATATTGGTGAGATAACCTTGAAAAAAATATGTAGAGATCAATGTGTGCTTGGGATACCTAATGTATCCAAGCAAAAAATGATCTATAAATGTGGTGCATGTAAGTTTGGTAAATCACATAGGTTACCATTCTCAAGAAAAACTATATGCATAAGGATTACTTGGAACTTGTGCACACAGATGTGTGAGGACCAAGCAAGGACCCTTCAATTTCTAGCTCAAGCTACTATGTTTCTTTCATTGATGATTTGAGTAGGTCGACTATCTTGTATTTTATGAAGCAAAAAGATGAAGTGTTCAATTGCTTTAAGAAGTATCCTGCACTTGTGGAAAGTCAAACAGGAAAGAGACTAAGGTCATATGGAGGAGGTGAGTACTTCTCAAATGAACTTGATGCATTCTTGCAGGACACAGGTATCAAAAAGGAGATTAGTAAAAGGTATACCCCTGAACAAAATGGGGTAGAAGAGAGGAGAAATAGGTTGATTGTGGAAACAGCTGGATCAATGCTTAATGAAAAAAGCTTACCTAATTATTTGTGGGTAGAAAGTGTATCTACTGCCACTTATCTTATTAAAAGGTTTCCATCCAAATCACTTGATGGGATGACAACATATGAAGCATAGCATGGTAGAAGGCCATCACTTGATCATTGCAGAATCTTTGGATGTGTTGCTTATGTGCATGTTCCATCTCAAATCAGAGGTAAGCTAGACCCTAAGGCAGAGAAGTGCATCTTCATAGGGTATGATTTAAATAGAAAAGGATACAGGTTTTATAATCCATCCAACAAGGGCTTTATGGTCAGCAGAGATGTGTTTAATGAGAATGACTCTTGGTTTGAAAGTGAATGCAGGAAATTCAAGTTGCCATATGACTTGGAAGAGGAGTTTCCAAGCCTCACCAAGGAGGAGCCAAGCCAAATTGAAGACAAAAAATGAGATGATGAGGACGTCATCAACCTAGAAGAATTCAAGGCATGTAAATCAAAAGGCAAGGCCAAGATGAAGAGGTTGGAAGACTTAATTGAATCATCCAACCAAGCTCTAAGGAGGTCACAAAGGGATAGCAAGAGGCCAATCAGATATGGGTATGACACTTCATTAGTCACTAAGCATTCCATTTATCTTGCTAAAGATTTGTCACTTGAATAACCTACTTCATATGAAGAGGCAAAGACCAAGGCAGAATGGAAAGAAGCTATGGATGAAGAAATAGAAGCACTCGAAAGAATGATACTTGGGAGCTAGTACCAAGGAAGGCATCAATGAAGGTAATTGGTTCTAGATGGATTTATAAAATCAAGAGAAACTCAGCCTTGGATCCATAAACAGGTATAAAGCTATACTTGTGGCTAAGGGTTTTGCACAAACCCAAGGAGTTGATTATGAGGAAACATTCTCACGTGTGGCCAAAATGCCAACCATAAGAGTATTGGTATTTGTCGCTGCAGCAGGGAATTGGAATATGTACCAATTGGATGTAAAAAATGCTTTTTCAATGGCTGGATTTCAGAGGAGTTTACATGGCTCAACCTCCTCGCTATGAAGACCCAAGCAAGGTAAATTATGTGTGAAAATTGCACAATTCTATGGCTTGAAGAAGCCACCTAGGGCATGGAATCATAGGTTAACTACCTATGTTCGAGATCAAGGATTCATGATGAGCAAAGCAGATACTTCTCTATTTGTCATGAGAAGTAATTCATATGTGATATACCTATGTGTGTATGTTGATGATATCATACTTACAAGAAGTGATGCCAATGGGATCAAACATATCAAGAATCAAATGATGTAGGAGTTCAAAATTAGTGACCTAAGGTTTTTAAAGTATTTTCTTGGACTTGAATTGGTCTACACAAATTATGGAATTTACATTATTCAAAGAAATTATGTGCAAGACCTGTTGAAGAAGTTCCACTTGGAGAATGCAAAGGTGTCTAGCACCCCTATGGAGGTAAAACATAAATTGAGTGCTCATGAAGGTGATTTGCTTAAAGACATTGCAAGATATCAAAGCATAGTAGGAAGCCTAAAGTATGCAACATTGACAAGGATTGATATTGCGTATGGAGTAAGTGTCTTAAGTCAATTCATGCACAAACCTAGAGCACCTCACTTTGAAGCTACCAAAAGGATTTTGAAGTACCTCAAGGGTAATCAAAATCAAGGTTTATACGTTCCATACACATCTGATTTAGATATCAAGCTATACTCAGATGCGAATTGGGTAGGTTGTAAGGATGACAGTAGGAGTACTTCTAGTTATCTTTCTTTTGCACGTGATAAGCCTATTTCATGGTCTCCCAAGAAGCAACCTACAATTGCTTTATTCTAAACAGAGGTTGAATACAAGGGATTATCCAATGCTACACAAGAAGCCATATGGATTAGATTGCTATATTTAGATTTGGGACTTCACAATCAATCACCTATGATCTTTGGTGACAACACAAGTTCTTTACATCTTGCAGCCAATCCTATCTATCATGCAAGAACCAAGCATATAGAAGTTCACTATCACTATGTTAGGGAGAAGCTATCGATCAAGGAAATTCAATTGGCATATGTATCTACAAACATGCAATGTGCAAATTTATTGACCAAAGCACTTGATGGTACTAAAATTTGCAGGTTCAAAGCTATGATTGGATTGTAGGACATTCAAGAGGATTGATGAAGAAGATCAAGCCAAGATGTTTGGCTTGAGGGGGAGCTGTTGGTGAAAATCCAAGCCTTCATGCTTTGCTAGACATAGAAGAAGATATGTGCAACCATTTGATGGAGCATATGAACATTAGCATGTAATAATCTGATCGTTAACCATTGTAAAAGTATTTTACATCAAGAGAATATTGTAAGTCCACTCATTTCATGGAGTTAGGAGAACCAAAAGTTAGGAATTTCATTTGGTGGCATCACTCCTCATTTAGAGGAAAGATTTTAGGTAGAGCTCTATTTGAATTTCAAAATTCAAACTTGAAGAAAAGTCACTATACAAGAGAATTAAAATCTCGCGGCTTTATACCTCTTCTAGGAGCTCATTTTCTATTCATTTGTAGATGTTGAGTGGCATATACCATAGCCTAATCTTCTCACTATCATTGAGCATCGTTTTCTATGCCAATGATCATGTACAACATTGTTCTATAATACATTATGTCATTGATCATCTTTGTTCATCTCTCTTCCATGTCTACTGAGAACAATGTACTTGTGATGCTTATATCTCTGTGATCCCTCCATTATTTTTCATGCTCTATAGCTTTTCAGAACAAGATCAAAGTCTACTAGAAGCTACCAAAATGTGAAGAAGTTTTATTCATCATATTGGGAGAAAACCGCCTCGAAGTGCTCATTGGTCATTCTCTAGGTAGCTCCTAAAAAGTCGTGGGTAAGGCTTTAGTTGCTAAATTGCTTGCTCAATGTGTAGTTTATCATTTTAAGTTATTTAACTTAGAATCATTAGCTCTCTAAGCTAATGTGATCCACCCAAAAGGATTTTTCTAGTTGCCACTATACTGTGAGCACTACCCAAAATATCTAGCAGGTGTCAAGACCAAAATGGCAAGTTTTTGGTCACAAGCTAGTTGCAAAGTTATTTGTTTTGATTCAATTGTTTGAAGCATCATCTCCAAAGTACATAGATACTTTATTTGTGTCATTTTCAAGCTAAGAGGGCCTAGAACACAACTCTGAAGTAAAATAGGGTAGGTACTAAGTAGGGTTTGGCTGTACCAACTCATTTCTTGAGGTATCCATCCATCTCTTCCAACAACGAGGAAGGAGATAAGGAAGAGAGCTCACATAAACACACACATAGAGTCTCATAATCAAAGAGGAGCACACATATACATTGAGGCAAGGAAGAATGATCTTCTCCTTCTTCTACTACATAAAAGGAATATAAAATAATGACCTAAAACAACAATATAACTAGTGCAATATATAAAGAATACTGCATAAGGAAAATTCTAATGTCCATGAATGAGTGAGCTAGCAAGAAACAAATGTGCCATCACTCTCGATAGATAAATCTTAGTAAATCTCAATGAAGTATCCCTGAAATATACTCGCATGACCACTATACATGTCAGAGAAATGAAAAAGTGATACGTGTCATCCTTGATCATCACATGTTGAGCTTGATATCTCAACACTTCCCCTCGATCTCAATGTCATGTCTTCTAATCCAAGCATCTTTCGAAACCTATTCAGCTTCTCTACTCCAAGTGCTTTAGTGAAAATATCAACAACATGCTCATCTATCCTCATATAAACAAGATCAATATCACATGTCAAGTGAGAATAGAAAGGCACTAGTAGATCTTCTATCTGGAATACTATCAGCCCAATCTACATCGATGTATCCATGAACTTACAAATCTACATCAACTTCATAAAACAATGCATAATCCAAAGTAGCACTACTCACGTAATGTAGAGTGTGCTTGAGAGCATTCAAATGTGGCTTCCTGGGAACCTACATAAATTGTCTTTCAAGTCCAATAGTGTAGCTTAGACCAAGACTTGTAATTTTGAGATATATCAAACTTCCCACAATTTTCCTCTACATAGTAGCATTTTCCAATGCTTCACCTGATGTAGTATCCAACTTAAAATTCTAATCTAATGGCATATAAATCATCTTACAATCAGCCATACCATACTTTTGCAGCATACTCAAGGCATATTGCCTTTTTGACATCCATATACCTATATTTCTATGTATAAACTCAATGCCCTAGAAATAGCACAACACACCAAGATCTTTCATGTCAAATTCTTGCATAAGGAGTTGCTTTACCTCTTTAATGATTTCTTCCTTGGCACATCCTACAATCAAGGCATGAACATAAATAGCAACAATCATGATGTCATGATCAACCCTCCTTGCATATAATGAGTAATTTGCATCACATATAGCAAATCCAATGGTGGTTAAGTAGTTAGCAATCCTTGTATGCCAAGCACGAGAGGCTTGTCTAAGTCTTTACAAAGCCTTTTGCAATGTGCAAACATATTTTGGGTGCTTTGAATTTTCATATCCTTGTGGTTGGTCCATATATACTTCTTCCTATAACTCATCATGTACGAAATCATTTTTTACATCCATTTGATGCAAAGCCTATGGTTTTGCTATAGCTAATGCAATAAGTGTTCTAATAGTAGACATTTTAGCTATAGGGATAAACATTTCCTCATAATCAATGCCATATGTGTATGCGAATCCTTTTCCTACTAGCCGTCCTTTGTACCTACTTATGCTACCATCAACATTGTGCTTTACATTCTAAACCCACTAGTAGCATATTGGTTTCTTTCCTTGTGGCAATGGAACCAACTTCCATGTATCATTTCCATAAAGTGCATCCATCTCCTCATCCATGGCTTTTTCCAATGTGCACTTCCAATTGCATCTTCAAAGCAAGAAGGTTCAACATCTTGTATTATCTTGGTCATGTAGGCACAATGACGATCCATGTAACTATCATACATCAATCGTTGCACTGAATTTCACATACTCCTACATCTTCTTGGTCTTGGGTCACTTCTCCTCATATCATTTGCATGTGCCTTTTGTACTCTTGGAGTCTTCACATAGGGCTATCTATGTCTTCAACCTATAGAATCTGATGTTTTACTACAAGCAAAAAGCTTTTTTTTACCTTTCTTGGATGTATTTAATGAATTCACTGGACTAAAATTTCCATATAATCTTCCACTCCATGGATTTGACTTGGAACTATTGCTTGGTGATGCATCTCATCCACACAAAACTTGAGATTTTGCACTTCATTTTTAAGCATTTCCTTTAAATTGTCATTTGAATCAAGATTAAGTCCTTCTTTGGCATCTGCATAGAAGCCTGAAATTTCATCAAACACCTCATCTTTGCTATCCTTCACCTATTGTGTGAGTGGGTTATAGCACTTATATCCTTTTTCTCAAGGGATTACCCAATGAAGATACATTTTTCTATCTTTGGATCAAGCTTCATCCTCAACTCATCTGGAACATGTACATATGCAACACAACCAAATACTTTCACATGTGATAAGTTTGGTTTTTTCCCTGTAAATGTCTCTTCATGTGTAACTTGATGTACAACAGCAGTCAAAGTTCTCTTCATAATGTACACAACAATATGTAGAGCTTCTTCCAAATAACAATGAGGCATTTTCTTGTTAGTAATCAAGGCTCGTGCTATTTCTACAAAATGCTTATTTTTGCATTCACCAACGCCATTCTATTGCGGTGTGTACTTGCATGAAAACTAACATCAAATTCCACGACTTTTAAGAATGCTACAAAACTCATTTGACATGTATTCACCTCGTCCATCAGACCTTAATGTCTTAATATACTTTCCTATCTGCTATTCCACCATATGCTTAAAATTTTGGAAGTGAGTGAACACCTCACTCTTCTCTTTCATGAAATATACCCATACTTTTTGTGTATGGTCATCAATGAAAGTAACATAAAACCTGCAACCATCTGTAGATGTGATCTTTGAAGGACCCGAAACATCTGTATGTACTATTTCTAGCACTCTGACTAACATGCTTCTCATGCAAAAATGATGCTCTTGACTGTTTACCAAATGGACATGCTGCACATACCTATTGCATCTTTACAACCTTGAAATTTGGTAGTCCATCGACAATCTCCGTCTGCATCAATTTCAGCCTATACAAGTTTGTATGCCCCATTCATTTGTGTCAAATCTCTATGAACTTTTACTACATCGATTTCAGTCTCTACAAGTTTGCATGCCCCATTCATTTGTGTCATCCAAAAGTTTCTTGTATGCTCGATAGGGTGTGATGTGTCATCACTTGTTTCAACATGTCTAGGAACTAGCAATTTTTGCAAACTTCTAAACCATTCTACATGACTACTCCTACCATTGGATCTTGAAACATCAACTGACATCGTATTCATCATGTGATGTTGGACCATGAAAAACTTCTCAGAACCATCTACACTTTTGGATGCATAGTTGTTTTGTTGCGTTTTGTTATTTTGATTCTTCAACATGCAATCATGTTTAAAGTGTTTAGCTTTACCACAATTACAACATCCTTTATTCTAACTACCTGAATCATTTCTTTGGAAATTTTTGCTACCTCCTTGGCTCCCTTGCCTCGAAATTGTCCTCTACCTCCTCCATGATTTTGTTGTTGACCTTGGTCTTAGTTACTTTGTCCTCTTCTATTTCCATAGCCTCTATCTCTGCCTCTTCCTCTGCTTGAAAAGAATACCTACTCAAAATTAGGTTTTCCTTGTGAGTTCAAGTCCTCACCAAGATTTTTTTCTTCAATATTGAGCATGGATACTACATCAGCAAAATTCAAAATATTTTCCTTAGTATGTATAAAAGTTGTGAACTGCTTATATGTGGCTCCTAAACCACGAAGGCACACTTCCACCTTATCATCATCATCTACATTCATGCCAATAGGTGCAAGTGGCTTATATATGCTTTTGATTTTTAGAGTGTAGTCACTGACATGCCCTTTTTCTCCAATGTATGCAACTCGTTCTTCCGTTGCAATTTTCATGCCCTTGTATTGGTCTCATACAATGTGACCAAACTATTATAAGCCTCTTTTGGAGTCTTGGCATCGTATATGGGCCCAATCATGATATCATGCATGCTAACAGATAGCCAATACATTACCTTTTGTGCTCCTTGATTTCATTCCTCATATGCTCTTAACTGGTTCCTAGTTGGATTCCTCTTTGGTAACTACGGAGCATTTTTTTTGTACTTTGATGTACTTCAAGTAGCCTTTTCCCATCAGCAAATTCATCATTCTGAACCTCCAAGCATGAAAGTTGTTCTTGTCTAGCTTGGCGCTCATAAGCTTACTCATTCCATCCACGTTTTCCATTTCTACATCAATTCACAACATTACAAAAACACTACAAGCAGCACTTCTGCTTGAACACTATCACACTATGACATGACAATTCAATCTCATAAAAACATAGGTTTTGTGTAAACAGTAGTACATGGATTCACTTGAAATTTAGGATCTGGACTTATTGAGTGTTGTTGAATAGGGTGCAAGTTATATTTTTGCAAGCAAACCTCATTTTTTGTGGGCTCCACCTTGACTTTCTGAACTTGTTCCAACTCTTCCATAGGGAGCGTACAAGATTTGAGCCTTTAGGTGAAACCAGAATCAGGGAGAATCAGAGGGTAAGAAGGCCCAAGTCCTTCCAACTAGGGAAGCCCACTAGCATAATCACATTCTTGTTCTTGAAAATGATCTTGGCCCAAGAGATCTCACAGTTACACCAAGCCCTCATGATCAACTTTGCGGCCAACTTTTCAGCCATGCCTTCAATATCCATAATGCCTAAACCCCCACAATCCTTTTGGCTAATGCTAGTAGTCCATTTAATTTTGGGGACTCCCCCTTCTGTTGTGGTCCCCCATCCAAAGAAAGATTCTGCAGATTTTGTTAAGTTTGCCAAGCTCTTCATTCGTTGGTCTCCAACAAGAAAGAAAGTAAATGGTCGAGGAGATGAGAAAGGTATTCATTACCATGGCATGCCCCACAAGGTTGATTTTTATACCCTTCCAATATGCCAACTTGTTATTTGGTTTGGAAAGGACCCAATTCCAGATTTGCTCCATTGAGACACTGAAACCCATTGAAATACCAAGTAGGCAAAAGAACCTAACCCTTGGGGATAATTTGGCAATCGTGGTCAACCAGTAGTTTGTTACCATTAGTGTCCATGTGAAAGGCCAAATGAACACTGAACACTTCTTTGTATGATTTCTTTAATAAAACATATAGTGGCCTAGTCAGTCACAAACTATAAGTTTGATCGCATTTGTAAGACCTAAGAAGTCTATCTTCGTGCTCCCTGTGTACTGTGTTTTTCTACGTATTCTGTAGCCTCTATGCAGAGTACTTTGTGTGGCCTTAGGAGCTCAGTTTTCTACTCAGAGGATATTGTTGTGGAGCTCTCATGAAGGAGAGCCCACTATGGTGCATTGCCATCAAATTACTTGACTGGTATCAGAGCCGTTTGATGCAAAAGGTTTGTTCCTTTTGTGGGAGCAAAGCGAGCACCCCCCCCTCCCCAGCTTTCTCCAAGGCTTACAACTAAGGTAGAAACCAAGGCATAAACCTTGGCATACCTTGTCATCCGAGTCACTGAAGTCACCATTGGCACTATTGGTTGTGTGTGAGGGAGGACCTCAATGATCAAGGAAGATAGAAGTTCCCGATAGTTCCTAGGAGGTCTCCCATCCTAGTACTGCTTCCCATAGAGCTTGCTTAACCATGGAAATCTCTTGCCACTAAGCTACACTCTTGTGGTGTCTTAAGAAGGGGAAAGACTAAGATTAACATTATCTTGAACATGTTTTGGTCCCTCAAAGCTTCATTCTTTGCTTTCAAAGCCTGTTTTTGAAGCATTTTTGGGGTGTCTTTTGGAGCCATTTCGGAGTACTTTTGCACAAAGTTCTCTTCACATAGCTCCAAGAGCATCAAGAAGAGAGTTCTTTGTACTTCTTCAACAATAAATATCAACCTTTGGGTTTGTGTTTTCATCCACACTCGTAAAACTATAGGTTTCTTGAAAGGTTTTTCAGTTTTGGTGGGAGCAACAACTGCAAATTTATTCAAGTTTTGAGCCTAAAACATCAGAGTTGACAGACACTTGCAGGTGTTGTTGGCTAGCTTTTGGGATGTGCATTTAGCCCTTTTTTAGTGTAATTATGCTGCAAATATTGAGCACATATACACCATGTACGCTTCTCTGGATACCACTTATGTACATCCATGTGGTCAATCATATAGCAGTTATGTTTTTTGCATAAAAACTTTTACATTTGATAAAGAGGGTCATGGTGAGGTTTCTTAATTGGGAGACACCCAGATGTCGGGGTCTCATCGATGATGGAGGTGGAAGACTTACCCAGCCTCGCTATAGCAGATGTATGATAGTTGTTCATAGATGCTCAATAAGCATAGTTGGCTTTTATTGAGTAAATGATTATATGCAATGGAGTCAGTGATTCACTATGTAGGTAAACATAGTACTTGCAGGTTTATGATATTTTGACACCGGTCATATGCTTGTTTTGCAGAGGATACTCTGGCAATTTGTTTCTAGATTGTTGGTTTAGATTGTTGGTTTAAATTCACCTCCTTGATATACTTATTGGCTGTTGTTTGGACTCTTCTAGCTCCATTATCATTCTATTCAGTTCTCTACCATCATGGCATCAGAGTTCTCAGGCACATCTAGTGGATCAACGTCTAGTGCTAGTGTTTTGAGGAGGAGCTATAACTTGTAGGGAAAAGACCATTTTGAGATCCAAAAATTTGATTGCACAAACTTTGGTATATGGAAGAATAAAATTAAAAATGTGTTGATTCAAAGGAGGCAATGGAAGCCAGTAAATGGGATTTCAAAAAGGCTTGCTGACATGGATGAAGATGATTGGGATGAGTTAGATGAAATGGCCAACTCTACCATTCGTTTGCACTTGGTAGATAATGTTTACTTTACAATATTAGACTGTGAAAGTGCAGAGGAGCTTTGGAAGAAGTTATGAAATACATATGAAAAAGAGAAGACATCAAATAAAGTGTATCTAATGAGAAAATTATATGACCTTCGCATGAATGACACAGAGAGTGTTGTTCCTCATCTACATGAGGTTGATGCTATATTCTCCCAATTATAGGCTCACAAAATGGATATGGAGAATGAAATGAAAGTAGTATTATTATTATGCACACGGCCATCATCATGGGATACATTTTGCATAACTATTAGCAATAGTGCACCTTGTGGTAAACTCATCTATGATGATATATGTGGAGCACTCTTGAGTGAGGAGATTCGTAGAAAATCTATGGTTGGCACTCAGAGTGCAGATGCATATAATGTTCGTGATTCTTACCAAGGAAAAACTCAACAACGTGGCAGGAGCAAGAACAAGGAAAATAATGGTCAACAAAATAAGAGAAGAAGTAAATCAAGGAAGAGGGATATCAAATTCCATTATTGTCATAAGAAAGGACATATGAAGAAAGACTGTTATGCATTAAAGAATGCTAAAGGTAAAGAATGCTAAATGTAACATGAATTCAACCTTTTTTGTCAGTCTAGAGGGATTCATAGAGAGTTTATAGCTCCTTATACCCTAGTGGAGAATGGTGTAGCTGAATGAATGAATATAGTTGTTTGTATGTTGCATCATGCAAACCTCTCACACGGCATTTGGGCAGAAGTAGTATTAAGTGTAGTTCATGTGATTAACCTTTCACCTCGTACTCCCAAAGGTTTGAAACTGCACAAGAGTTATGGACAGGGAAACCACCATATTATGATCATCTTTGAGTTTTCAGTGTGAAGCATATGTTCATATACCCAAGAGTCTTACATAAAAGTTGGACCATAAGTCAAAGAAATGCATTTTTCTTGGATATGGTTGAGAGGGACAATTTGGATATTGCTTGTGGGATCCTGAAACATGGCAATGATCAAAAGTAGTGATGTCATTTTCAATGAGTCTAAGATGCATAAACAACCCATTAAGGAGGTTTATGTGAGAAGAGCGGTGTTTGAGGGTACTAGTCCTCTAGTTAGCATGCATAAAAATGTTGCACATAAGGATGTTCAAGAGAATGTCCAATCAGATCAGTATGCACATGTTCTTGCTAGGTAGAGGGAAAACATCCATTATCGATTACACAGATTCTGACTATGTTGGTTGTGTAGACAATCGTAAGTCTACATCAGGGTACATTTTTCATTTTACTAGAGGTGCTATCTCTTGGAGATCTCGTCTTCAAGAATGTATAGCTATTTCCACAATTGAAGCCAAGTATGTTGCAGCAAGTAAGGCATGTAAGGAAGCATTGTGGCTTTCTTGTCTTTCTTGTGATATGGGTTTACCTCAACATGTACCTTGTTTGCTTAGTGACAGTGAGAGTGCCATTGTGTTGGAAGCAGCCAGAGGCACAGACGCCATGGAAGCATGTAACGACGGAGCAGGGAGCCAGTCGGATCAATCTTTCAAACAAATATGTTTCTTATTATTTCTTCAAACAGTCAACAGTGATTTTTATCACTAATTGTAACATATGTAACATAGAAAACCCCATTTTGTAATCCATAGCTCCATTTTGTGCAAGCCGAGGAGTCCTTGAGCTTGAGGAGCTTAGGTAGAATGCGCGTACCAATTTTCGTTATTTTTAGATACCGTTTACCCTTCCAAATAGCATCTAGGACCTAATTTTTAACTATGCCGGTCACTAGATGTGAAACCGGTCAAAACTAGTCTAGAAACTATAAAAAGAGCTAGAGAGCTCATTTTTGAGGTTGGTCAGTGTGAGTTTAGAGCTATTTTGAGCTTGTAATAGTGTTCTTGAGTAATAGAGCTAATTTCCCACCTTCCATTGTGTCTTGCTTGTCTCTTCATTGTGTGTGTGTATGTGTGTGTGCATCTTGATGCTTCTCACCTTCACTCTCACATCATCTCACATTCACGATCTTCATATCACTCCTACCTCTTCCGCAGATTGACATTAAGGAGGTGAAGCTTCTTAACGTGGTTCTCACCATTGTGCTAGAGCAACACCAAATTTGGCGCCGTTGCCGGGGATCGAGTCTAGGACGAATGTGTGATGGTAAGAGTATAGCAAGAAGTGGCGTTGGAAGGTAAAAATTTCAGTTTTTGTTGTTGTTTTTACTTAGTTTTTAGTGTTTTTCACCTCCCCCACACTCCATCTTCATCACCGCATCATCATCTTCATCTCCAAAAAAATCAAAAAATTCACCATATCCACCCATTCTCCTCATTTCCCCTCATTTGTGCATGCGAGAGAGTGAGAGAGAGCTTTTGTGCTTGTGTGTACTTTTGTTTTCTTGAGTTTTCTTGCAGGTACAGAGCTCCAGAGCATCAGGAAAGCTTGGAAAAGGTAAAATTTTCAGTTTCTGTCAGAAATTTCCGACTGTGTCAGACCATCGCGATGGTCTGCAAAGTTCGGATTTTGAGGAAGGCGAGTTCACCACCGTGTAGGCGACCCCTGCGTGTGTAGGAATCCATAGCTGCATCTCAAAAAATCACTGTTTGGTGGACCATCACGACGGTCTCTGACCATCGCGATTGTGTCACACCATCGCGATTGGCTCACGCCATCGCGATGGCTTGGCCGGACCATCGCGACGGTCTCTGACCATCGCGATTGTGTCACACCATCGCGATTGGCTCACGCCATCGTGCTGACGGTGCCACGTGGCAATTCAGACCATCGCGACGGTGCACTTCAGACCATCGCGACGACACCCTCACACCGTCGCGACACTTCAAAAAGTCAGACCATCGCAATTGGCTCACGCCATCGCGCCCAGACCATCGCGGTTGGTTTAGACCATCGCGTTCAGACCATCGCGCCCAGACCATCGCGCCCAGACCATCGCGGTTGGTTCAGACCATCGCGCCCAGACCATCGTGATTGGCTCACGCCATCGCGCCCAGACCATCGCGGTTGGTTCAGACCATTGCGTTCAGACCATCGCGCCCAGACCATCGTGATTGGTTCACGCCATCGCGTTCAGACCATCGCGTTCAGACCATCGCGTTCAGACCATCGCGACGGTGCACCCTCACGCCATCGCGACGGTCCCATTTCACGCCATCGCGACGGTCCCATTTCACGCCATCGCGACGGTGCACTTCACGCCATCGCGATTGTGCAACCTCACGCCATCGCGATTGTGCAACCTCACGCCATCGCGACGGTCCCAGACCATCGCGATTGTCTCAGACCATCGCGATTGTGCACCCCATCGCAAATTTTAGGGTTTCATTTTTTGGCCAATTTTGGGGCTATTTTTGGGAAATTTTTGGGTGGTTAGACTCATAGGAGACCCCTTAGCTCATATTTGGAGAGGTTGACCTAGTTTGGGACTAGAAAGCCATTTTGAGGTTGACCTAGTTTGGGACTAGAAAGCCAGGGGGCAAGCAGTAAAAAGTCGGGCAAAAGGGAAGGGACTTAAAAGGTGTATATACTCAAGTGCTTGATCGTCCAACTGTGAATTGGTCTAATATTGGATTTTTCCAGGTCTAGCAAGGGCAATCAAAGGCAACCAAGGCAAGGCAGTGAAGGGCATAAAGCTTGGGAAGCGCGGCTTCTTGGGCATCAGAGCAACCAGAAAGGCTGACTCGAGGTTGGAAGATTACTCAACCCCCTCAGTCAATTCTTAGCTTAGGATAAACGTTAGCATTGTGGATTAAGACGATAGGAACGCCTCAAGTTCAAGAGAGTTAAAATTTATCAAGTTCAAGACTACAGATAAAGGTGTGTGACACGAAAACCTAAAGGAAAGAACCTAAGTCTGACGGAACAAGAACTCAAAATTATAACGGAAAGTCGAATTCCTGACGCATACATTAAGACAAGAATCCAAAGAAATCTAAAAAGAATCAAGACAGTAATCACAAAGAATCGGTGACGATCTGAGCGTGTACTGAGTGTGCAAGGAAGAAAATTAATGAACCTTAGATCGGGCAAACATATAGGCAAGTCAGACCGACGAAGCCTTAGATCATCAGAGGCAAGTGTAAGAACTACTGCTCGATCGTGGGCTCAGCAATTGAATAGTAATTACCCCTACGAGAGCTCAGACACTAGTGAATCAGAAATGGCATTTAGCTCAGACAGACCAGAAGGAGGGTCGAATGTAGCCTATTTAGAAAAACCTGAAGGACCCTATAGAACGCAACTAGAGTTTCTCCGAACCAACCGATTAGGTGCTCGCATCTATGAGGATGGTTTGCGAAGGCAAGTGGTGCAAATGCACAACCCCGATCAACCCATGGGATTGGAACATCCAGTGGTGAAATTCGAGAGAGACGCATACATAGACAAGGAAGGAACAATGTACATATTAAGTACGCAGCCAAACAATACCAACGAGTTTGGCGTGATTCAACCAGAGATGGAAGCAAAATCTCAAGGAAAAGAACCATTAGAAGAGCCTAGAACACCTAGAGGGAAATCTGTACTGACATGAGTACTAATCCCGGAATGGATCCCTCAGGACAACAGGAGCATAGAGTTGTTTGTAAATAAAGAAACTGATGAAGCCTTTTGGAGATACAAGACCGAAATACTTAGTGAGGTAGGCATCATCACTATATACGAGTTCAAGGACCCGGATACACCTGCGAAGGTTGTATACCTGGATGAGACTTCAGAAAGAGTCTTTGTGGTGCCTAACCGCGCTAGAAACACATACACATGGAGAGGTGAATTGGTATTCCCTCCATCTAGAACAAACATGAATACAAGTCAACAAGGGGCAGGAACATCCTCAGCCCATGGAAATCAAAGAGAGGGAAATAAAGAGAGACCGGAAGTAAGCTTCACTCATCCCATAGGGAGAGGTAGAACAACCACAGACACTAATAGAGCGGATAGACAAAGAGATCATGGAATACCAGGTGGTAGAGATGATTTTCCTCTACCTAGGTCACGTGAACACGCAAGAGTATTGAGACCCACTCAATTAGTGAAATCCACGAAGAATTACTTTGATGGGACAGGAGATCCCTATGACCATGTCGCAGAATTCAAGCAAGTACTAAGAGCAGAACAAGTCGAGGACATGTTCACGCAATATAATGCATTTGGACTAACGTTAAAGAATACCGCTTTAACTTGGTTCCAACCATTGCAACAAAGGCAATTCAGAGACATCCATCACTTTTTAGAGTCATTCATCACTGAATTCTCTAAAAGTGGGATTAGACATGACATGTCTTCGTTGATTCATAGCTTTAAACAAACCCCTCAGGAAACAGTTAGACTGGCAGGACGTAGATTCAGACAATATGTCGAACGATGTCCAATGCAAGAGCTACCCTCACAAGCCAAACAAGTATCACTGTTCCTAGATGGCTTGTTGAGCTCTAAACTACGCTCCTACGTGTACCTAAAAGAACCCAGGACGCTAGAGAAATGTGTAAGAATTTGTATAGACATTGAGGACAACTTAGGAGACGAGTTGGAACTCTCAAAGGTCTATAAGGACTCAGACTGTTCATCTCTAGCATCCACAAAATTGTCTAGCTCAATAGAAGACCTAGCAGAAAAAGTGGCCCAGAAACTAGGAGTTTCTAGTAAACCTAGGGTGCTAACTAACAAGCGTTGTTACACCTGTGGTGGTGACCATATGGCAAATGTGTGTCCCAATGCACCACAACCTCAAGCCAACCCTAGTGGCCAATATTGTACAATTGAGAGAAGATACACGAATCATACGGCTCAGGACTGCCCATACAACAAACAGACCGTGAGACAGAACTACCCGCAAGCATATCCGCAACCAGGTAGGTACCAGGGCCAATACAATGCTCAGCCCTATTACTATAGGCCTCCTCAGAACTACCCATACCAGGCTCAACAGAGACCTCAACCTATCTTAGCTCAGCAGCCACCCCCACCAGTGAATGTCATCTCAGTCAAATACGCTGCTGCAGAAGAGAACCTAAGTAGGGCTTTAGTGCCTTCTTCACCTTTGATCACAGAGAGTGACCCACACTCAAACAGTTTTGACTCTACGCATGTAGATAGTCCACCCGCATATTACACAGAGTCACCAGAACACGTAGAAACATATCATTACGATAGTCCACCAATGGAACCTAGTTGGGAGCCAGACTATGCTAATGTGATGTACACCAACCCAAATCCAGGACCCCAATTAAGACAACAAAGACCACAGGGCCCTAGAGGACCATGCTTTAGGTGCCAAGGAGATCATTTCATAAAGGATTGTCCACATCCCCCGATAGCAGGACAATCACAGTACTATAACATCCAAGGCTTTTGTGCTGATTGTGGCAAAGAGCACATAATCAAAGATTGTCCTAAAAATCCTGTTAACGCTTCGAATGTGACATCGATCAACGTGATAGGTATTGTAAATAACGCAGATGGATCCAACCCTACATACGTGCCTATCCAAGCTATAACAAGAGCCCAGGCTCTCCTACAGAACCAACAGCTTAATCAGGAGAGAGTAGGTGGAAGTAGTGAAGTTGCAGAATCTAGCAGTAAAAAGACGAAATCTTGGAAAGATTCTAGAGAAAGAATAAAGAGAAAATGGAGTAAAAAGATAAGTGAGTTGGAAGGAAGTTTGAAGGAATCTAGAGCCAAAATCCAAGAATTGACTTCACAGGAATTGAATCAAGAGAATCCAGCTCAAAAATCAGGATCAGTTTTAGCGGAACCCATACCAGAGAATCTAGACATGATGTTTCGTGCATATCAGGCTAGATTAAAAGAGGGACCTCAGGTAGCTGAAATGAGCAAAAACTACCCTCGAGCTGATCTAGAAATTGAGAGAACTAAACTTTGCATGAAGATGGTAGAACTAGCACAAGCTTTGTTCGAAGCCTCTAGATATCTTAATTGGAATAACATGGCAAAACCGGAATTACACTTTCAAGGACTAATGGAGAGGCTAGAATATTTGATAGAGAGCAAAGAGACAAAGGATCAGCATAGGAACCCTATTGTCCCAGAGACACAGGAAAGGAATGCACCATCCCTGTCTCCAGCACCCAACACAGAAGGTCAAGACAACCTGTCTTCCATACATAAATATTCACATGAATTTTTGAGAGAGATCCAAGAAGAGAAATGGAGAAAGGAACAAGGAACCCATCCTCCTATTCAAGAAATAGACGACTTGCAGGAACAATTTCCCCAAGACATTCCCTCTATATACGATGATGTAGAGGAAGAACAACTGAGTAAACACACAAGATTTGAATCTAATTCTTTACAAGAATTACCTCAGTTCACAAGACCTTGGGAAGCAAAGTCTATTAGTATGAGAGCACCCACGATAATAGTGAGGAATGAAGAATCAGTAATCCCTAGAAACACGGAAGTGATCAAGAATACTAAAGTACAATGTAATCTTACTCTAGAGGAGTTGTTAAAGGTAAAACCAGAATTGTGGAAACATGTAGCAAATCAATTCCCGGAGCTTGCTACTACTCCCTCACAAATAGGATCACAAAATAAGGTACCAGAAATACCCGTAGAAAAGATTGGAGATGTAAGCGAAGGAGAGGAAGGTAACACTTATCTTCCGATAACCCATCAGGGCTACACCACGAAAGCCATCTTAGATTCAGGAGCCGGAGTAGCCATTGCTACCACCGCTTTATGGAAACGTTGGGGTAAGCCAGCATTAAGACCTACCAGGATGAAGCTACAAATGGCTGATGGACACATAGAAAAACCATTAGGCTTACTAGAAGGCATATCTCTCACCACTTGTGGTGTAGAATTTGAGCATACCTTTGCCATTTGTGACTTTGCAAAAAACCATGCTTATGAGATGATATTGGGACGACCATTCATGCGTCAGTTGCAAATTGTACAAGATTGGGGAACTAATTCCTTGTACTTGCAACATTTAGGAGTGACTACCAAAGTCAATCTTAAAGACTATTCACATAGAGATGTACCCCCAATACAATGGAATACCATCCATAAGACACCAGTAGAGACGGAATCCGTGCACTCATTAGAATCAGATCCTTCTTGGTTGCATGAGGATACTCATTTATGGATGTGTAAAGTGGCCAAACAGGAAGAAGAAAGGTTAGAAGCCAGGACCTTAGGTGCAGAACAACATCCACGAACCCTTCAAGATCCAGCCTACGCACCTGTAGTATTCCCTGACGAAGAGTTTGAACCCCATGGTTGGGCGGAAATCCTAGCAACCATGGATGTAGCCATCAATGAAGAACAATGGACACCCCACTGTGACGAGGATGGCTATGACATTTCAGTTTTCACGATAGAGCCAATCATGTGCGATGCAATTTTAGAAGAGTGTGAACTTAACACTGATGCATTTGAGGATGCAAGGGATTTTGATTTAGAATCAATTATCATGGACCCACCCTTTGCATCAGAGGAAGAATATTTTTCCGAGGTAGAGACTCACACTCAGAGACACGAGGAAATTACGAATGAGGTGAGGTTAGCCACTCAAGTGACTAACAAGAGTGAAGGCAAGAAAAGAAAGAAGAAAGACACCATGACAGAAAAAGAAGAATCTTTATTTGAAGTACCCGAGAACTTCAAGAAATATGAAATCGAAGATAGAAGAATCATGGTACGAATGCCTAATAGAAAAGCGAATGACGGTCAAGTATATGATAACCGAGAGAAAACCAAGAAAATAATAGTTGCCATAGAAGGAGAAGAAGAAAAATGTACATACATAGGGCATGATTTGACAACTGAAGAAGAAGAAGAGCTAGTTGCCCTATTGCGCGAATATAGAGATGTTTTTGCGTGGAGTTACAAAGATTTGAAAGGAGTAGATCCAGATATATGTTCTCATAGAATCCCTATGACTCCAGATGCAAAACCGACAAAACAGAAACCTTACACGTATAATGATAACTACGCTGCGAAGATTAAAGAGGAGATAGATCGCTTGATAGAAGCAGGATTCATTTACGAAATTGAGCATACCGAATGGGTATCCCCCATTGTGGTTGTGCCCAAGAAGAATGGAAAATTGCGTGTGTGTATTAACCTTAAAAAAGTTAATGCCGCCACGATTAGAGACAGTTATCCTCTCCCTATCACGGAACATCTATTGGAAAGAGTTGCGGGCAAGGAAGTTTACAGCTTTCTTGATGGATTCTCAGGCTATAATCAAGTAGCCATTGCTCCAGAAGACCAACACAAGACGGCTTTTGCCACTGAATGGGGCATATTTGCATTTCGTGTGATGCCATTTGGCTTAACAAATGCACCCGCCACTTTCCAGCGACTCATGTGTCATGTTTTTAAGGAATTCTTACGCAAGAGCTTGGAAGTTTATGTCGATGACTTATGTGCTCATTCAAATGTAAGACAGACACATATTCCAGAGTTAAGACAAATATTTGACAAATGTCGAGAATATCAGGTTTGTTTGAACCCAGAAAAGTGCGTTTTCATGGTCAGACAAGGCAAAATTCTAGGACACATTGTGTCAAAAAATGGAATCTCTACGGATGAAGAAAAGGTGAAGGTAATTGCAGAATTACCTAGACCAACTAATGTGAAAGAGGTACAGGCATTTATGGGCCATTGCGGTTATTACAGGAGATTCATACACATGTATGCAATCATAGCCAAGCCTTTGTACTCTCTTTTAACCAACTTTGAATGGACAGGTGAATGTGAAAATTCATTCAATGAACTTAAACGACGCTTGTGCTCAGCACCTATATTGACTACCCCAGATTGGAGTAAGCCATTCCATGTACATGTGGATGCATCCAATTATGCCATAGGATGTGTGTTAGCACAACCCAGGAATGAAGGTAACATAGATCTCCCCATAGCTTACGCGAGTAGACAATTGAACGCAGCAGAAAGAAATTACACCACGACGGAACGAGAGGGATTAGGGATGATCTACGCAGTAAAGAAGTTTAGGCACTACTTGTTGGCCAACAAATTCAAGTTCTTTACAGATCATCAAGCACTATTGTACTTAGTCAACAAGCCATGTAACACCGGATGACTGATACGTTGGTTTCTATTACTCATGGAGTATGATTTTGAAGTCGTAGTCAGGAAAGGAAAGACACATCTTAGAGCTGACCACCTTTCAAGATTAACCTCTGGAGAAGCTCCTCAAGGAGTAGTGGATGAGTTACCAGATGCATACTTGTTTAATCTTGAGATAGCACCAGAATGGGCTAAACCTATAGTCCCTATTCTCACATATGGACCCAAGAATCCTAGGATAAAGATCAAAGAGGGAGAGATTACCAAGTCTCAGAGATACCAGATAATGGCAGGAAGCATATATAAACAGGATAATCAAAAGATTCTTGCTTGTTGTGTAGATGAATCAGAACATGCGAATTGGTTGCAATTAGCACACATAGGTGCATTAAAGCAACATCATTCAAAACATCGAACGTTACAGACTCTGCAAAGACTAGGAGTATATTGGCCTACGATGGAAGCAGATGTCTACAAGTTGTGTAAGGAATGCAGTGTTTGCTGTGAAAGACCACCAGTAGAGCATGCGACATTATATCACGTGTCTCTCACACCAGACTGGAGTGAACCATTAGCGACATACTTGAGGACGCACACATTCCCTCAAGGAATGACTTTAGCACGACAACGCAGTCTAGAGCAGGAAGCTCAAGATTATTCACTTATTGGCGATAACCTATACAAAAGAGGACGAGATGGATATCTAAGACAATGTGTTCATGAGAGCGATTATCTGAGCATACTAGAGACTGCACACCAAGGTGTTGCAGGAGGTCATTTTGGACCCGATAGGATAGTTAAAGCCATCCTCTTTGCAGGATTATGGTGGCCCACTCTGCACATGGATGCTCATACCTATGTAAAGAGATGTGATGTGTGCCAAAGAACTCAGTTTCCTACTCGCAGAGATGAAATGCCATTGAAACCCATGATGGGCGGACGTGCATTTTCTAAGTGGGGTATAGACTTTGTAGGACCCATTAACCCCCCTGCAAAAGGTACACATGCTGAATACATTATTGTTGCCACAGATTATCTTACGAAATGGGTAGAGGCAAAAGCCACGAAAAAGAATGATGCACACACAACTGCAAAATTCTTATTTGAAAATGTCTTTACAAGATATGGATTGCCTATAGAGTTAGTGAGCGATCGAGGCACTCACTTTCTAAACCAAGTCATTGAATATTTGTTACAGGATTTTATGGTGATTCACAAGAAATCTGCACCATATCATCCTCAGGCCAATGGTCAGGCTGAAAGCGCTAACAAGATACTTTGTAACGTACTGACGAAACTCGTGAACAACAAACGTTCAGATTGGGACAAACAGTTACACCACGCTGTTTGGGCATATCGAGTGGCCTACAAGACCGTACTCAATGCAACTCCCTTTCAGATGGTTTTTGGTCAGAATGCTGTGCTTCCTTTGGACTTCTTGATACCGACCCTTAAGGTTGCACAAGAACATCAGTGGACCGGCCATGAATTATCAGCGAGAATAATGGACTTGGAACGATTAGGAGAAACCAGGCTAAAGGCGGCAGCAGGAATATATGCAGCAAAGAAGCGACAGAAAGCATATTTTGATGCACATGTGAAAGATAAAGGCTTAAAAGAAGGAGATTTAGTTCTAGTGTATACGCTGAAACAGCATGCACGGAAGTTAGAAAAGCGAGGTTATGGACCTATGATCATTAACAGACTTTCGACAGGTGGAGCAATACAGTTAGCCACCTTAGAAGGAGATATAATGCCTAATTATATTAGTGGCTGTAGAGTCAAGCTATATCAGGAACCTCTTACTGAGGATATCCTTAGACGACTCACGTTGGCAAAGAAGCGTAAGGAGGAAGAAAACAGAATACGAGCTGAAGCTCAGGCAGAAGCCATAGAACGCATTAAGCGCATGAAGCTAAGAAGACAAGGACTAGGGAGAGAACATTATAACCATCTGGAAACTACACCCAGATATCCCATGGCCATGTGTCAAGTAAAGTCAACCACTCGTCCTAGTATAGTGGACAGGAGACCATTCATTACAGTTAGGCTAGAGCACGGTAGCCCTCGCCTAGAACTCAGGGCTTTAATTGACTCAGGTGCTGCGACTAGTGCGATTAGATGGTCCCACTATAAGGATTCAGGAATAGAAATGCGGCCAATTGAGGCATACCACATAGGCCTAGGAGGCATGGAAACCCCTTGCATGGGTGAGGTGGACCTTCCTATCCTCATCAACGATGTGACCATGACAGCGAAGCTACTAGTGTGCCATGATGATGACCTGATAGAACCCCTAATCCTTGGCCAAGATTGGCTATACGATCACTCAGTGGACCTAAATCTTAGACAAGGCTCCTTACAGATTGGAACCTTAGAACAGAAGCGAGTGATACCGCTTGACTTCCCTAATTGCATTCCGATTGAGGTTTGTAACCCTAGACCCTATGAAACGCATGCGACGGAAGACCGGAAGATCTTGGGTCAGACCAGTCACGTTACGTCTACACCAACCCACTCGGGCTTGGCTATGGAAAATTGTCAATCAGAAGGACGACAGGAGATCTTCCCTAGGGCTTCCTGCAAACTAGAAGGGGCAGCTACCCAACCGCTAGGGCAGATGAACACAATCAGCGGTCAGGTGGGTTGCATCAGCGGCCATATGAGCACAACACCCTGCGGTGCTCATCCTTCCAAACTTGCTGCAGACTGGCCTAGATTAAAGATAAATAACGAATCACTTCCTAATGGGCAGGTCACGCAAGTGTTGGATCTCCCTTCTTTTCCAAAGCAGAGCGTCCAATGGACCTCTCAAACCCAACCTCGAAGGAGTCAACCACAACAGAGGAACCCAGACCTACAACACCACCAGGCAAGGCAAAGAAAGCAGAAGTATCAACATCACAGAACAAGTGGCACGAAACAAATATGGGTGCCAAAAGGACAGCAACCACAGGCTATTGGCAACACAGCAGATGAGAGCAGGACAAAGTTTCAACAGAAGCAGAGTTCGCATCCAAAGTCCCCTCGATCTTCTTCTACACGTACCAGTACTCGACAGATCTGGATCGCCCAGAAATATCTTATCCATAGACCCACACCCACGCAGATTTGGGTACCCAAACAATGTATTATATCCCAACCCTCAAGCCATGTAATATATACCCCTCAGAAACCTTTTCAGCCTCCAATACCACCAAACCCGATACCACTTTTTGTCCCTCCGCAGAAACATACCACCCACTCAAAGACTCTTAGGAAATGGATACCGAAACGTATCCAAACGTCTTCTTGTACCCTATTATCTAACAATTTTCCCACCCCGTTTAAACTCCACCCTTGTACTAATTCACCCTCAACCAAACCTTGTATAAATTCATGCACCCAAACCCCACATCATGCATAATAACGGCTCATCAAGAAATGTATGCATAATCTGCCCATGTAGGTGTCTAGAGACCTGCATTAGTTTTGCAAATAATCATTGCACAAATCACTTCATGACGCTTGGCTACACGGGTTACACATCGGTTATGGAAAGGGATTGCGGTCTCACCTTAATGGGATCATAATTAATTTCCATACTAATGTGTTAATCTTTTGTAGCAGATCTTTTCCATTAGCTCATCAGTCATCATGCAAACCAAAGCAGGACCATCAGGAGCAGGCCCTAGTGTAGCTGCAGCGCCCCTCAATGTTTTACGAGCAGAATCCCACCCGACTGCTCCACCGCCAGAGTTCCAAGGATTTCCGGGACCCATGCCAATCAATAACCCACCTATGGGATACACAGAGAAGATATACCGTAACTCTCATTGGTTCCAAGGCCTAGCAGGACCGTTAGCTGATGCTGACTTCATTTTTGAAGCAAATATGACATTCGATGACCGCACATGGGGCAAGTATCAATTCTTCTCACAAGAATTCGAAGGCCTATAGAACACCCAGGACTTAACTCATGTTTGGGCCAGAGCCGGCTTCACGGAGTATTTCAGTGATCCTCTGCCCAAACCTGACTTTTATAGGTGTTATTACTTAATCACCACTTTGCTGGCCTCAGAGAATAAGGACATCCCAGGAACCTTTATTTTGCCTTCTTTAGTGGATGATCCACCTTACAAACGATTTTATCTTTCGAAGGATTTAATCAGAGCTGCTATCAAGATACATGGAACACACACTCCGACGGAGAAAGAAAGGCTAGTCCCAGAGCAGATGAAACGTGGTGACGTAACTAAGTGGGAGGACATTTTAGCTATAACCCCTGAGCTCTCTAAGCCATTACGGATATGCATGCAGCATTTTGCTTTCCCAGCTCAGGATCGTTTTACCATGCCCCACAAGAGAATCTGGTTCGGACTATATTTAGCATGTACTGGACCGCAAACAGTTGATCTAGCCAGCTGGATCATTGATCAGCTCTATTTGGCACAACATCGATGGGAGTGAAAGAAGGTAATCAATGGATGCTGCGCCCTCACCAGGATCATATATATGTGCTTGGCATATGATTTACCCATAGAGCGTGCCATGACCAGTGAGGAACTGAAAGCATTTAAAGGCACCACTAGGAAGGCTAGAAAGTCTAGCAAAGGCAGAGCCGGAAAGCGGATGAGAGGTACTATTCCGTGTCTACAAGTCCCAGAATCACCCTCTCCACAACCATCTCCAGAGCAGTCACCAACAGCAGCCACTCCCACAGTACAACCTATTCGCATAAGGTTATCTAGACCAGTGGTAACGGAGGGCACCACCAGTAATGTTGCACCCCAAGCAGCCACAACCACAGAACCCATCACCACAGCAGCTGAACTTCCCACCACTATCGGTGCAGAAGCTTTCTCTTTTCCAATACCGCATTTAGAACCAGGACAAGCAGAGCCACTAGACCAAACCTTTGATTTTGAGATGCCCGATGCATTCTCCAATCAGTTCCAGTATTCAGAAGGACACTTGTTTTCTCAAGAATTTGAAAGACCTAGCTACCCTACCACGCCTAGGGATCAGCCACAAGGACAGGTCGTGTCCAGCTTTGATGACGAAAGAACAGCAACCGACGACGACGACGAAGGAGACGACGAGGCTAGCCAGGGAACACAGGAATCCCAAGAGCATGAACAGACAGATGGCCAAGGCCAACAAACAGACACACATGGCGATACTAGTACCCATGAAGATGAAACTTACGAAGCAGCAGCTTACACACTGGCTATCAAGAAGTTGTATAGAACCATGGAAAAAGTTTGGGCACACAAGCAGCTGACAGAGGAAGAGAGCCAAAAAATAATAGAACAAGAACTTGTCACAGGCAGATTCGAAGACGCATATATCAAGGGATTCAAAGAATTAGTCCAATCAGTAGGCTCCAATGAGGCACTGAGGTACTTGCAACGAAAGCCACTGCCACAGTTTGACCCCCGCAGAGTACGACTACTTTCAAAGCCCGGCGAATACATTCGTGTACCAACCGGAGCACAATCTTCAGAACAAGCCAGGGAGGCACGCCTCGTCCCCGAAAGTTCGGTGGCAGTTGAAACCATCTTTGTAGATTCCCCACCCCGCGCTCCAGCTGTACAAACCTCAGTAGTCACTGAAGTACCGACCTCACCACCCGTCCATCCAGCCTCCCCTCTTCACCCTCCTTCCCCCAGCCCCACATCTTCATTCGCCGGTGGTGTTGCCGAAACCGTCTTTACGACCACTCACCCCACAATTCCTGTGCCCATTAGCCCTACTCTACCCCTTCCCACACCCACCTTTCTATCCAACCCATTCCTTCATCAATCTTTTCCATCTTTCCCCACAACTCCAAGACCCCTCTTCCCATTTCCCCTGCCGTTAACCTTCTCCCCCGTCTCACCTCCCCGACCCACGGTAACCCCTCTTTCCCCTTTCCACCAAACCGCTCCAGCCAGCCCCCCTGTAAATTACCCCTCAACCTTTGTAAATCCTGTATTTACACCAGCACGAGCACCCACGATCACACCAATATTCACGGTCACCGCACTAGACACGTCCACTGACATGGACATCTCACCACCCGTTGCACCATCACTACCTTCACTCACGGCACAAACATTTTTAGGCACATCACAATTTTCAACAATCACTACATCATCCACCTTCCCATCCCCATTCCCCGTTCCCGTTGCATCTACACCAACTGCATCTTCATTTAGCACCCCGTTAATACTATCACCCATTGTAGATAATGCATTCCGACAGATGTTCATGTGTATGACGCAAGTAAGAGATGAGTTCACATCTCTTGGTGATAATTATCAGCAGCTGCAGAGGACAACCAATGACTTATAGTCGCAGCTTAATTTATTGTCCATTGAGAATGCCTCTCTGAACGCCCGCTACCAGGAATTACACGAGGCATATCACAAATTGGAGCTAGAAAGCGAAGAAAAGACCAAGGAAGCCACTGCTGACTTGGATAATTTATTAAGAGCCCAGACAGTCCGAAATGCAACGCTAACACGAAACATGGGCTTACTAAGAAGACACCTAGCTGCAGCAAAAGAGGAGAACCAGAGACTCCAAGAGCATAATAGAGAGAATTTGGAAGCGGCATTGGATCATCCAGAACAACCCTTAAGTCCTAGCAGATTCAAGGCAATCCCATCCGAAGCAATGATGTTGCTAGATGACCATGTTCGACTGCTCGAGGACTATGATCGGATGAACGAAGAGCATCAGAAGTTAAAGGAAGATCACAAGCTACTACAGCTCAGAGAACCGGCACCACAACAAGTACAAGTAGCAGCAGAAGTACCAGAACCTGTGGACCCCTCTCGTGACCTCATAGAGGAACTCAACTCATTACGGGCCCAGGTAATCACTCTCCAGTCAAGAATTGACGTATATGAAGCGCCACCAAGGCCAGATTCCCCACCAGAGCTTCCAGCTGAAGAAGAAACGGTCACCATCCCGGTGGAGGAAACATTTGAAGAAGCGTACGAGCCACAACCCATCCCAGGCGGACGTGTCACGGCTGAAGGCCAGATGAGGTATGAACTTCCGACCCCCGCATGGATGAAGACTATTGAGGAAATTGGAACAACGCACTCAGCTAGAGTCGAGGCCCAGCTACATGCTATGGCCATGATCGAAGAAAGAATTTTGCAATCTCCCTACTTTGCTCAATTGGCCCCACGCAGGTACATATCCGGGCATGAGCTTCAATACAGACCTTACTTCATGCTAATGGCCGAATACCAGCTGGCCATAGAGAAGCGAACTGGCAAGAAGCCATCACATGCAACCCAGTTCGAGCCTGAAGACTTGCCACTGGATGCGCAAGAGGGCACTATTTATCAACCAGATTGGCGTACACGTCTTTTACAGGAGTACACTGAAATGATGAGCACATGGGTTAAGGCACCTTTACATTTAAAATACAACCCATGTTGGGGACCCGTGCCACGTCGCCGCTTCTGGACTGCCTTCACTATCAAAGTACAAAACAATAAGCAGTGCCAGGACTGGTTGAACTACCCATATTTCAGGCCACCTACAGGACCACCGACAATTGGCTACATGATGGCAACGATTCGTCACTGGCTCCCTCGCTTGAGATATATGGATGATATAGCAGCGCATATGACTGTCAAGATATTTGACATGATGCAAATGATATTTAAAGTCTTCCGGAGAGTCAAAGCCCCACATGTTAATACCCCGGGCTTTGAGCATGGCAACTTGGATCTCGTATATGACATGAGTACGACGCCATCGCTCCGGGTGTGTTATGCCTGGCATTGCAGAGTCAAGTACTTACCGGCGTGCTACAAGCAAACATTCGAAGAAATGTTCACCACCGGCTTCTGGGAATACCACTCCGAAGTGTTCATCAGTAGGCCGACCCACTTATTGCAACTATTTGCCTGTGAACAGTTGGTATATTCCACGCATTACAGACTCCCACCATCAGATGAACCGCAACCTATCGACTGGGAGAAGCTCGAGGCAGACCTAGCCCGAGGCATTCGAGTATCTGAGCACACCCTCGCTCACGACCTCCTACAAAACTACATCCGGCATACCTCACAGCAAGGTTCTGTCAGGGACGACAGAAGCGAGAGGGAGGGGGGTGTTGGAAGCAGCCAGAGGCACAGACGCCATGGAAGCATGTAACGACGGAGCAGGGAGCCAGTCGGATCAATCTTTCAAACAAATATGTTTCTTATTATTTCTTCAAACAGTCAACAGTGATTTTTATCACTAATTGTAACATATGTAACATAGAAAACCCCATTTTGTAATCCATAGCTCCATTTTGTGCAAGCCGAGGAGTCCTCGAGCTTGAGGAGCTTAGGTAGAATGCGCGTACCAATTTTCGTTATTTTTAGATACCGTTTACCCTTCCAAATAGCATCTAGGACCTAATTTTTAACTATGCCGGTCACTAGATGTGAAACCGGTCAAAACTAGTCTAGAAACTATAAAAAGAGCTAGAGAGCTCATTTTTGAGGTTGGTCAGTGTGAGTTTAGAGCTATTTTGAGCTTGTAATAGTGTTCTTGAGTAATAGAGCTAATTTCCCACCTTCCATTGTGTCTTGCTTGTCTCTTCATTGTGTGTGTGTATGTGTGTGTGCATCTTGATGCTTCTCACCTTCACTCTCACATCATCTCACATTCACGATCTTCATATCACTCCTACCTCTTCCGCGGATTGACATTAAGGAGGTGAAGCTTCTTAACGTGGTTCTCACCATTGTGCTAGAGCAACACATTGCTTTGGCTAAGAATCCAGTCTTTCATTCAAAGACCAAGCACATTGAGGTGAGGTATCACTTCATTACAGATTTCTTAGCCACTGAACACATTATTCTTGAGAAGGTTCACACTCAAGATAATGTTGCACATGCTTTGACTAAAGCTCTACCACACGATAGCTTTTGACATTGTTGTCACTTGATGCGGGTTACTTGATTCATGATCTTACACAATCACTTGTACACTGTGTAACATGCCCATCAGGTGGGAGGTATAGTTTGTATACTTACACTCAAGTGTTCTTTATTTTTTCTCTCATAGTTACTTTGGCCATATTGGCCTTTAGTGGGAGATTGTTACCCTTAGTGTCCATATGGAAGGCCAAATGGCCATCAGAGACTTCTTTGTATATGTTCTTTAATAAAACATATAGTGGTCTGGTCAGTTACAAACTGTAAGTTCGGCCACATTTGTAAGACCTAAGAAGTCTCTCTTGGTGCTCCTTGTGTACTGTGTTTTTCTGTGTATTCTGCAGCCTCTATGCGGAGTACTGTGTGTGGCCTTACGAGCTTGGTTTTCTACTCAGAGGATATTATCATGGAGCTCTCAAGACGGAGAGCCCATGATGGTGCATCACCATTGAATTACTTCATAGTTGGGGTGGACGTTAGATGATGGCTTCAAAAGTGGTTTTTGAGTGGTTTATTCTGGAATCAGATGCCTATTAGAATGTGTCAAGGCACTCCCAAAAGTTTCAATGTTGGTTATATCATTATGCACAAATGCATTCATGTCATTTTCAAATAGCCTCGTGATCATTTGTCCATGGTTGAGGGGTAGAGAGAGACATTTAATATGGCGCAATTCCATGTGATGTTGCACAAGATAGTTAAGCCTCTCCATGGAAATAGCAAAAAGCAAAGGGACCAATGGGCACCCTTACCTAATAGAGTGTTTTAATATGATAGCCTTCGATAATGTATGTTGGTATTTATTTGCATTGAGACATTCTCTAGCAATGTAGTGATCATCTTAATGAATGGCTGTGTGTAGTTGAGGTCTTTAAGAGATTGGAGAATAAAGTCCCATTCTAGCCTATCCTAGGCTTTTTTGAAGCCGATTTTAAGGCATACTACATCTTAATCGGACTCTTCATCAAAATCGAGACCTTCCCAAATATCAATAATAGCTTCCAGTATTGATCTACCCTTGATGAGACATTTTTGTTCCTCACTAAGCCACCCCTTCAAGTGGCAAGAGATCCTATTGGCAATTACTTTTGCAAGAATCTTGTACCCTATTTGAAGCCTCGTGATCTGGTGCTAGTTTTCAATCATGTTCTTGTTACCTTTTTTATGGATAAGCTTGATGACACCATTGTTTAGGCATTCAAGAAGCACACCAAAAGCTAACGCCTCTTGCTAAACCAAGCGCAATGGAGTGGCCACCACTTGTCTAAAGGATTTGAAAAACTAATTTGTGAGGCCATCAAGACCCATGCTTTTCCCATTGGGGAGCATGTCAATAACTTCAAGAATCTCATTGTCCAAGATGGGTGCATCAAGGAGAGACTTTAGATTACGCGGTTTTTGCGAGGGAGAGACTCTCGAGATGGTCGCCATGCAATCTCGCCTATGGAGGAAAAGGGCTATCGAAACCCCTAGGAGTTGAGTAAAGTGGTCGACAATAATAGCACTATTTTCTTCTTTTGTTCTGCATTCAACCCCATTACTACCTATCAAGAAGGAATAGATTCTCTTGTTTGCTTCCTCTTGAGGGTGCCAAACATCTCTTTAGTTGGTTTGTCAACCTTACCTGCCCACCAATCTTCAAAGTTAGCTTGCATGTTTTTCCTTTGAATTTCTTCCTCATATCTCAACACACCTTTGATTTTTTGTAGTCCTGTCTTGTATTGGTAGTTCCCTTTGTTCATTTTTGCCTCAAGAAGCTAGAGCCTCTGATAGAGCTTCTCTCTCTGTCAATGGTATGCTCCCTGCTATCCCATTGATCCGAAGGGTCTTCAACCATGTTGAAGTCTTTGTAGAGCATCATGTTGTGGGAGAGCATGTCCAAAGAGACCCAGGTGTCGAGGTGGAGCTTGATTTTATCCCAAATAACTCTTTTGACCGTCAATGGTGTGCCCCCTATTGTCCCATTGATCCGAAGGGTCTTCCACCATCTTGAAGTCTTTGCAGAGCATCATGTTGTGGGAGAGCATGTCCAAAGAGACCCACGTGTCAATCCTCTCCGACTACCTGTTTGGGGCATACATGGAGACCAGAGTGAACTGGAAGGGCCCCTGAAGGAGGCAGCAATCCAAGGATGTTTTTGATCCTTGCGGGAGTTGACTAGTCTACCAAAACCAAAAGTTATTTATTCCAATAGCTGTTCTATCGAACCCTCTGGGGTCTGAATTGGTAACCCAGACATGATTCAAAGCCATCACCACCAGAGATACTTGAAGCACAAGAGACCATCTAGATTCCAATGGAACAGATGTTTGAAGAAGAGTACAAGCCTTAGCTAGTACTATGAGGTCGGGTGATGAAAGGACAAGACATGTTTGAAGCACCTAGGCGACCTTGGTTAAGCAAGTAGAAGACATTGTAAGATCCCAAGAAGACCGCATGGCCATACAAATCTTAGGCATGGGATAAAAACATCTATGACAACTCTTCAACCTACATTTTATCTAGATTTTTCAATCCCAAATTGAGAAATTAGTACTCTAGTAGGGTAAAAGTAAATGATGGTTGAAAGTGAACCTTAGTGCAAACATCTGCGTGAAATGCTTGGGTCAACCAAATTTCTAGTTTGATTTCCAAAACAAAACCAAATGAAATAGGAAATACTAAAGTCTTTGTAAGGAGGAGAATCCCACCTTGGTTGCTCACTCCGTGCACTACTAATGCCCAATAATGGACAAGTACCTTGATTCCACCCATATCACATATTAATGGATAGATAGCACGATGAAAATATAGTGGCTTCTGCATGGATGTTTTCTAATCCACGCTTCTCCTTCATTTCATACTTTGCACTCGATTCAAATTGGCAAGTGCAAAGCCACATTGTACGTTTTTAATCATTGGGTAGGGATTGGACAATAGATTCCCTTCTATTCATTTAGAATATGAGATGAATCTCACCATAGAGATGTATTCAATCTATCATGGTGCTAACTTAGCCAAATGGGGTGGAGGTGGTGCACATGTGGCAAAGGAGGTTTCAGACAATGGGTGAACTGGTAGTGCATAATGTTCATGCTCATAATTATCCTGTCAATGAATTTAATTATAGGTTTCAAAGGGTTATCTGGAAGGTTTTTAAGAGTTTTCAAGTGTTTGGAAGGCTTAGGTGAACCCTCCTTTATGTGTACATTTGGAGAAGTGGGGATCAAAAGTGAAGAAGTTTCATAAAGGGCAAAAGCCTGTGTGGGTTGTCCTCACAATCACCATTACCTATCACATTTTCTTGTAGAAGTTTAGGAAAGAACATATGGCATGAAATGATTTTTTGGAAAGTTTAATACCGAACAACTTTTAGATAATTATTATTTTGCATCATAAATTTTTATTCTACGTCTAGAACTATGTTCTTTTCATGAACATGGAAATGTATGCTTTGCCAATTGAACATGAGAGACAATACTAAATACAATGGCTACTAGTTCAAAATGGAGGCCTCCTAAATTTGAATAAAAATGTGAATTCAACCAGCATGAAGGTTTCCATTAGTAACTTGCCAATCCTCTTTAATCTTGCTTACACATAAATTATAGTTAGGCATTCTTCAAACGTTGCAATAAATGACAATGATCTAGAGAAGATATGTTTTGAGTCCATGTTTTTTTCCTTGTCAAAGTGTTCAACCTTCTCAAGAGATCCCAAAACACTTGCACTACTTTGCCAAAATCTATCAATATCTATCTATTTCCAAAAACATAGCCAATTTGTCAAGTTGTGTGTATCGAGTTATTTTTCTATTTATGCTAAATGTTGAGTTTTCAAAATATTCTCATCTTTTTTTCATTTAATAACCAATATGAAGTTGCAAAATGTTGAAGCTTATATTGTTCTCTAGACGTACATGGTGTGGGCTATCAAAAGTAAATATGCCATCAAATGCTCAAGTTTTTCTTCAAGTAAAATCAATCAACTTGGTGTAAAAGTTGGAAACTTAAGTGTCCTAGGAGACTCAAGTGTCTTAGTACAGAACTAGTGTTAAAAAACTCTTTTTAAATCAATTCTTTTAACATAAAGAAACCTTATTTTTGAAAGAAAACCAATGCAATGCAATATTTTTCTATCAAGTACAAGAGTTGAACATAGAGGTGTGATAGTGGTATCATGTGAAGATATATGGTTTAATAGGATATGTTACTCGTGGGCCTAAGAATAAATATTCAAAATCCATTTTTCACATATCATTTGTTAAGCATAATACCTTGTATTTTTTACAAAATTTTATTTGTGCACCAAAAATCTTTGAGTTATCCAAGAGAAAAAATCACAAGAGAGATATAGGGAGGTCAAAAGTAGAAGAATAATCTTATCATCCCCTTCATGTGGGATCCCCTTGCTTTTGAGCTTGTTGTTCTCTAGAATAAGCACTCTATGGTTTTTGAAGGGGGAATACCTTTGCAATGAACAATTCTTTTTCCTAAGAAATATAGGGACTTTTCCATGTTCTACTCTTTAAGTGTTTCAGGGAAGTTGAAGTTTCATCTCTCATTCCAAATTTTCCATAGGGTTTCACTTTTGATAACATTCTAAGAATTTGCAAAGCAGCCAATCAGCTCTCCAAAAATATCTCCTTTCCAATTGACTGATTGATCCAAGTTAAGTGTTACAAACGTTTTTCCAAATGGTGGCACTCTTTAGGAAGGAGAAAAAGAGTAAAAATGGTCTCCATTTCTCTTCAACATCTTTTGCCCAATTATGGGAGCACATTTTTTATTGTCCTTTACATGTCAAAGTTCCATGGTGATGAATATCCCATAAAAACGGAATCCTTCTAGTTTTCCATCGATAGATAAGAGATATCTTTAAATTTGAAAAACCCTTCTGATACATGACCGTTTAATGCAACATTCCTTGTTGAAGTTCTGGTGCACCGCCAACCTTCTATTGGGTGTTGGAATAGCTTCAATCCTGCTACATTCGATCCACTTTATCCATTCGGATGAAATAATTCTTTAAGAATGGGAAGGTGCATTTTTTCATGGTGAGCCATAGTTAAAGCGGAAGATAATAGGTGAGTTCCACAAAATAGAGAGTGGGTGAAGACAATAACATTTGGGGCTTTGCTAAGCCACATGACCCAACTATATATAGTTGATGAGTTCCCCAAAAAGAATTCCTACTACCACACTTTCCCCAACCATTGTTCCCAATAAAGGAGTGGTGTGTATTGGCAAGCTTCTCAAGCCATAGATCCATTATCTAAGGTCATTGTTGGAGCTTTATGTATGCGAAAGCACACAAATAGTTCAAGGAAGAAGAAGAAGCTTGGAGCACAACACACAATATTGAATATATTACCAAGTGAACATACAAAGATAAGTTACCTGTTAGGGTTATAGGTGTATATACAAGCTAGGGGAATAAACCTCCTAAAGAGGGAAAAAAGTACCCAAATGGTTCTAGTATATTCACACACATCATTACTGAAATATATCAATAACTCCCCCCTAGGAGTGATGTGGTGAACAAGGAGCTAGCACTCATGTATAAGGAAGTGCCAAGCTATGTGGAATCAATCCACAAAAGGAAGTAAGCTCAAAGCTTTGCAAAGAGCTTCAAACATATCCTAGGCAAATTCTATGTGAGACACTCACTAGTTGCTATGAAAGTTTCCCTATACTCATACTCACAACTACTCAGACTCACAACTACTCAGACTCACAACTAGAAGTGGCCACTCCAGGTTGCTTCTTGCTCAACCAAGAAACAATCTAGAGTTATAATGTTGATCGGTTGCTATAGAAGCCTCTATGCCTAAAAGAGAGTGTGCTAATCTTGCTCAAAATGAAGAATGGGAATTTACTAATATTTGCTATGATGACACATGTTCTAATGAGGAGTGTATGTATTAAATGACTTGAATGTTTGTTACTTTGATAGTGGTGCAACCAAAGATATTACCTTGCAACATATTTTCTTCCTTCACTTTAGCCTAATGATGATATTTCTTTGACATTAGGAGATGCTTTATACGTATCAGTTATCAAGAAAAATATGTTATGAGTTTCAACATTAGCCAAGATTGGCTTGATTATCAACTTTCTTGATGCCATATGAAACGGTCATTATCTCCCAAATGGTGATGTTATTATTGCTTCTCTCATTTTATTTCATGAGAAATATATGCCCATAGACTATTCAAAATTTGTGAATGATTGAGCCTGTGCAGTTCATTACTCAAGCTATCTCATATAGAAAGTTTTCGCATGCACACTTTGATCATTTGAATTTTGCTAGCTTGCTTCATGTGTAGAAATCTAAAATGATATCATCTCTACCTAAGCTTGAGACACCTTGAAAACATGTCTTTGAATGCTATATATCTGTGCAAAATGAAAAATTCATCATTCTCAAAAGATCGTTCAAATAGAGCTACCCATAGATTGCAAGTTGTTCATATTGATGTATGTGGTCCCATGCAGAGACCTTTATTTTGGAATTACCTACTTCATGACTTTCATTGATGACATTTCTAGAAATGCATGGGTTTATTGATTGAAAGAAAAGTCCAAAGTGTTTAGTGATTTAAGTAGTTCTTGGTTAAGGCTAAAAATTTCTCAGCATGTAAAATAGGCACCCCGCATTCTAATTGAATGGGGCAATATATGTCTTCTACATTCAGTGCACCTTTACACCTCAAATAAACGGAGTTGCAAGAATGAAGAATATTTATGGCATGGAAATGGCAAGGTGTATGGTCAAAAGTTAGGCTTTACCACATAGCTTCTAGTTTGAGCCTGTTATGTATGCAACATATGTACTTAACAAGTGTGCCACAAAAGCATTACAATCTATAACTCCATATGAGACTCAGCATGGTTGCAAGCCATTTACCGCTTATCTGCATGTTTTGGGTTTTCTAGCATATGCATTAGTGCCTAAACAAAATGCAAAACATTGAATGATAAAGCAATGAGATCTATTTTTGTTGGGTTGTGTTCTAAAAGCAAAGGCCATCGTCTCTATCATCCAAAGATTAAACACATTTTGGTTAGCCATAATGTTGTTTTTGTAGAAGATGCAATTCAGCCCTCATGTCCATGTACTAGGGAGACATCTATTAGCTCAACGGTGGATACACATCCATGTCCAAATGAGGTGATTTCTCGGCCTTCAAAAGTTTCAATTGATGCTACAAATCATTCCATCTTTTATGCAAGTTTACCTAATGCACTTCTTGATGAGAGGGGTGATATAGAAGAGGCAAAAATTATACCTAGATGGCTTGTGGAGACTTTGAGAGATAGATACTTAGATACATCATTGTCATAATATACTCCTTCAGCTATCATAGAGCTTTCTTTGCAGCACAGTGTTATTCAATGGTTGTCTACAGTCTTTGTGATGAGAATGAGCCAGTTTCTATTGATGAAGGACAAAATTTAGAATATTGGATGGCTACTATGCAATCAAAATATGATGTTATTATGAAGAATGGTACTTCGTATTTATGTGATTTGCCTCCTCAAAAAAATCCATTGGCATTAAATGGGTATACAAGCTAAATCCTAAGCATGATTGAAGAGTTGATAGGTACAAGGCTAGCCTTGTTGATAGAGAATATGCTCAAGGGAGAGGAAATAATTTTGATGAGAATTTTGCTCCCACGTGTTCAATGACCACTAATCATAGATGATCTATGCACTTCCAACTTATCATTTTTCGAATGTACATTAGTTGTACATCAAAACTACACTTATGTGATTGAGTTGTAGTTATGAGCTATGAATCCTCTTTAGGATGATTCCAAGGAGAAAGAAAATTTACCTCTTCCATTTGGAATATCGACACCCTTTGTACTTCCTTCTTTATCACTTGAGAATTGTGATTCCCTTGCCCAAGTTGCCTAATCCCAATGTGCATGCCAAATCTTGTTGGTGAAGTTATTTAGCTAAAAGGGGCTTTAGTGCTTGTAGGAATAGTTTAGAGAAGAAGGAGAAATACATGTTTCACCAAAAGTCTATGTGCCTTAAATAACGTAGGATTACAATGGCTTTTGTTTTCAAGGAAAAGAAAAAATAATCATTGTGTGTAACCTTTTACGACGAAAAGAATAGACAAGTACACCCATGTACTACAAGTAATTATGCAGTGAGCCTTTGCATCACTTCTTCACCTTCCTAGAGTGGCTTGCTCCTATGCACCCTTACACTCAAAACTCAACTAAGGTTTAGTCCCGATCACTTCTACTACTAACCTCCAACACCTCTTGGATATCACTATGGTCGCACCATACTTTCTTTCAGCCTTGTAATGACCTTGAAATCCACACACAAGAGAGCACATAATACTCTTATCACTAATTCTTGGCTCTCAAGTTCTCTTTACACTTCACACTTTCCACTCTGTCTCTTTGCACACTCTGTGCACACTATGTCTCTTTGCTTATCCATATCTCTGTTGTCTCTCGCTATCTCTATACTTAGGCGTTTCTATTATATTCCTTACTTGCAGTGTGGAATCCTTTGCATACAACACTTCACCTGAAATGAATTCACATGTGTATCTAAGATCTTGGTGTTGGATGTGCAACTCACTTTCCCACTCCCTAGTGCACACACTTCCCAACTCCTTGGATTCCTTAGGATGTTTTTCCTTGTTGTATCGAAGACCTTCTCATGTAGAGACTAACAATACTATATTTTTTCCTATAATGGAAATGATGAAATGTTTTCAAATGATGTTTATAGTTTGTATGATTTATAAGAGTTTATGAAAGACTTTTGACTATTATTTATTTCATGATTTCATATGTAGAATTCGGTTGATGTCTGCACAACTAAAGATTCTTGGTGGTGTCTAAAAATTTTGGTTGATTTCCATAAATGTTTAAGGATTTTATGTGTAAACCTTTGTTTGCTATTTCATACATTTTTTGGTTGATAACTTGAATATTTACACCCTGGATGATGTGCATGAATTTGTTTGAATGGTGCATTTAGACATTAGGTTTTTTTGGTAACTAGATTCATTATGGTTTATTTTACATATGTATACCTTGGTTTTTGTCTTCATAACTTGCATTATTGGTGGCATATATGTACACCTTTGTGGATTCCCATAATTTGGTTTGAATCATGTGTAGAACCTAATTTCTATTTTTGGTACAGAGAGTCAAAGTAATTGATTTTATTTCTCTAGAGAATTATTTTTCTAGGTGAATTTGAGTTTCATAGTATGTGATCTAAATTTCAAGGAATGTATATAATTTTTTCTTTCATATAATGGATTTTTTCTTTGGATAAAATTCACACTTAATTAAGAATTTTCATCTTGTTCACTACCATCACATCTTAAGAGGCTATTAGCATGAACTCAAAACATGATTTAATGAATGTTCTTTTTTTTTCTACATTTATATTATAGTAAATATGTGTGTTAAATGATTTTCTCAAATTCTCTTTGTAGAAGGTGAGTGATTCTTTGTTAAGGAAGTTCATTTGAAGCCTAAGATCCATGCACTTGAATGTATCAAAACAACTACAACAATTGAAGGGCATAGTTTCCATGGAACCCCCCATATCCCACAAAGGAGAGGTAAGATTGTTGAAGCATTACAAGGAAAGGGTTCCCTAAAGGAAGCTAATTTCAATAGCCCAAAGGCACCACATAGACAGACTAGCCACACTGGCCTAGGCATGTCAAGCAACCTGTAGGGATTTAGCACACAACCTCTACCTCCAAATTTCAATGCCGAACCAACTCATCTATGAGCTTTGGAGAGGTGTGTGAGTTTTTGGAAACTTTTCAAAAAGGACACTTAAGTGTCCTAGTTTGCTACCCAACTGGTGCTAGAAAAAACAACTATGGATTTCATATTGATAGTCCAAGGTTTAGAAATGCTTATGGATGATAATCAATGCCACTATTTTTACTTTACTTTGAATCATTTATAGAATACAATCACCTCATAAAATAGTGCACAATCTAATGCTGCACTCAAAATAGGCAATGCAAAATTTATGTGAGCATGAAACATAGGGTTCCTCACAACTTGCAATGTGGTCTGACTGTCAGTTTAGATGTTGGTGGAAGAAGATTGTCCAACACCCAAATCAGCCAAAGGGCATCTGAGCCACACACACTGAACAATAGTTCTTAAAGTTGCCCTATACTCAGCCTCACAACTAGAAGTGGCCAAAATAGGTTGTTTCTTGCTCAACCAAGATATGCATGAGCTACCAAGCATGAAGCAAAACCCACTAGTGGACACATGAGTGTCATAACAACCAACCAAGTTAGAGTTACAAAAAGAATCTAAATGTGGCAGTAGTGATCCCCCTTGGATACCTACCAATGCATAAACTTTCTCATCTAAGAGATAGAAAACTAAACATCAGGCAAATTCATAAATAAGTAAATCAAGCATCCAACAGCCTATTGATAGAGGACAACATCAAATGCATCTCCAGCGTCATGAAGACTCAATCATAAATCTGTTTCCATAGGAGTGGCAATAGGTTTGCAATTGTCAAGGTCAGAACATTGCAATAATGTAACAATATATTTTGTTTGACACAAGGCTACTACCTCATCAACTGGCATAAATTGAATGAACAAACAATGATGCAAATGCCCCAAATGTGACATCTCAAAGAAGGCATGCAAGTAAGCCTCAAAATGAGTAATATGCTTCTTATTTGTACCAATGAGTAGCATTTCATCAACATACACAAAAATGGTTAGAAGTACATCATTTGCATGCTTAACATATAAGGTGCTCTTAGTTGGACTATTCTCAAAACCATGTTAAATCAAGCAGACATCTATCTTTTCATACCAAGCATGTGGTGCTTCCTTCAAACCATATAAGGCCTTTTTCAACCTGCACACTTTGTTTTCATGGCCTTTCTACACAAAACCATGGGATTGAGATACATACACTACTCCATGTAAATAACCATTCAAAAATGCAGTTTTAGTGTTCAACTGATGTACATTTGAGCCATGATGAGCTCCAAGTGCACATATGCTAGGAGCAGTGTTCATTCGCCAAGTGGGTGCAAAGGTCGCATCAAAATCAATGCCTCTCTCTTGGGAAAGCTTTGCATATGATATAGCCCGTGCTGAATGATTGTCAAATTTTGCATTATCTATAAGCTTATACAGCCCACAACATAAAATGCCAGAAGCACTAAAAACATCACCGTGTGAGAGACCATGAATTGTCAATCTATCATCAACAAATTTGACAACCAAATCAATCTTCGCCAATGCCAAAATTGCCAACAGCTTTTTCTTGATCCTTGGTACATACAAACCATCTGACAATGTGAAATAACTACCATGAGTAGTAGTTAGAATGATTTTACCAATTCCCATTACAGGATAAGAGGAGTTGTTAGCACATGTGATGTTATTCCCTATAGGGGAAAGCTCATGCGAACTGAAGAAATTGTGCTATGAGGTAATATGTTTGGTTGCCCCACTATCAAAGTACCAAACATCTGAGTCTAGTTTAGACATGCACTTCTCATTAGAAGATGGGTTTATAACTACAAACCATAGTAAATGCCCATTCTTCATTTTGCTCAAGATTAGGAGACTATGTTTTGGGTGTAGAGGCCTCTACAACAACCATTCGAGCCTCTTTATTATTTGTCTCTTTTGCAACCAGCCTTGGACAACTCTTTACAACATAATTATTTCCTTTCCAATATTTGCAAAACAATTTCTACTTTTCTATTTTCTTATCATCTTTGTCTTAGTAGATTTCTACTAGCATAACTATGAGCCTCATTTCTTGCATAAAGTAGTAAGTGTATCCCAAGCATCCTTTGTTGTTTTGCAAGAGAAAATATGAGGGATAATGGCACCTTTGATAGAAAAAACTATCAATGCATGTGCCTTAGCATCCCTACCATCCCAAGAAAGTTGCTCTAGAGTGGGTGCAACAAGGAGCGCAACAGCAATAGGAATTTCAAGATCCTCATACTTCAATGCCATCTACATCAACATCAATAATTGTATTTGCATGTGTAGTAGGTATTTTTTCAACACCCAATAGAATATTCCATAGTAATTTTGCTACCAATACATGAAACATCATATATGCCCACAATGGGTAATTAGTACCATCCAATCTATCCTTAACAATCAACATATGGAATACATCATTACTTTTAGCCATGACTACTCACTAAAATACCTTGATGCAGAAAAATGTTTGTATCTCAAAAAGTCTAACAAGACTACCCTATCAAGCTTTGCTAAACCCATAGTAGACTTCAATGTGTCTATACTAGCAAACCAAAATTTGTATATTCATTTGGCACAAAATGTCAAAATTGCCTACATAGGTGGTACGATAGTGCATTTGGAGTTTGAAGTGAGCTCATACAAAAATTTGAATGCAAGAAAGGGAAGCAATTTTGAACTCTTAATTACCCTGAATATGCTCACCAAATTTCGTGCAATTTTGAAACTGTGATTGGAATGGTGTTGAAAATGCCCTAGATGAAGCAATGACCTATTCTGATACCAATTGTTGGATTTTGAATTCTACAAAAGCATGCGATGAGTGCAAGGAAGAAGATGAAGGTTGGAGCACAACACACAATAGTGAATGTATTACCAAGTGAATGTACAAAGATAAATGACCCATTAGGGTTATAGGCATATATACAATCTAGGGGGAACAAACCTCCTAAAGAGGAAAAAAGTTCCTCAAGGGTTTTAAGCATGTTCACACACATCACTACCAAAATATATCAACATTCATCCACTTTAAAATTTTAAATTAAGGAGTTGGAATTAGGCTTACAACTATCTATATCCTAACTCCCCAACATATTCAATGCAAATTTTTCTTGGAATAGCCATATCCTTCTTTTGGTATGCATGATTTCAATTCCTAGAAACAAGAAAAGACTCCGAATTTATTCATGTCAAATCCATACATGACAAAATCTTTTACAAATTGTATGCAATCGAGATTTTCAACATGGAAAATTGATTCATGAACAAATGTGGATAGAAAGTAGATTCTATCATCATCAATCAAATGTCCTTTTTTCCATAGAATAGGGTATATTTGCCTTTAAGGTTATGCCGGGTTGCCTAATGCCCTTGAGACTTTTCAATGCATGATGTGTCACACATTCAAAGAATTCCTTCCAATGGATGATCACACATTCAAAGAATACCTTAGGAAGATCTTAGAAGCATACATGCATGACCTAAATTTTTTTTTTTAAATATAGAAACTTCCACATACGTATGCCAAAGGTGATTTTTTGAAAAGTGTTAGCTACATCAAGTATGCCTAAATCCAAAAAATGGAATTAATGGCAATGCAATAAAAAATTCTAGGATATATACTTTTGAAGAATGGTATTTGTATGGATGAAGATAAATTTAGAGACATGATGATGATGAATACCAAGAATATAAAAGACATACAATCTTTCATGGGGTAGTGTGGTGATTAAAATAGTCAATGGCACATGTATCCAATCATTTTTCTTTAATTTTATGTATCCAATCATGGTTAAACCACAATATGGTCTCATTAAAAACTTTGGATGGAAGACTAAGTGTGAAAAAGAAAATTTCAGAACAAAATAAGAGGCTGAACTCAATTCATGTCTGACAAGCACTAGATTGAAAGAAGATCTTTCATGTGTCATGTAAATGCTTCCAATCATGTTGTAGGATGTGTATTGGCATAATGAATTGATGATGGAATAAATACTTATCAACTTCTTATGTCGTCATCAACTAAATAGTTTAGAATGGAATTATATTATAGCTAAAAGAGAAGGATTAGGTTTGGAATATGTACTAAAGAGGTTTAGAGACTATTGTTGGAAGATAAGTTTAAGCTCTTTGCTGAACATCTAAATTTGTTATACTTGGTAGAAAATTCATCCAATAAAGGAAGGCTTATGTGATGGCTCCTCCTCCCCATGAAGTTTGATTTTGAGCTTGTGGTAAATAAACTAAACATCCGCATTAGGGTTGAACGTCTTTCTACATTAAGGAACACAGAACCTCCCAAAGGAATCTCTAATAAATTCTTGAGCTTTGAAATATGCCCTAATGCACAAACTATTCCCTACAAATGACACTCAGTGGAATGAACCAAGGAATGACCATGTCAAATTATGAAGTATATTTAGGAGAGATAAAGAAAGAACCATATCTTGTTGTGTAGATGATGCAAAACAAGCCACTTTTGAATGCCACTTTAAGGACAAAATGGAACTAGGAGGAAAAAGAGTATAAATTAATGTCTACAGAATATTGATATATTTTGGTAGTGTTGTGTGAATACACTAGGATCATTGGGGCACTCTTTTCCCTCTTTAGGAGGTTTTTCCCCTAGCTTGTATATATGCCTATAACCCTAAGGGGTTACATATCTTTGTACATTCACTTGGTAATACATTCAATATTGTGTGTTGTGCTCCAAGCTTTTTCTTCTTCCTTGTGCTATTCGCATGCTTTTGTAGACATCAAACTCAGACAATTGGTATCAGAGCACCTTCTTGCTTCACTTAGGGCATTGTTGAGAACCCTTTGGTCAAAGTATCACAATTGCATGAAAATTGATGGGCATACTCAAGGCCTACAAATGCACTATCACAGCACCTGTGCAAACAATTTCATCCTTTTCTACCAAACATATATATATATATATATATATATATATATATATATATATATATATATATATATATATATATATATATATATATATATATATATATATATATATATAGGTTTTGGTTCCCTAGTACAAGTACCTCAAATTTTTCTACAGATCTAGGAGAACTTGAGAAGGTAGTTCTTTTCAACTTTTTGAGAGAGAACCATTTTTTTTTTACATCACAATATTTTAGTGAGTGGCCATGGCTGAAAGCAATGATATATTTATATGTTGGCTATTGAGGATATATTTGATGGTATTAATTACCCGTTGTGGGTATATATGATTTGTCATTTACTGGTTGGGGAAGAACTATGGAATATTGTGTGTGGTGTTGAAAAATGAACTACCACACCTGCAAATAGAATTATTGAAGGTGACGTAGATGGTGTTGAAGATCAAGATCTTCAAATTCCTATTTGTCTTGCAATTCATCCTCCACCTACTATAGAGCAAATTTGTTGGCATGGTAGAGATGCTCAGGCACATACATTGATAGCTTTTTTTATCAAACGTGCCATTATCCCTCACATTCACTCTTGCAAACCAACAAAGCATGCTTGAGATACACTTACAACTTTTTCGCAAGCAAGAAATGAGGCTCGTGTTGCTTATGTCTTAAAATTGTAGAGTGAGCATATGAATGAAGGAGATTCTATGGACAATTTTTCAACAAATATCAAAGATTTGAAGAAACACTTGATTTCTACTAATGAAGTTTTGCCAAACAATTCACTTATGTAGACTGTTCTGAATGGTCTTCAAGATTCATATCAGAATTTTGCTTGTACTCTTTGGTTGACGATGAAATACAATCCAAATGCCTTAACATTTGAAGAGTTAGTCTCTATTTTGTTGCAGGAAGACCACTCTATGCAGAACACGTCCATTATGAATGTTGCAGATCAAGCTTTCTTAGCTAGTCAGAAGGGCAAAGGTAAATGGATCTCATCTACTAGCAAGAAAAAGTATGATATTTTTGGAAAGTTGAAAAAGGAAGGAAAATATGAGAAGAAAAAAAAAGTAAATTTTTTTTTGAAAATACCAAAACTGGCTACAAAAGAGGCAAAGAAAAAAGAGGCCAGAATGGTTGTTACAGAGGCCTTTACACCTAAAACAAAATCTAATAATCTTGTGAAGAATGAAGAATGGGTATTGTTTGTAGTTATGATCCATCTTCTAATGAATAGTGTATGTCTATAGTAGATTCATATGTTTGATACTTTGATAGTTGGGCAACCAAACATATTACCTTGGAATTAGGGAATACATTTACATACGCTAATAACTCCTCTTATCCTATAATGGAATATGGTAAGATCATTTTGACTAGCACTAATGGTAGTTCTGTTACACTCATATGCTTTTTTTGTGTCCGGAATCAAGAAAATGTTTTTGTCAATTTTAGCATTAGCCAAGATTGGCTTCATTGTCAAATTTGTTGATGACATATGCACACTTCATGATCTATCAAATGGTGATGTTATTATTGCTTCTTGCATCCTATGTCATGGGCTATATAAGATCATAGATTATGAAAAGTCTATGAATCATTCAACATGTGCAGTTCAAGATTCTGAGGCTATGTCAGATACAAAGCTTTCGCATGCATGCTTTCATCATCTCAATTATGCTGGTTTGCTACACCTATAGAAATATGAAATGGTGTGCTCTCTACCCAAACTTGGGGTGCCTTGTCAAAATGTTTTTGAAGGTTGTATTTTGGGCAAAATGCAATGTTCCTCTTCCCAAAAGATGGTTCAATTTGAGCTACTACAAAATTGTGTCTTGTTCACAATGATGTCTGTGGTTCTATGTTGTTGGCACTCAAGGTCAAGAGTGAGGCGCAAGAACATGTCAAAGAAGTGAACAAACAAGAAGAAAGAGCAAGTAGGGAGCTCCAGGAAGTACATGTCAAATTTTTAGAAGGAATCCCTATAAAAATAGTGATTTTCATCATTAAAAGCCATTGTAAATACCATTTCATATTTTTGTAACTCCATTCTATTCATGCCAAAATTTTTAGACTCTGTTTGAGCCCTCAAATAAGCCCTGGAACCTAATTTTTAACTAGGCCGGACACTAGGTCTCGACAGGGCCAAAACTAGTCAAAAAACTATAAAAAGAGTTAGAGAGCTCATTTTCGGGGGGATCTTGTTAGAGAGTTGGCTTGTTAGAGATTCGAGCTTTTGTAAGAAAGTTCCTTTGCAATAGAAAGCTTGCCATTGTTCCTCTCTTTAATCTTGCCTTGTGTGTGTGTGTGTACACATGTGTGCATACTAGTATGCTTCTCACTCACACAACTCTTTTTATAGTTTTTGGACTATTTTTGGGCATGTCCAAACCTAGTGTCTGGCCTAATTAAAAATTAGGTTCTAGGGCTTTTTTGAGAGCTCAAACGGAGTCTAAAATTATGAAAATTGGTAGGATGATACTTATAATACTCTTCAAGCTTGAGGACTCCTTGGCTTGAAAAAAACGGAGTTACAAAAATATGAAATGGTATTTACAATAGCTTTTAATGATGAAAATCACTATTTTAATAGAGATTCCTTCTCAAAATTTGACATGTACTTCTTGGAGCTCCCTACTTTCTCCTTCTTCTTGTGTGTCCACTTTTTTGACATGTTCTTGCACCTCGTTCCTGACCTTGAGTGCTAACATATGCAGACATCCTCTTTTGGGAAGTACCTTTATTTCATGAATTCCATTGATGATTTTTCTAGACATGCATGGGTATATCCACTAAAGGCAAAGTTGGAAGTGTTTATGTGCTTTAAATAGCATTTGGTTTTGGCTAAAAATCTATTACCATGCAAAATGGGCACCTTCATTCTGACCAAGGGGAGCGGGATACATGTCTTCTCATTTTAATGCGTTTCTAGCTGCACATGGGATAAAACATCATTGTACACTATTGTATACACCTTATTAGAATGTTGTCGAAACGAAGAACAAGTCACTCATGGAGATGGCAAGGTGTATGATTAAAAGTCAGGATTTACCACATAGCTTGTGGCTTGAGGCTGTTATGAATGTAGCATATGTAGTTAACAGGTGCCCCACAAAATCATTGTAATCTATGGCTTGGCATGGTTGCAAGCCATCTATTCCCCATCTATGTGTTTTTGGTTGTCTGACATATGCATCAGTGCCTGAACAACAACGAATGAAATTGGATGATAAAGTAGTGAAATGTATTTTTTTGGGTATAATTCAGAAAGTAAAAGAAAATGATATCCTATATATCATCCATAGAGTAAACACATTTTGGTTAGTTGTGATGTTGTTTTCTTTGGAAGATGCAATTCAACCATTACTTTCATGTACCAAAGAGACTTTTGTTAGCTCTAGAGATGTGTATGACACTTTATTGCCTCTCTTTATAGTTGAAGAGTCAAATGTTGGTCCAAATGATGAAAGTTCTTAGCCTTTATAGGTTTCATGTGATGATCCACATCATTCCATTTCTGATGTAGATTTACATGATGCACATGTTGATGAGAGGACTGATATAGAGGAGAAAAAAAGTATGCCAAAATGGCTGGTGCAGACTTTGTGGGATAGAAAATAGATGCACCTCTATCATATCGTACTCATTTAGGCTCTCATAGTTCTTCTTTTGCATCAGATATGCTCTGGCTTCCTCTAGTCTTTGTGATGAGAATGAGCCTATTTCATTTGATGAAGCCCAAATTTCAGAAAATTGGATGGTTTTCATGCAATCATAATATGATGCTATTATGAAGAATAGTGCCTAATCTCCATGTGATTTTCCTCCTGGAAAGAAGGCCATTGGCACTAAGTGGGTATACAAGCTGAAGTGTAAGCATAATGGAGCAATTGATAAGTATAAGGCTAGGCTTTTTGCAAAAGGTTATGCTCAAGAAAAAGGCATTGATTTTGATGGGACATTTGCTCCCACATGCCAAATGACTAGTATTCATAACATCTATGCAGTTGCCACTCATCATGGTTAGAATGTACATTAGCTGTACATTGAAACTGCATTCCTGAATGGTGACTTACATGAGATTATGTGTTTTCCAGCCCTATGGTTTTGCATAGAAAGGGCATCAAAACAAAGTGTGCACATTGAAAAAGGCATTATTTGGTTGAAGCAAACACCATGTGCTTGGTATGAAAAGATACATGCCTACTTGATTGCACATGGTTATGAGAATAGTCTAACTGAGAGAACCTTATATGTTAATTGTGCAAATGATGTGCTTCTAATCATTGTTGTCTATGTTGATGACATGTTTCTCATTGGTCCTAATGAGAAGCATGTTGCTGATTTAAAGGTTGATTTGCATCTCTCATTTGAGATGTAAGATTTGGGGCATTTAAATCATTATTGGGCATTCGTTTTGTGCAAGGTTATGGTGGAATAGCTTTTTGTTAAACAAAATATATTGACACATTATTGTAGTGGTTGCCTTGAAGACTACATACCTATTGCCACTCCTATGGAAATAAGTTTACGTTTGAGTGTTCATGATGTTGGAGATGCATTTGATGTTGTTCTCTATCAAGCGGCTATTGGGTGCTTGATTTACTTATGTATAATGCGGCCTAATATTTAGTTTGTTGTATCATAGATGAACATGTTTATGCATTGCCCAGATGTCAAGCATTAGTAGGCGGTTAAGCACATCTTTTGCTACTTGAGTGGTACCCGACTACTTGGATTGTTTTATCCCAAGGAGGGATCATTACCACCAGATTTACATGCTTTCTAGACTCTCATTGGGCTGGTTGCTATGACACTCATGTGTCGAACAGTGGCTTTTGCTTCACGCTTGGTAGCTCATGCATACCTTGGTTGAGCAAGAAGCAACCTAGAGTGGCCACTTCTAGTTGTGAGTCTGAGTAGTTGTGAGTTTGAGTATAGGGAAACTTTCATAGCAACTAGTGAGTGTCTCACAGAGAACTTGCCTAGGATATGTTTGAAGCTGTTCACAAAGCTTTGGGCTTACTTCCTTTTGTGGATTGATTCAACATAGCTTGGATCTTCCTTATACATGAGTGCTTATTCACCGCATCACTCCCAAGGGAGATTTATTGATATATTTCAGTACTGATGTGTGTGAATATACTAGTACCACTAGGGTACCTTTTTCCCTCTTTAGGAGGTTTTTCCCCTAGCTTGTATATACGCCAATAAGCCTAATGGGTAACTTATCTTTGTATGTTCATTTGGTAATATATTCAATATTGTGTGTTGTGCTCCAAGCTTCTTCTTCGTCCTTGAACTATTTGTGTGCTTTCACATACATAAAACTCCAACAATGACCATAGATAATGGATCTATGGCTTGAGAAGCTTGCCAATACACACCACTACTTTATTGGAACAGTGCTTGGGGAAAGTGTGGTAGTAGGAATTCTTGTTGGGAACTCATCAACTATATAAGCTAGGTCATGTGGCTTAGCAAAGGCCCAAATGTAATTGTCTTCACCCACTCTCTATTTTGTGGAACTCACCTATTATCTTCTGCTTTAACTATGGCTCACCATGAAAAAATGCACCTTCCCATTCTTAAAGAATTATTTCATCCGAATGGATAAAGTGGATCGAATGTAGCAAGATTGAAGATATTCCGACACCCAAGAGAAGGTTGGCGGTGCACCAGAACTTCAACAAGGAATGTTGCATTAAACGGTCATGTGTCGGAAGGGTTTTTCAAATTTAAAGATATCTATTATGTATTGGTGGAAAGCAAGAAGGAGTCCGTTTTCTGGGATATTCATCACCATGGAACTTTGACATGTAAAGGCCAATAACAAATGTGCTCCCATAATGGGACAAAAGATGTTGAAGAGAAATGGAGACTATTGTTACTCTTTTTCTCCTTCCTAAAGAGTGCCACCATTTGAAAAAACGTTTGTAATACTTAACTTGGATCAGTCAGTCAATTGGAAAGGAGATATTTTTGGAGAGCTTATTCGCTGCTTTGAAAATTCTTAGAATGTTATCAAAAGTGAAGCGCTATGGAAAATTTGGAATGAGAGATGAAACTTCAACTTCGCTGAAACACTTAAAAGAGTAGAACATGGAAAAGTCCCTATATTTCTTAGGAAAAAGAATTGTTCATTGCAAAGGTATTCCCCCTTCAAAAACCATAGGGTGCTTGTTCTAGAGAACAACAAGCTCAAAAGCAAGGGGATCCCACATGAAGGGGATGATAAGATTATTCTTCTACCTTTTACCTCCCTATATATCTCTTGTGATTTTTTCTCTTGAATAATTCAAAGATTTTTGGTGCACAAATAAAATTTTGTAAAAAATACAAGGTATTATGCTTAACAAAATATGTGAAAAATGGATTTTTAATATTTATTCTTAGGCCCACGAGTAACCTATTAAACCATATATCTTCACATGATACCACTATCTCACCTCTATGTTCAAATCTTGTACTTGATAGAAAAAATATTGCATTGCATTGGTTTTCTTTCAAAAAGAAGGTTTTTTTATGTTAAAAGAATTGATTTAAAAATAGTTTTTTAACACTAGTTCTGTCCTAGGACACTTACGTTTCCAACTTTTATACCAAGTTAATTGATTTTATTTGAAGAAAAACTTGAGCATTTGATGGCATATTCACTTCTGATAGCCCACACCATGTACGTCTAGAGAACAATATAAGCTTCAACATTTTGCAACTTCATATTGGTTATTAAATGAAAAAAAGATGAGAATATTTTGAAAACTCAACATTTAGCATAAATAAAAAAATAAGTCGATACACAAAACTTGACAAATTGGCTATGTTTTTGGAAATGGATAGATATTGATAGATTTTGGCAAAGTAGTGCAAGCATTTTGGGATCTCTTGAGAAGGTTGAACACTTTGACAAGGAACAAAAAATAGAAAACCTTCATGCTAGTTGAATTTACATTTTTTATTCAAATTTAGGAGGCCTCCATTTTGAACTAGTAGCCATTGTATTTGCTATTGTCTCTCATGTTGAATTGGCAAAGCATACATTTCCATGTTCATGAAAAGAACATAGTTCTAGAGGTAGAATAAAAAGTTATGATGCAAAATAATAATTATTAAAAGCTATTCAGTATTAAACTTTCCAAAAAATCATTTCATGCCATATGTTCTTTCCTAATCTTCTACATGAAAATGTGATACGTAATGGTGATTGTGAGAACAACCCACACATAGGCTTTTGCCCTTTATGTAAATTCTTCACTTTTGATCCCCGCTTCTCCAAAATGTACACATAAAGGAGGGTTCACCTAAACCTTCCAAACACTTGAAAACTCTTAAAAGCCTTTGAAATGACCCTTTGAAACCTATAATCAAATTCATTGACAAGATAATTATGAGCATGAACATTATGCACTACCAATTCACCCATTGTCTGAAACCTGCTTTGCCACATGTGCACCACCTCCGCCCCATTTGGCTAAGTTAGCACCATGATAGATTGAATACATCTCTATGGTGGGATTCATCTCATATTCTAAATGAATAAATGGGAATCTATTGTCCAATCCCTACCCAATGATTAAAAACGTATAATGTGGCTTTGCACTTGTCAATTTGAATCGAGTGCAAAGTATGAAATGAAGGAGAAGGGTGGATTAGAAAACATCCATGGAGAATTCACTATTTTTTCATCGTGCTATCTATGCATTAATATGTGATATGGGTGGAATCAAGGTACTCGTCCATTATTGGGCATTAGTAGTGCACGGAGTGAGCAACCAAGGTGGAATTTCCCTGCTTATAAAGACTTTACTATTTCCTATTGCATTTGATTTTGTTTTGGAAATCAAACTAGAAATTTGGTTGACCCAAGCATCTCACGAAGATGTTTGCACGAAGGTTCACTTTCAACCAACATTTTCTTTTACCATAATAGAGTACTAATTTGTCAATTTGGGATTGAAAATCCTAGATAAAATGTAGGTTGAAGAGTTGTCATAGATGTTTTTATCCCATGTCTTGTCCTTCTTTCGTCACTCGACCTCCTAGTACTAGCTAAGGCTTGTACTCTTCTTCAAACATCAGTTCCATTGGAATCTAGATGGTCTCTTGTGCTTCAAGTATCTCTAGTGGTGATGGCTTTGACTCATGTTTGGGTTACCAATTCAGTCCCCAGAGGGTTCGATAGCACAACTATTGGAATAAATAACTTTTGGTTTTGGTATACAAGTCAGCTCCTGTGAGGATCAAAAACATCCTTGGATTGTTGCCTCCTTCAGGGGCCCTTCTAGTTTGCTGTGGTCTACATGTATGCCGCAAACAGGTAGTCAGAGAGGATTGACACCTAGGTCTCTTTGGACATGCTCTTCCACAACATGATGCTTTGCAAAGACTTCAACATGGTGGAAGACCCTTCGAATCAATGGGACAGCAGAGGGCATACCATTGATGGTCAAGAGAAAGTTATTTGGGATAAAATCAAGCTCTACCTGGACACCTGGGTTTCTTTGCACATGCTCTCCCACAACATGATGCTCTACAAAGACTTCAACATGGTGGAAGACCCTTCGGGTCAATGCGATAGTAGGGAGTGTACCATTGGTGGAGAGAGAAGCTCTATCGGAGGCTCTCTTGAGGCAAAAGTGAACAAACAGAACTACCAATACCAGATGGGACTACAAAAAATCAAAGGCATGCTCAGATACGAGGAAGAAATTCAAAGGAAAACTATGCAAGTATACTTTAAAGATTGGTGGGAAGGTAAGGCCGACAAACCAACTAAAGAGATGTGTGGCATCCTCAAAAGGAAGCAAAAAAGAGACTCTATTCCCTTCTTGGTAGGTAGTAATGGGGTCGAATGCAAAACAAAAGAAGAAAATAGTGCTATTATTGTCGACCACTTTACTCAACTCCTAGGAGTTTTGATAGCCCTTTCCCTCCACAGGCAAGATTGCATGGCGACGACCTCGAGATTCTCTCCCTCGTAAATACTGGATAATTTGAAGTCTCTCCTTGATGCACCCATCTCAAACAATGAGATTCTTGAAGTTATTGACATGCTCCCCAATGGGAAAAGCTTGGTTCCTGATGGCCTCACAAATTAGTTTTTCAAATCCTTCAAACAAGTGGTGACCACTCCATTGTGCTTGGTTTAGCAAGAGGTGTTAGCTTTTGGTGTGCTTCCCAAAAGCCTAAACAATGGTTTCATCAAGCTTATCCATAAAAAAGGTAACACGAACATGATTGGAAACTAGCACCGGATCACGATCCTTCAAATAGGGTACAAGATTCTTGCAAAAGTAATTGCCAATAGGATCTCTTGCCACTTGAAGGGGTGGCTTAGTGAGGACAAAAAATGTTTCATCAAGGGTAGATGAGTATTGAAAGCATTTTCTTGATATTTGGGAAGGTCTCAATTTTGCTAAAGAGTTTGACCAAGATGTAGTATGCCTTAAAATTGGCTTTGACAAAGCCTAGGATAGGCTAGAATGGGACTTTATTCTCAAATCTCTTAAAGACCTCGGCTATAGTCAGACATTCATTAAGATGATCTCTACGTTGCCAGGGAATGATCTCTACGTTGCCAGGGAGTCCTTCGGCGCGCACTGTCTTATTGTATGCTTATTGAAGGCTTCACACCAACAACGTTGCTTGGGAAAGGCATTCTTAACGGCGACGGAGCTGAAGATGGAAATGGCGATGGAGGACTGACGGACTGTTGCTTGTATCAACACTCGATCACAGGGCATCAAACAAGTCAAATGGGGCGTGCTTGGGTTCGGACGGAGCTGAAGATGGAACTGGCGATGGAGGACTGACGGACTTTTGCTTCACGACGCACGACGGGCCCAATACCATCAATCGTGGGCCAATACCATCAATCGTGGGCCAATACCGTCAATCGTGACCCAATACCATCAATCGTGGGCCAATACCATCAATTGTGGACCCAATACCATCAATCGCGGGCTCCAATCCCGTCCATCGCGGGGATACAATAGTCTGGCGCGTGCGGGCTACATTTCCGTCCATCGCGGAGCCCCAATACCTTCGTCAGGGTTCAACGATCGTTTGACTTCTCGGGGTGGGTGCTCCGCCTCCTCTCTCCTGCTGTTCGCGCGTGGCTCAGGGCCCTTCACTGCGGCTCTGGGTGGCGGCTGCCAGCGTGGCCACTGGGGCCTCTCACGAGTTTGATTGACACGATGGCGACGCTGAGGACTCGTGGAGATGGGGACTCGCATCTCCTGCGGCATTAATGCAGGCGGCGCCTTCTCAAAGTTCGCGTAGTTTTGTCAATCCGCCGACTGACGGGGTCACAACTTTGAAGAAAAAAGAGTTTTAGCCCATCAAAAAAGAGAAAAAAAGAAAAGAAGAAAAAAGAAAGAAAGAAAAGAAAAGAAAAAAGAGAAAAAAGAAGAAGAAAAAAGAAAAAGAGGGAGAAGAGAAGAAAAAGAAAAAAGGAATATAGACCCTTTATTTTTGGCCCTTTATTTTTGGCCCTTTGGTCTTTCCCAGTATAGCAAAGTGATTGGTTTCGCCGTGACCGGAGGGGAGGGTCTTCCGCGGTTGTGCTCCCCTTCCCTCTCCTTGCCGGAGGGTCTAGCCGTTGGGTACAGTGGTACAAGTTCGTTTGGCCATGGATGTGGCTCCACCCTCTCTCGTGAAATGTAATCGGGCCCCTCCCCTTGGGGAGTCCGGTACTCTGGCCGCGCTGCTGGAGGGGGGGTCGTGTGCCGCCCCTGGGGCATCCGAAAGTGTTGATTCCCCCGTCGTGTCCCTCAGTAGACCCGCAGTCCTATCTGCTCAGGAGGAGCTCAAGAAAGTTTGCCTCGTCCGCCAAGTGTTTGGCCCTAGGCCCCCGCTCGAAATCGTTCGACAATGGCTTCGAAAAGAGTGGTTCCCTCGAGGACTAATTGTCAGCAAATGCCAGTTCTTACCAGCAAACCACTTGCTGCTAGTCTTTGAAAATGAAGAGATGGCGTTCCAAGCCCTAAGCGTTGGCACCTGGCAGCTCGGTCGAGCGACCCTGTGCCTATTCAGATGGTCCCCGGACTTTACTCCCGACAAATCGAAATCACTTCGGTACCCTCTTTGGGTTGAGCTCCCTAACCTCCCATACTTCTTGTACAACTTCGTGTGGGACATTGTCTCTCCTATTGGCAAGCCGTTGGCTTCACGCGAAGACATTGGTGGTCTCATTTATGAAGGTGCGAGACACTCGTTCAATGCTAGGTGGCACCCACAAATCTGCGTCGAGGCCGACCTCAGTTCGCCGCTTCCATCAACGGTCAAAGTGGACATGGGCGAAGGAGAAGTTTGGGAGCAGGACATCATCTACAAAAACCTTCCCAACGCGTGCTTTCGTTGTGGTCAGCAAGGACACAGGATCAAAGACTGCCCTCTTAGGCAAAAAAACAAGCGATTTCAAGAAGTCTCCAAAACTGCTCAAGACAACTTTGGCGATTTGACCCACTCGACCAAGGAAAGGGAGGGCAAGGACCCCCTCAATCCACAAGCTGACGCAGATGGCTTTACTGAAGTTAGAAGAAGAAGGAAAAGAAGTCCGAGGGCCAACGGTGAGAGAAACAACCTGCCAATTACCCCACACAGCAATTTGTATTGCAATCTTGGAAAGGAGATCAACGAGCTCGACTACCCAGGCGGGAAGCCACCTGAGGTAGACACCTACGACGAAGCCCTAGAGATCCCTGACAACAAAGAAACCCCCCAGGAGGGCTACACCACAAGCAAAGAAGATGGATTCACCACTAGTAATGAAGACAACATGGATAGTGAAAGCTCCATCATCGGATCGACGATCCCGGAAACGGTGCTGAGTACGGGGCCCAATTCTCCCCAGCAAGGAGCATCCCGCAAAGGAAAGCAGCCTATGGAGCTACCCTGGAAAAGCCCCCACAAGAACCGATTTCTAAGTCGGGATCAGATCCCAGCGAAAAAGAAAGATGAAGCCAAGAGAAGAAAGGACAAGGCTCCCTCCCGCAAAGAGGGATCAACACAAAAATGATCGTTATCTCGCTAAATGCTAGAGGGCTAACCGACCCCTCAAGAGCGACCATCATTGGTCAATGGCTCCGCGACATTAGCTTAAACCCAGACATTATATGTATTCAAGAGATTAAAATTGACGGAGAAGACCTCCAGAAACGGCTCAGACAGGTCTCCTCGGCCCATGTGTGGATCCCAACGAAGCACCAGCGGGGATCCGGAGGAACGGTTATCGGTGTTAAACAACTCTGGCTTGATAAGCTTGAGAACACCATTGAAGATGCAAGTCACCGTTGGATTGCGGTTTCTTTTGGTGCTCCTCTTTGTGTTACTATGGTTTCTTTGTACGCCCCTAACGGGGATTTGGAGAGACTGAACACTTGGGCTTCATTAGACTCGCTTCCCCACAACGCGCTTATATGTGGAGACTTCAACATGGTGGAGGACCCTATGGACAGATGGATGGGCAAGGGTAGGGTCATCGACAGTCGGGAGAAAGAAACGTGGGACATGACCAAACTCCACTTGGATCTGGTTGAGTTCAAAGACTCGACTGGCTTTTCTTGGTCGAATCTCCAAGCGGGCGAGGACCTGAGGAAAGCTAGACTCGATAGATGCTACATCTCTCAGAGGTTTACTCAACAGTGGGGCCACCCTACCATCACGCAACGCACTGACCTCACTATCTCTGATCACTACCCGATCGTTATCACTTTTCAACCTTCCAACAAAATCCGCAAAGCTCCGTGGTTCCATGCCAACGCTTCCACCTTCTCTCTCCCTTCTGTCCACCAAGAAATTGCCGATGTGTGGAAAGTGGCATTCGCCTCTGGCTTGGCCCCCGCCAAGTGCTGGAGAAGTGCGGTCGACAAGTCTCGTAAGATCATGATCAGAACTAAGAAGATGCTCGAGACTGCGCGGCGGGCTCGTAGGGAAGCTCTTTACCACAGACTCTGGCGGATCGAGGAGGAAGTGAACAAAGGAAAACAACAAGCCCAGAAAGGCCTCAGAAAAATCAGAGCAGTGCTGAGATACGAGGAAGAAATTCAAAGGAAAAACTTGCAAATCTTCTTCAAAGAGTGGTGGGCTGGCAAAGCCGACAAACCCACCAAAGAGATGTGTCGTATCCTTAAAAGGAAACACAACAGAGAGTCGATTCCCCTACTGCTAGACCCACATGGCAATGTATGCAATTCGGAAGAAGATAATTTCGGCATCATCGAGGGGCACTTCACGAGACTCCTGGGAACCTCGAACCCCCTTTCCCACCATAGAAGGGAATGTATGGCTGCCATTTCTAGGGTCTCCCCCCGGAGGATACCAACCAACCTCCACTCCCTGCTACATGCACCTATCTCGGAATCAGAAATCATTGAGGTCATTGATGCCCTCCCCCTAGGTAAAAGCCCGGGACCCGACGGACTCACTAACGAGTTCTTTAAATCCTTCAAGCTGGTAGTTGCCACCCCTCTTCGGATGGTTTGGCAAGAAGCGCTAAAGTTTGGCGCTCTTCCTTCTTGTCTAAATAATGGAATTATCAAGTTGGTACACAAGAAGGGGGAAAAGAACAGAATCGAGAACTGGCGGCCTATTACGATGCTCCAAACAGGATACAAGATCATCGCTAAAGTAATTGCCAACAGACTCTCGTGCCACCTGAGATCTTGGCTTAGTGAGGACCAAAAAGGTTTCATCAAAGGCAGGTCTATCCTGGAAACCATTATGGATATTTGGGAAGGTATCCAATTCGCAAACGAGTCCAATCAAGATGTGGTTTTCCTCAAGATCGACTTTGACAAAGCCTACGACAGGCTAGAATGGGACTATATTCTGCAGTCGCTCCAAGATCTCGGGCTTAGTCAGAAATTCACCAAGATGATCGCGACCCTTCTCGGAAACGCAACGACCCAAATCAACGTCAACGGCAAACTTTCGAAGGCAATCCATCTTAGAAGGTCGATTAGACAAGGGTGCCCTCTGGCCCCCCTTCTTTTTGCCATCGCCACTGAGGGGCTGAGCAGACTTGTGGCTCATCATGTGGAGGCTGGCAATATCAAAGGCCTCCGGCTGCCTCATGACCACAATCAAATCATCATGAGACTTTTTGCTGACGATATGAACGCGTTCGTCCACAATGATAATACCAGCCTGGAGACTTTCTGGAGGTGTCTTGCTACCTTTTGTGATGCCTCCGGATCTAAAATCAACCACTCCAAGACCGCCTTTAGGGCTATCGTGGGACAGCATCCTGACCTTCTCATTGATCACGGCTGTCAAATCATACCACAGGGTCAAATCTTTCGGCTTCTTGGAATCCCCTTGGGGTTTGGCGTTTCCATGGAGCAGCGATGGAACTGGGTATTGGCTAAACTCGAAAACAAGCTTAACTATTGGAGAGGTATGCAAATCAATCTCGCTGGGCGTGCGATGGTTATCAACACGTTCCTCCTCTCTTCTACCATCTATTTCCTTTCCTGTTGGAGACCGAACGAGCAAGGCCTGTCCAAGCTGAACAGTATTTGCAGAAACTTCCTGTGGACGGGCGACCATAACAGAAGGGGGGTGCCTAAAATCAAATGGGCCATCTGCACTAGCCCTAGAGATTGGGGGGGGCTTGGTATCCTGGACATTGGGTGTATGGCTAACAAACTGGCAGCCAAATGGATGATTAGGGCTTGGTGCAATAGGGAGGCCTCGTGGGCCAAGCTGATCTTCAGAAACAAGAATGAGTTGGCCCTCACGGGGCTCCCGAACTGGAAGAATCTTGACATCATGACCCTGCTTTTCTCCCCGATCCCCGTCTTCCCGAAAGGCTCTAATCTCGTGTGCTCCCTCTGGAAGGGCTGGAATAAAGTCAAAAGCTTCACAAGAATTAGTGAGGACTGGAAGTGGGCGGCAGGAATCAGACAAAACGACTCTATCTGGTTTCCGATTCACGGCATCCGGAGTGTGGAGTCATGGAACATTCAAAATGCCAAGAAGCTTTGGAACAAAGGTTTCAAAAAATGGAAACACCTCTGGAAACATGACACCAACAACTGGATCAACTTCGAGGATATTGACCCTCGCATAAACATCTCCTACGAAGAATGGAACACCTTGCAAAGCAGATGCCTCGCTTGGGATCGCCACAAGACGCGCCTTCTCATGGGACACGATTCACCGAACTCGCTTGGTCTCAAATGGCACAACGGAAATAGCCTTCTCAAAATCCCGAACATCAAAGAAACGATTGACCTCCAGATCAGCCTCAACAAGAAGTGGAGCCTGTCGTGGACGCGGCTTCGGTGGGACATGAAATTCATGAGTATCTGGCACCCCCTTATTGAGATTAAGAAGTCCGTCCTTTTATGGCAAATTCTTCATTGAGGAATTTGGTCCAACCACAAGGCTAACAAACTTTGTGGGATCCCTCCTTGGTGCAAACGCTGCCACCGTGCTATTGAAGATGTCCCACACATCTTCCTCAATTGCCCCAACTCCTACAGAATCTGGCAGACGGTTGGAATGAAAATCAGACTTCAAAAACAGCTTAGTTGGAAACAAGTCCTTTTGGGAGAAGCGATCGGCTGCTCTGCGACACTCTGGAACGCCATCAGAGGGGAAGTCCTGTGGAAAATTTGGCGGGAGAGGTGTGCTCTAAACTTCGGCGATCCCCCCAGGGAGTGGTCGATTGAGAAATCACTATTCCTCTTGGGCAAAAGGATTGTCAACAGCAAGAAGTCCCCCCCCTTCAGACACCATCAAGTTCTCCAGTTGATCAACAACAAGCTTAAACCCAAGTGGGCCCCGCATGAGGGCGATGAGAGGGTGATTACCCTTCTCTGTAACGCAACCTAGGATTCAATCAAGCTTCCCCTGCTTTGTGGGATTTGGGGGGTCCCGTGGGCACTAGTCCCCTTCTATTGTACCTTTGTTTCTTAATTTAATTCAAGTCCGGGAGAGTAGGCCATTGCCGAACTTCCTTTATGAAAAAAAAAAATGTCTCAATGCAAATAAATATGAACAATACGTTATCGAAGGCTATCATATTAAAACACTCTATTAGGCAAGGGTGCCCATTGGTCCCTTTGCTTTGTGCTATTTCCATGGAGGGGCTCAGCTATCTTGTGCAACATCACATGGAAATGGGCCATATTAAAGGTCTCTCTCTACCCCTCAACCATGGCCAGATGATCGAGAGGGTATTTGTAGATGACATTAATGCATTTGTGCAATGATCTGACCAGCGTTGAAACTTTCGGGGGTTCCTTGACACTTTCTATGAGGCATCTGATTCCAAAATAAGCCACTCAAAAATCTCTTTTTGAGCCATCATCTAACATCCACTCCAACTATGAAGTAATTCAATGGTGATGCACTGCCATGGGCTCTCCTTGTTGAGAGCTCCACGATAATATCCTCTGATTAGAAAACCAAGCTCCTAAGGCCACACACAGTACTCCACATAGAGGCTGCAAAATACGCAGAAAAACACAGTAAACAGGGACCACGAAGACAAACTTCTTAGGTCTTACAAATGCAGTCGAACTTACAGTTTGTGACTGACCGGACCACTATATGTTTTATTAAAAAACATATACAAAGAAGTTTCCAGTGGTCATTTGGCCTTTCACATAGACACTAAGGGTAACAATCTCCCACTAAAGGCCAATATGGCCAAAGCAACTATGGGAGAAAAAATAAAGAATGATAAAGAATACATGACTGTCAGTATACAAACTATACCGCCCACCTGATGGGCATGTTACACAGTCTACAAGTGATTGTGTAAGATCATGAATCAAGTAACCCCCATCAAGTGACAATAGTGTTGAAAGCTATCATGTGGTAGAGCTTTAGTCAAAGCATTTGTGACATTATCTCGAGTGTGAACCTTCTCAAGAATAATGTGTTCAATGGCTAAGCAATCTCTAATGAAGTGATAACTCACCTCAATGTGCTTGGTCTTTGCATGATAGACTAGATTCTTAGCCAAAGCAATGGTACTCTGACTGTCACTAAGAAAACGAGGTACATGTTGAGGTAAACCCATATCACAAGCAAGACGAGAAAGCCACAATGCTTCCTTACATGCCTCACTTGCTGCAGCATACTCAGCTTCAGTTGCGGAAATAGTTGTACATTCTTGATGATGAGATCTCCAAGAGATAGCACCTCCAATAAAATGAAAAATGTACCCTCATGTAGACTTACGATTGTCTACACAACCAACATAGTTAGAATCTGTGTAACCAATAATGGATGCTTTCCCTTTACCTAAGCATAGACACTTTTCCTTAGTGCCACTCAGATATCTCATAATCATCTTGACCACCTCCCAATGTTTCCTGCCAGGATAAGACATATATCTGCTCACAACTCCCACCGCAAATGCAATGTCTGGTCTCATAGCTACCATAGCATACATTAGACTACCAACAACAGACTGATAAGGAATTAAGGTCATGAAATCCTTTTCCTCATCTGATTTGGGGCAATCATCCTTGCTCAATTTCACATATGTGGGTAAAGGTGTACTCAATGCCTTTCCACCTAGCATATTGAACTTGTGAAGTACTTGGGATATGTACTCACTTTGAGACAAGTATATCCATCTTTTACTACTATCATGAGTAATGCACATGCCAAGAATATGTTTGGCATCCCCCAAATCCTTCATATCAAATGTCTGACTCAACTTCTTTTTTAGAATTGGCAAGTCATAAGAGGACTTCCCAACAATCAACCTATCATTGATGAAAACTATCAAGCATAGCAAGCTACCATATGAGCATCTCTTTGGGTAGAGACAATGATCCTCATTGCTTCAAGAATAGCCTTGAGACTTCATAAAAGCATTAAACTTTTGGCACCATTGTCTAGGGGACTGTTTAAGTCCATACAAGCTCTGCTTGAGCTTACAAACTAGACATTCCTTGCTAGGAACTACATAACCCTCTTCTTATTCCATATAGATCTCATACGTAATATCTCCATGCAAGAAAGTAGTCTTCACATCCATTTGGACTAGCTCTAAGTTTTCAACACCATGTTGTTGCTTAAAACCCTTTGCAACAAGTCGTGCTTTATACTTTGGAAAAGTACTATGAGATGTGAATTTCAGCTTATATACCCCTTTACATGGTAAAGTTTTCTGCCATTCAGAAAAGGTACTAAATCCCAAGTACCATTCTTGTAAATAGAATCCAACTCACTCTTCATGGCACGCTCCCACTTGACATGATCCTTTGTCTGCATAGCCTCTTTGTAGCAAGAGGGCTCACCGGCATCTGTTAGCATAACAAAATCTAAACCTAGAACATATCTATCAAGTGGATGTGAGACACGTGTAGAGCGTCTCAATCATTGCTGAACAAAAACATGTGCAGACTGGTCTGATCAAACATTCTCTTGAACGTCCCTATGTGCAACATTTTTATGCATGCTAACTAGAGGACTGGTACCCTCAAACACCACTCTTCTCAATTCAATCTCCTTAATGGGTTGTTTATGCATCTTAGACTCATTGAAAATGACATCACTACTTCTGATCATTGACCATGTTTCAAGATCACACAAGCGATATCCAAATTGTCCCTCTCGACCATATCCAAGGAAAATGCATTTCTTTGACTTAAATTCCAGCTTTTGTCTAAGACTCTTGGGTATATGAACATATGATTCACATTGAAAACTCGAAGATGATCATAATATGGTGGTTTCCTTGTCCATAACTCTTGTGCAATTTTAAACCTTTGGCAGTACTACGTGAAATGTTAACCACATGAACTACAGTCAATACTGCTTCTGCCCAAATGTCGTGTGAGAGGTTTGCATGATGCGACATACAAACTACTCTATTCATTCTTTCAGCTACACCATTCTGTACTAGGGTATAAGGAGCTATAAACTCTCTATGAATCCCTCCAGACTTACACAAAAGGCTGAATTCATGTGAGGTATACTCACCTCCATTATCTGAACGTAAAGCCTTAAGCTTAGTTCCTTTTTTAGTCTCAAATAAAACAAGCCATTTTCTAAAAGTAGGGAATACCTCATCCTTCGATTTAATAGGATGTACCGAAACCTTTCTAGTAGCATCATCTATGAAAGTGACAAAGTAAAGAGAACCACCCAAGGACCTAGTGGGCATAGGACAACACACATCTGTATGAACAAGATCTAAAGGCTGAATTGAAGAGTCAATGTGCATTCTATGCACATTTCTGGTTTGCTTTCCATATTGACGATGCTCACAAAATGAAAAATGACAGAAAGAGAACACAAGTAAGTAGCCAGAATGAGAAAGATTTTCCATTCCACTATGAGATATATGGCCTAACGGCCATGCCAAATACAAGCCATAGGTTGTTCAGTAACAACTAACAAGTGTTCTTTCTGTGATACAAATAAAGGATAAAGTGAGTCAATATTGCTTCCTTTTGCAATAATCATATTTCCCTTTGGTATACGAAAGGACTGAGCATAGAAGACCACCTTGTAACCAAGGTCATCAAGTTGACCAACTAATAGCAAATTGTGTGATAACTGTAGTACATGGCATACATTATGCATAGTAAATTTTGAACCATCAATGAACTGCACAACCACATCTCCAATCACCACAACATCACACTGGTAAGAGTCACCAAGTCCCATGGTAACAAGGGAATTTGCTACATAATTAGAGAACCATTCTCTATGTGGTGTCACATGGAAAGAAGCACCAGAATCTAGCAGCCATGTGTGGGAAAGAGAATCAGCCATAAGAGCCTCACTTGGCAAAGTACTATCAAGTGTCAACAGATCACCATCATCAAAAATAGCATTAATTTCTTCAATCTTCACAATCAAAGTAGATGGTGCAGGTAACTATTTAACATGCCCATCAACATTTTGTCCTTTACCTTTAGCATTCTTTAATGCATAATAGTCTTTCTTCATATGTCCTTTCTTATGATAATAATGGCATTTAATATCCCTCTTCCTTGATTAACTTCTTCTCTTATTCTATTGACCATTCTTTTCCTTGTTCTTGCTCCTGCCACGTTGTTGATTCTTTCCTTTATAAGAATCACGAAAATTATATGCATCTGCACTTTGAGTGCCAACCATATATTTCCTACCAATCTCCTCACTCAAGAGTGCTCCACATATGTCATCATAGACGAGTTTACCACAAGGTGCACTATTGCTAATAGTTGTGCAAAACGTATCCCATGATGATGGCAGTGTGCATAACAACAATACTTCTTTCATTTCATTATCAATATCCATTTTATGAGCCTATAATTGGGAGAATATAGCATCAAACTCATGTAGATGAGCAGCAACACTATATGTGTCCTTCATGCGAAGGTCATATACTTTTCTCATCAGTTACACTTTATTTGATGTTTTCTCTTTTTCATATGTATTTCATAACTTCTTCCAAAGCTCCTCTGCACTTTTGCAGTCTAATACTGCAAATTAAGCATTATGTGCCAAGTGCAAGGGAATGGTAGACTTGGCCATTTCATCTAACTCATCCCAAACATCTTCATCCATGTCAGTAGGCTTCTTTGAAATCCCATTTATTGGCTTCCATTACCACCTTTGAATTAGCACATCTTTAATCTGATTTTTCCATATAGCAAAGTTTGTGCCATCGAATTTTTGGATCTCAAAATGGTCTTTGCCCTGCAAGTTATAGCTCCTCCTCAGAACACTGGCACTAGACCCTAATCCACCAGATGTGTCTAAGACATCTGATGCCATGATGGTAGAGAACTGAATAGAATGATAATGGAGCTAGAAGAGTCCAAACACCAAAGAATAAGTATACCAAGGAGTAAATCGACCACTGTATAGTTGACTAAACCAAAAATCCAGACAAAAATTTCCAGAGTATCCTCTATAAAATGATCATATGAACAATGTCAAAATATCATAAAACTGCAAGCACTAACATGTTTACCTGCATAGTGAATCACTGACTCCACTGGATATAATCAGTTATCCAATAAAAGCCAGCTAGGCTTATCAAGCACCTATGAACAACTATCATACATCTCCTATAGGGAGGTTGGGTAAGTCTTCCACCTCCATCGTCGATGAGACCCCGACATTTGGGTGTCTCCCAGTTAATATAACCTCACCATGACCCTCTTTATCAAATGTAAAAGGCCTTATGCAAAAAATGTAACCGCTATATCAATGACCACATGGACGTACATAAGCAGTATCCACAAAAGCGTACATGGTGTATATGTGCTCAATATATGCAGCAAAATGACACTAAAAAAAGGCTAAATACATAGCCCAAAAGCTGGCCAACAACACCTACAAGTTTCTGTCAAGTCTGATGTTTTAGGCTCAAAAACGAGCATAAATTTGCAGTGGTTGTTGATATTTATTGTTGAAGAATTACAAAGAACACTATTCTTGATGTTCTTGGACCTGTGTGAAGAGAACTTTGTGCGAAAGTATTCCAAAATGGCTCCAAAAGAAACCCCAAAAATGCTTCAAAAATAGGCTTTGAAAGCAAAGAATGAAGCTTTGAGGGACCAAAACATGTTCAAGATAATGTTAACCTTAATCTTTCCCCTTCTTAAGACACCACAAGAGTGTAGCTTAGTGGCAAGAGATTGCCACAGTTAAGCAAGCTCTGGGGGAAACAACACTGGGATGGGTGACGTCTCGGGAACTACCGAGAACCTGTATCTTCCTCGATATCATTGAGGTCCTCCCCCATGTACAAACAATAGTGCCAACGGTGACTTTGGTGACTCGGATGAAAAGGTATTCCAAGGTTTATGCCTTGGTTTCCACATTAGTTGTAAGCCTTGGAGAAAGCTGGGGGGGGTGCTCGCTTTGCTCACATAGAAGGAACAAACCTTTTGCATCAAACTGATACTAGTGAAGTAATTTGATGTCAATGCACCAAGGTGGACTCTCCTTCTCAAGAGCTCCATGACAATATCCTCTAAGTAGAAATTTGAGCTCCTAAGGCCACACAAAGTACTCCGCATAGAGGCTACAAAATACGTAGAAAAACACAGTACACAAGGAGCATGAAGATAGACTTCTTAGGTCTTACAAATGTGATCGAACTTACAGTTTGTGACTGACGAGGCCACTATATGTTTTATTAAAGAACATATACAAAGAAGTTTTCGGTGGTCATTTGGCCTTTCACATGGACACTAATGGTAACAAACTGCTGGTTGACCACGGTTGCCAAATTATCACCAAGGGTTAGGTCTTTTGCCTACTTGGTATTTTGATGGGTTTTGGTGTCTCAATGGAGTAGTGCTAGAATTGGGTCCTTTCGAAACCAAACAACAAGTTGGCATATCAGAAGGGTATACAAATCAACCTTGTGCGGCATGCCATGGTAACTAATAGCTTTCTCATCTCCTCGACCATTTACTTTCTTTGCTTGGCAAACTTAACAAAATCTGTAGAATGTTTCTTTGGATGGGGAACCACAACAGAAAGGGGGGGTCCCCAAAATTAAATGGTCTACTAGCATTAGACAAAAGCATTGTGGGGGTCTAGGCATTATGGTTATTGAAGGCATGGCTGACAAGTTGGCGGAAAAGTGGATCATTAGGGCTTGGTATAACTATGAGATCTATTGGGCCAAGATCATTTTCAAAAACAAGAATGTGGTTACGCTAGTGGGCTTCCCTAGTTGGAAGGACATGGCCCTTCTTACCCTCTGATTCTCCCCGATTCTGGTCTCACCTAAAGGCTCAAATCTTGTACGTTCCATATGAAAGAGTTGGAACAAGTTCAAACAATCTATCAGAATCAGTGAAGATTGGAAATGGGCAGCTGATATCAGACAAAACGAGTCAATCTAGTTTTCGATCACGAGCATTAGGGGTGTGGTGTTACCGTTAGTGCCCATGTGAAAGGCCAAATGTCCATCGGACACTTCTTTGTATATGTTCTTTAATAAAACATATAGTGGCATGGTCAGTCATACACTCTAAGTTCGATTGCATTTGTAACACATAAGAAGTATGTGTTTGTGCTCCCTATGTACTGTGTTTTTTCTTTATGTTCTACAGTCTCTATGTGGAGTACCATGTGCAGCCCTAGGAGCTCAGTCTTCTACTCGGAGGATATCATGCTGGAGCTCTCAAGAAGGAGAGTGGACTATGGTGCATTGCCATCAAAATACTTCACTGATATCAAAGCATTTCAATGCAAAAGATTTGTTCCTTTTGTGCGAATAAAGCAAGCACCTACCCACCCACCCAAGGCTTACGACTAAGGCAGCGATCAAGGCATAGACCTTGACATACCTTGTCATCCGAGTCACCGAAGTCACCATTGGCACCGTTGGATGCACGGAAGGGAGGACCTTAATGATGAAGGAAAATAGAGGTTCCCAATACGTCTCGGGAGGTCACCCATCCCAGTAATGTTCCCTTTGGAGCTCGCTTAACCGTGGCAATATCTTGCCACTAAGGTACACTCTTGTGGTGTCTGAAGAAGGGGAAATACTAAGGTTAACATTACCTTGAACATGTTTTGGTCCCTCAAAGCTTCATTCTTTGCTTTCAAAGCCTATTTTTGAAGCATTTTTGGGGTGTCTTTTGGAGCCATTTTGGAGTACTTTCACACATAATTGTCTTCACACAAGTCCAAGAACATCAAGAAGAGTGTTCTTTGTACTTCCCTAATTATATGCAGTGGAGTTAGTGATTCACTATTCAGGTAAACATGTCGGTACTTCCAGTTTTATGATATTTTTACGCTAGCCATATGCTCATTTTGCAGAGGATACTCTGGCAAAATTTTTCCAGGTTTTTTGGTTTTGTCAATTATACACTGGTCGATTTACTCCTTGTTACACTTATTCATTGGTGTTTGGACTCTTCTAGCTCCATTATCATTCTATTTAGTTCTCTACCATCATGGCATCAGAGGTCTCAGGGACATCTGGTGGATCAAAGTCTAGTGCCAGTGTTCCAAGGAGGAACTATAACCTGTAGGGAAAAGACCATTTTGAGATTCAAAAATTTGATGGCACAATCTTTGCTTTATGGAAGAATCAGATTAAAGATTTGCTTATTCAAAGGAGGCAATGCAAGCTAGTAAATGGAATTTCAAAAAAGCCTACTAACAAGGATGAAGATGATTGGGATGAGTTAGATGAAATGGCCAAGCCTACCATTCACTTGCACCTGGTAGATAATGTTTACTTTATAGTATTAGATTGTGAAAGTGCACAGAACCTTTGGAAGAAGTTTTCAATACATATGAAAAAGAGACAACATCAAATAAAGTGTATCTGACGAGAAAATTATATGACCTTCGCATGAAGGGCACAGATAGTGTTGTTTCTCATTTAAATGATTTTGATGCTATATTCTCCCAATTACATGCTCAGAAAATGGATATGGATAATGAAATGAAATCAGTATTGCTGTTATGCACCTTGTCATCATCATGGGATACGTTATAACAAGGTTCGTGATTCTTACCAAGGAAAGAATTAGCAATGTGGCAGGAGCAAGAACAAGGAAAAGAATGTTCAACAAAATAAGAATATAAGTAAATCAAGGAAGAGGGATATCGAATGCCATTATTGTCATAAGAAATGGCACATGAAGAATGATTGTTATGCATTAAAAAATGCTAAAGGTAAAGGACATAATGTTGATGGGCATGTTAAATAGTTACCTGCACCATCTACTTCGACTGTGAAGATAGAAGAAATTAATGCTATTTTTAATGATGCTAATGTGTTGACACTTGATAGTACTATGCCAAATGAGGCTCTTATGGCTAATTCTCTTTCCCACACATGGCAACTAGACTCTGGTGCTTCTTTTCATGTGACACCACACAGAGAACGGTTCTCTAATTATGCAGCAAAGTCACTTGGTATTGAGTCTTGATGACCCTTACTAGTGTGACATTGTGGGGATTGGAGATGTGGATGTGCAGTTCATTGATGGTTCAAAATTTAGTATGCATAATCTACACCATGTCCCTCAGCTATCACGCAATTTGATGTCAATTGATCAACTTGATGACCTTGGTTACAAGGTGGTCTTCTATGCTCAGTCCTTTTGTATATCAAAGGGCAATATGGTTATTGTAAAAGGAAGCGAAGTTGGCTCACTTTATCCTTTATTTTTATCACAAAAGAACACTTGTTAGCTATTACCAAACAACCTATGGCTTGTATTTGGCATGTTCATTTGGGCCATATATCTTGTAGTGGAATGGAAAATCTTTCTCATTTTCGCTACTTACCTATGTTATCTTTCTCTAATTTTTCATTTTGCGTGCATTGTCAATATGGAAAACAAACCATAAATGTGCATAGAATGCACGTTGACTCTTCACTTCAGCCTTTCGATCTCATTCATACAGATGTGTGTGGTCCTATGCCCACTATGTCCTTACGTGGTTCTCTTTACTTTTTCACTTTCATAGATGATGCCTCTAGAAAAGCTTGGGTATATCCTATCAAATCGAAGGATGAGGTATTCCCTACTTTTAGAAAATGGCTTGCTTCAATTGAAACTGAAAAAAAACTAAGCTTAAGGCTTTACATTCAGATAATTGGGATGAGTATACCTCACATGAGTTCAGCCTTTTCTATCAATCTAGAGGGATCTGTAAAGAGTTTACAGCTGATTATAATACCCTAGTACAGAACGGTGTAGCTAAGAGGATGAATAGAACTTGTCAAGATAGAGTAGTGTCTTTGTTGCATCATGTAAACCTCTCACAAGGCTTTTGGGCAAAAGCAGTATTGACTGCAATTCATGTGATTAACCTTTCACCTAGTACTACCCAAGGTTTGAAAGTGGCACAAGAGTTATGAACAGGGAAGCCACCATATTATGATCATCTTCGAGTTTTTGGTTGTGAAGCATATGTTTATATATCCAAGAATCTTAGACAAAATTTGGACCATAAGTCAAAGATATGCATTTTTCTTGGATATGATCAAGAAGGACAATTTGGATATCGCTTATGGGATCCTAAAGCATAGTTACTAATCAGAAGTAGTGATGTCATTTTCGATGAGTCTAAGATTCATAAACAAACCATTAAGGAGGTTGAAGTGAGAAGGGTGGTGTTTGAGGATACTAGTCCTCTAGTTAGCATGCATAAAAATGTTGCACATAGGAACGTTCAAGAGAATGTATGATCATATCAGTCTCCACATGTTCCTGTTCAGCAATCATTGAGATGCTCTGCATGTGTCTCACATCCACCTGATAGATATGTTCTAGGTTTAGTTTTTTTTATGCTAACAGATGTTGGTGAGCCTTCTTGCTACAAAGAGGCTATGCAGATAGAGGATCATATCAAGTGAGAGGGTGCCATGAAGAGTGAATTGGATTCTATTCACAAGAATGGCACTTGGGATTTAGTACCTTTGCCAAAGGCCAGGAAATCTTTACCATTTAGATGGGTATATAAGCTGAAATTCACATCAGATAGTGCTTCTCCAAAGTATAAAGCACGACTTGTTGCAAAGGGTTTTAAGCAACAACATGGTGTTGATTTCAAGGAAATCTTCTCTCCTATGGTCAAGATGACTACCCTATGCATGTTGCTTCGATTCATTGCAATGGATGACTTAGAGCTAGTCCAAATGGATGTGAAAACTGTTTTCTTGCATGGAGATCTTACATATGATATCTATATGGAACAAGCAGAGGGTTATGTAGTTCCTAGCAAGGAAAGTCTAGTTTGTGAGCTCAAGAAGAGCTCGTATGTGTTGAGATATCAAGCTCAACATGTGATGATCCAGGATGACACGTACTAGTTTTTCGTTTCTCTGACATGTATAGTGGTCCCGACGGTATATGTCAGGGATACTTCATTGAGCATTATTAGATTTATCTACCGAGAGTGATGGCACATTTGTTTCTTGCCAGCTCACTCATTCACGGACATTAGGTTTTTCCTTCTGTACTGGTCTTTATATATTGCATTGGTTGTATTCTTATTTTTAGGTCATTCTTGTACATTCCTTTCATGTAATAGCAGAAGAAGAAGAAGATCATTCTTCCTTGCCTGAATCTGTGTGTGTGCTTCTACTTGAGAGTGAGAGTGTGTGTGTGAGCTCTCTTCCTTATCTCCTTCCTCGTGACATGGTATCAGAGCCAGCGTGGCTGTAGAGAGCTCGTGGAGAAGGCGACGGTGAAGACTACGCCGCAAGGCGTGGAGAAAACGTGATTTCACAAAAGGCCTCCGTTTGCTATGAAAATCGTCGTAAAGGTAGAAGACCTCAAAATATTTTCGAGAGTTATCCCTTTAGGGTCATTCGTTATTGTCAGATCAAAGTTTCGGAGCCATCTCGACCTCCGTTTCGGGCCCACAAGGTGGGGCCCACAAAAAAAACTAGGTCATTTCCAAAAATTGTAACTTGCGTTGTGTTCGGCGACACTCATATATTCCAGATTCAGAATTTCAAGCGATTCAGTGTACTATTGATACACGAAAACTGTGTTTTTCTAAGATCGAACTGTCACATCATAGTGCGATAGTGTTCAAGCAGAAGTGCTGCTTGTAGTGTGTTGCGGTGGTGTGAATTGTTATAGAAATGGCAAATGCAGATGGAATGAGTCAGCTTATGAGCAATAACCTGGATAAGAACAACTTCCATGCTTGGAGATTCAGAATGAAGAATTTCTTGATGGGAAAAGGCTACTGGAAGTACATCGAAGGAGAGAATGAAAATGCTCCGCAGTTACCAGAAAGGAATCGGACTGCAGAATAGTTAAGAGCATATGAGGAATGGAATCAAGGAGCACGAAAGGTAATGTATTTGCTATCTGTTAGCATACAGGATAGCATGATTGGACACATAGAGGATGCCAAGACTCCAAAAGAGGCTTGGAATAGTTTGGTCACTTTTTACGAGACCAATACAAAAGCACGGAAATTGCAACTCAAGAACGAGTTGCATACATTGGAGAAAAAGAACATGTCGGTAAGTGACTACACTCTAAAAATCAAAAGCATATGTGAGTCACTTGCATCTATTGACGTGAATGTAGATGATGATGATAAGGTGGAAGTGTGCCTTCGTGGTTTAGGAGCTGCATATAAGCAGTTCAGAACTTCTATACAGACCAGGGAAAATATTTTGAATTTTGCTGATTTGGTCTCTATGCTAATCATTGAAGAAAAGAATCTTGGTGAGGATTCAAACTGCCAAGGAAAGCTCAGTTCTGAGCAGGTATTCTACTCTAACAGAGGAAGAGGCAGAGGTAGAGGTTTTGGAAGTGGAAGAGGAAACAGTAACCAAGACCAAGGTCAACAACAGAATCATGCAGGAGGAAGAGGACAATTTCGAGGCAAGGGGAGCCAAAGAGGTCGCAAAAATTTCCAAAGAAATGATTCAAGTAATGATAGCAAAGGATGCTGGAATTGTGGTAAACCTGGACACTTTGAACGTGATTGCAGGTTAAAGAATCAAAATAACAGAAGGAAGCAAAACAACTATGCATCCACAAGTGCAGATGATTCTGAGAAGTTGTTTATGGTTCAACATCACATGATGAATACGATGTCTGCTGGTGTTTCAAAATCGAATGATAATGTCTGGTATGTTGATTCAAGTGCTTCAAATCACATGACCAGTCATGCAGAATGGTTTAGTAGTTTGCAAAAAATGCTAGTTCCTGGATATGTTGAAACAGGTGATGACACATCGCATCCTATTGAGCATAGAGGAAACATAGCATTGTCTATGGAGGACGAAAAGGTAAAACATCTCGTTGATGTGTTGCATGTTCCAAATATAATGAAGAATCTGGTTTTTGTTGGACAAATGATTGACCAGGGACTAGAAGTCAGGTTCAATGCTGATGGATTATATGTAGAAGAGTACAAGCAGGATGGACGATTGGTTGCCAAAGGAAACAAAGTGGGTAGGATGTTCACCTTAAATGTGAAGATTCCTGAAATGAATGCAGCCATGTTTGCGAAAGGTGCAGGAGTTATTGCAGATATAGAGATATGGCACAAACGGATTGGACATGCAAACTTGCAAAGGCTGAAACTGATGCAGTCAAAGGAGATTGTCCATGGACTACCAAATTTCAAAGTTGCAGAAATGCAAAAGGTATGTGCAGCATGTCAATTTGGTAAACAATCAAGAGCATCATTTCCACATGACAAGCATGTTAGTGAGAATGTACTAGAAGTAGTACATACAGATGTTTGGGGTCCAGCAAAGACCACATCTATGGGCGGTTGTAGGTTTTATGTTACTTTCATTGATGACCATACACGCAAAGCGAGGTGTTTACTCACTTCTAGAATTTTAAAGTTATGGTGGAAAAGGAGACAGGGAAGTACATTCAGACATTAAGATCTGATGGAGGAGGTGAATACATGTCAAATGAGTTGAGCAGTTTTCTAAAAAATCATGGAATTCGGCATCAGTTTTCATGCAGGTACACACCACAACAGAATGGTGTTGCTGAACGCAAAAATAGACATATTGCAGAAATAGCAAGAGCCTTGATGGCTGAGAAGAATATGCCTCATTCTTATTGGGCAGAAGTTGTGCATACTGCTGTATACATCATGAACAGAACTCCGACTGCTGTTGTACATCAAGTTACACCTGAAGAGAAGTTTACAGGTAAAAAGCCAAACTTATCACATTTGAAAGTTTTTGGCTGTATTGCATATGTACATGTTCCAGATGAGTTGAGGACGAAGCTTGATCCGAAAGCATAAAAATGTGTCTTCATTGGATATTCCCTTGAGCAAACGGGGTACAAATGTTATAACCCACTCCCACGACAGGCGAAGGTGAGCAGAGATGTGGTATTTGATGAAATGTCAAGCTTCTATGCAGATGCCAAAGAAGGACTGAATCTTGAACCAAATGACAAAGAAAATGCTGAAAAATCTAGTGCAGAATCTCAAGTTTTGAGTGGACCAGATGCATCACCAAGCAATAGTTCCAACTCAAATCCATGGAGTGGAAGATTGCGTGGAAATTTCAGTCCAGCAAATTCATCAAATACATCCAAGAAAGGTAAAGAAAAGCTTTCTGCTGGTAGTAAAACAGGTGCAAGTTTTGAAGATGTTGATGGAGATTCAAGCGGCTCAGAAAAGAGTCTTGATGAGGAACTTGGATTGCCCTCTGTGAAGACTCCAGGAGTAAGAAGGGCACATGCAGATGATACAAGAAGAAGTGACCCATGACCAAGAAGATCTGGGAGGATGCGTAATTCAGTGCAACGATTGACATATGATAGCTACATGGCTCGCCATTGTGCCTACATGACAAAGGTAATACAAGATGCTGAACCTTCTTGTTTTGAAGAAGCAATTGGTAATGCAGATTGGGAAAAGCCGATGGATGAGGAGATGGCTGCACTTTATGGAAATGATACATGGAAGCTGGTTCCATTGCCGCAAGGAAAGAAATCCATAGGCTGCAAATGGGTTTACAAGGTAAAGCATAATGCTGATGGTAGCATAAGCAGGTATAAAGCACGATTGGTATCTAAAGGTTATGCACAAACATATGGCATTGATTATGAGGAAACATTCAGCCTTGTAGCTAAAATGTCCACTGTCAGAACACTTGTTGCATTAGCTACAACAAAAGGATGGACTTTGCATCAGATGGATGTGAAGAATGCTTTGCTACATGGTGAGTTACAGGAAGAAGTATATATGGACCAGCCACAAGGATATGAAGATTCAAAGCATCCAGAATATGTTTGCAGATTGCAAAAGGCTTTGTATGGGCTGAAGCAAGCTCCGCGTGCATCGCATGCAAGGATTGTTTTTTTTTTATATATAAAGGAAGTTCGGCAATGGCCTACTCTCCCGGACTTGAATTAAATTAAGAAACAAAGGCACAATAGAAGGGGACTAGTGCCCACGGGACCCCCCAAATCCCACAAAGCAGGGGAAGCTTGATTGATTCCTAGGTTGCATTACAGAGAAGGTTAATCACCCTCTCATCGCCCTCATGCGGGGCCCACTTGGGTTTGAGCTTGTTGTTGATCAAAAGGAGGACTTGATGGTGCCTGAAGGGGGGGGATTTCTTACTGTTAACAATCCTTTTGCCAAGGAGGAATAGTGATTTCTCAATCGACCACTCCCTAGGGGGATTGCCGAAGTTGAGAGCACACCTCTCCCGCCATATTTTCCACAGGACTTCCCCTCTGATGGCGTTCCAGAGTGTCGCTGAGCAGCCGATCGCGTCTCCCAAAAGGACTTGTTTCCAACTAAGCTGTTTTTGAAGTCTGATTTTCATTCCAACCGTCTGCCAGATTCTGTAGGAGTTGGGGCAAGTGAGGAAGACGTGTGGAACATCTTCGATAGCCCGGTGGCAGCGTTTGCACCAAGGAGGGATCCCACAAAGTTTGCTAGCCTTATGGTTGGTCCAAATTCCTCGATGAAGAATTTGCCATAAGAGGACAAACTTCTTAATCTCTATAAGGGGGTGCCAGATACCCATGAATTTCATGTCCCACCGAAGCCGCGTCCAAGACAGGCACCACTTCTTGTTGAGGCTGATCTGGTGGTCAGCCGTTTCTTTGATGTTCGGGATTTTGAGTAGGCTATTTCCATTGTGCCATTTGAGACCAAGCGAGTTCGGTGTGTCGTGTCCCATGAGAAGGCGAGTCTTGTGACAATCCCATGCGAGGCATCTGCTTTGCAAAGTGTTCCATTCTTCGTAGGAGATGTTTTTGCGAGGGTCAATATCCTCGAAGTTGATCCAGCTGTTGGTGTCTTGTTTCCAGAGGTGTTTCCATTTTTTGAATCCTTTGTTCCATAGCTTCTTGGCATTTCGAATGTTCCACGACTCCACACTCCGGATGCCATGTATCGGAAACCAGATAGAGTCGTTTTGTCTGATTCCGGCCGCCCACTTCCAGTCCTCACTAATTCTTGTGAAGCTTTTGACTATATTCCAGCCCTTCCAAAGGGAGCACACGAGATTCGAGCCTTTCGGGAAGACTGGGATCGGGGAGAATAGCAGTGTCATGATGTCAAGATTCTTCCAGTTTGGGAACCCCATGAGGGCCAACTCATTCTTGTTTCTGAAGATCAGCTTGGCCCACGAGGCCTCCCTATTGCACCAAGCCTTAATCATCCATTTGGCTGCTAGTTTGTTAGCCATACACCCAATGTCCAGGATACCAAGCCCCCCGCTATCTCTAGGGCTAGTGCAGATGGCCCATTTGATTTTAGGCACCCCCCTTCTGTTATGATCGCCCGTCCAAAGAAAATTTCTACAAATACTATTCAGTTTGGACAGGCCTTGCTCATTCGGTCTCCAACAAGAAAAGAAATAGATGGTAGAAGAGAGGAGGAACGTGTTGATGACCATTGCACGCCCAGCGAGATTGATTTGCATACCTCTCCAATAGTTAAGCTTGTTTTCGAGTTTGGCCAACACGCAGTTCCATCGCTGCTCCATAGAGACGCCAAACCCCAAGGGGATTCCAAGAAGTCGAAAGATTTGGCCCTGCGGAATGATTTGACAGCCATGATCAATGAGAAGGCCAGGATGGTGTCCCACAATAGCCCTAAAAGCGGTCTTAGAGTGGTTGATTTTGGATCCAGAGGCTTCACAAAAGGTAGCAAGACACCTCCAGAACGTCTCCAGGCTGGTATTATCATTGTGAACGAACGCGTTCATATCATCGGCAAAAAGTCTCATGATGATTTGACTGTGGTCATGAGGCAGCCGGAGGCCTTTGATATTGCCAACCTCCACATGATGCACCACCAGTCTGCTCAGCCCCTCAGTGGCGATGGCAAAAAGAAGGGGGGCCAGAGGGCACCCTTGTCTAATAGATCTTCTAAGATGGATCGCCTTCAAAAGTTTGCCGTTAACGTTAATTTGGGTCGTTGCGCATGCAAGGATTGTTGATTACTTAACCAGCATTGGGTTTTCTATGTGTGATTCACTCACTATATGCAAGGAAGGCTGATGATGGCATCACTATTGTGGCTATTTATGTTGATGATCTGATTGTAGGTGGTGATAATGAAGAAAGCATCAAAGAGGTAAAGAAACTTCTTATGCAGGAATTTGACATGAAAGATCTTGGTGTGCTGCGCTATTTCTTGGGCATTGAGTTTATACATACAGAAACAGGTATATAGATGTCGCAAAGGCAATATGCCTTGAATATGCTGCAAAAGTATGGTATGGCTGATTGTAAGCCAATTTCTATGCCTTTAGATCAGAATTTGAAATTGGATACTACATCAGGTGAAACATTGGAAAATGCTACTATGTATAGGAAAATTGTGGGAAGTCTTATATATCTTACAATTACAAGGCCTGATTTAAGCTACACTGTTGGACTTGAAAGTCAGTTTATGCAGGTTCCCAGGAAGCCACATTTGGATGCTCTGAGGCGCACTCTACGTTATGTGAGTGCTACTTTGGATTATGCATTGTTTTATGAAGCTGGTGTAGATTTGCAGGTTCATGGATACACCGATGTAGATTGGGCTGGTAGTACTCCAGATAGAAGATCTACTAGTGGCTTTCTTTTCTCACTTGGAGGTGCAGCTATTACATGGAGCAGTAAGAAGCAACCCACTGTTGCTTTGTTGAGTACAGAGGCTGAGTATAGAGGTGCTGCAATGGCAGCATGTGAGGCATCATGGCTGGAGATGTTACTTGTAGATTTAGGTGTGGAAGTGCAAAAGCCTATCACTATCTATTGTGATAATCTTAGCAGCATACAGTTAGCACGGAACCCTGTTTTCCATGCTAGAACAAAGCATATCGAGGTACATTATCACTTCATTAGAGAGAGGTATTAGCAGGTGATATTGATCTTGTTTATGTGAGAACAGATGAGCAGGTTGCTGATATTTTCACCAAAGCACTTGGAGCTGAGAAGTTGAAGAAGTTTCGGAAGATGCTTGGATTACAGGATATGGCATTGAGCTTGAGGGGGAGTGTTGAGATTTCAAGCTCAACATGTGATGATCAAGGATGACACGTACCAGTTTTTCGTTTCTCTGACATGTATAGTGGTCACGCCGGTATATGTCAGGGATACTTCATTGAGCTTTATTAGATTTATCTACCGAGAGTGATGGCACATTTGTTTCTTGCTAGCTCACTCATTCGCGGACATTAGGTTTTTCCTTATGTATTGGTCTTTATATATTGCACTGGTTGTATTCTTATTTTTAGGTCATTCTTGTACATTCCTTTTATGTAATAGAAGAAGAAGAAGAAGATCATTCTTCCTTGCCTCAATCTGTGTGTGTGCTTCTCCTTGAGAGTGAGAGTGTGTGTGTGAGCTCTCTTCCTTATCTCCTTCCTCGTGACAGTATGGACTTAAACAGTCCCCTAGACAATGGTACCAAAAGCTTAATGCTTTTATGAAACCTCAAGGCTATTCTCAAAGCAATAAGGATCATTGTCTCTACGCAAAGAGATGCTCAGATGGCAGCTTGATATGCGTGATACTTTATGTCGATGATATGTTGATTGTTGGGAAGTCCTCTTATTACTTGTCGATTCTCAAAAGGCATGAACTCCAACATGCCCAAAACAAGATTAAGGAATGTGATGCTGCACTCTAACAACTACAAAGTGATTAATATAACCTAGTTAGTGTAGTGAAGGCCATTATCACTACTCAAGAACAAGGCACACAATCCAAGATTGGTGCTAAAAATTTCCAATTTTCATGCTTTCATGAACGAAAAGATGGCCAGTTTGTTCTTTCATGGTTATCTTAGTTCGCTGACTTCTATTCTAATGAATCATACTCTAAAAAAAGTGAAATTTGTAACTAATTTTTCGGTGGGTAAAGCCCAGTTATGGTGGAATGTTTTGCACCATAGCATCAATCGTCCACCATGTGGCAAGCATTTCAAGAAAAGATCAAGGATTCCTTCCTTCCTTCCTCCTCGGTTTCACTTACATGCTCGTCGATCATGGACAAGTTTTGGGTGGAAAGATGGAGATGGTGTATCTACCTATACTAAACATTTTTGGCAACGACTATTACTTATTTTGTTCACTTGAAACGATTCCCAAAGATACTTTGCAACGGAAATATGAAGATGGTTTGGAGATGGGAATCCAAGTTAAGCTCAACACCCTACGTCTGACAACCCTCTATGAAGCTATTTCTTTTGCCCATGATGTTGAGAAAGAGTTTCAATCCATCACCAAGTCCATTTGCTTACAACAAACACGTCAATGACCACAACCAATCAAGCCCACTTTTCCCTTCAAGCATCCTTTTTCTACTTTTTCTTCTCCTACTTCTCAACTCCCACCTACTTTTCAGTATCCACCTACTTTTCAATGCCCTCCTCAATCCAATTCCTCACCAGTACCCAAGACAACCCCCTTACACCCTGCCAGACCTCCAACTCTTCAAACTACAATGATGGATGCTCAACAAAAGAGGCCCTGTATCACTTGTTGGCATTGTGGTAAGTCTGGTCATACTAAATCTAAATGTAGGTTCTGCACCAATGACATGAAGCCTATTGGAGCTCAAGTACACAACATGTGTAAGACAATAGTTACGCAATATAACACAGGAGCAATAGCAGAGAAGATAACAGATATAGGAGAATCTCAACAATTTTCTACTAGCAGCAAGTACAAAGATGATGGCGTTGTCCACCCGTGCGCTCTCAAGGTAGAGCTTAAATGGTGATCTAGACAACTCTAGATAGGGAGATACAAGGTAGAGGTATGCTGGCTCAACTCAATGTCTTAGGTAGTGCAGAAGTCATGTATATATAGGATCATGGGTGGCCTGCCATGGACGGCTATACATGGGCGGTAGAGCGTGGGCGGCCACCGCCCGCGTAATTGCCATACACGGCTTAGACTGGTTGAACCGACCTAACAAATATAAATGATTTCTGACTCCGACAGGGAATATTCCATGGAATATTCCCTTCACAATTGGGGACCCTGGTAACTCCCTTTCCTTATAATATCTTACATGGTCCAATATGACCTTCATCCAACATTCAAGTTGGGATTCCCATCAATTGGGTAATGCACGCTTGGCTTCTCCTCATAAAGGGGGCCTTACAAAATGTGCATACAATCATGAGGGGTAGACATTGATCATACTCTAACACCCCCCCTCAATGTTTACCGATGATAAATCAAGTAGGTCTCGGTCCTATGCCCATCTGTTGAAGATGCTTGTTGAGCTGCTCTCTTCCAAGTGCTTTAGTGAATATGTCAGCACAATTTGCCTCTGTTGGGCAATATTCTAGCTCCACAATTTCATCTTCAATTAGCTCACGAATGTAATGGTACTGTACTTCTATGTGCTTGGTGCGAGCATGAAATACTGGGTTCTTTGCAATAGCCATACAACTTTGATTATCACACTTGAGTACAATTGGCATATTTGATGGAAAGCCTATATCTGCAAGAATTCTCCTTAACCAGACTGCCTCACAAGAAGCAAAACAAGCTGCTTTGTACTCTGCTTCAGTGGAGGAGAGTGCGAGAGTTGGTTGCTTCCTACTTACCCAAGAAAATATTCCTGAACCAAGTGAGAAATAATATCCAGAAACTGATTTTCTAGAATCACAATCTCCAGCCCAATCTGAATCACAATATCCTTGGAGTGTATCACCTGTGGTATACAAAATACCAAAATCCAAGGTTCCTGCAATGTACCTTAGAATTCGCATTCCAGCATTCCAGTGACTCTCCTTAGGTTTGTTGGAAAACCTGCTTAACACTCCAACAGCATAGCAAATGTCTGGTCTAGTGTTGCACAGAAAAATAAGACTTCCAACGAGCTTCCTATACTTCTTAGCATCTACATCAGGCATGTTATCATCCATAGATAGCTTATGATTTACCTCCATAGGTGTGCTAGTTGGTTTGCAGTCCATCATTCCAAATGCCTTGAGAATTTCTTTGGAATATTTTTGTTGTGAGATGAAAATGCCATCCTTCCTTTGCCATACTTCAATTCCCAAACAAAAATGGAGTAGACCTAAGTCTGTCATTTCAAACTCAGTTCCCAAGCTGATCCGAGTTTGATTGATGAGTTCCTGATGATCTCCTGTAATGATCAAATCATCTACATATACAATGACAACAACTAGCTTGCTATCCCTTTTCGTTACATACAAGTTAGCATCAGAAGTACTTCTTTCAAAACCCATATTTTTGAAAAAATGATCAATTCGTTGGTACCAAGCCCGTGGAGCTTGCTTAAGTCCATACAAAGCTTTCTTCAACCTGCAAACTTTATTTTCTGAATTGGGCACCTCAAAACCTGGTGGTTGAGATACATATACCTCCTCCTTGAGGTGACCATTCAAAAATGCAGATTTGACATCCATCTGGAAAATAGGCCAAGACTTTTGTGCAGCTACTGCAAGTACCGTCCGAATAGTTGTCATGCGTGCTGTTGGTGCAAAAGTTTCTTGAACATCAAATCCTTCAATCTGTGAAAAACCCTGTGCAACTAATCGTGCCTTATACTTTTCTAATGTTCCATCAGCTTTATACTTAGCTTTCCAAATCCATTTAGTACCTATTACCTTCTTCTTTGGCGGCAAGTCGACTAGATCCCATGTATCATTTTTGAGTATACTATCATACTCAGACTGCATTGCCGCTCTCCAATCTGGATCATCAATGGCTTCTTCTATGGTGGTAGGTTCCTTTATCGAACCCATGATATCTGCCATTAGAGCCATGTTAACAATGTGTTCTGAGGCTCTTCTTTGCTCCTCTATTCTCTTTGATCTTCGTAATCCATCCGATGATGATTCTGGTGCATCTACATGTGGATTGTGATCATCAAAGAGCTGTTGTGCCCACTTCGGTAGTGGCTTACGCTGTGCAGCTACAATTGGTTGGCTTTTTATTGAGGAAATTTCTCCATCAGATGTTTCCTCCTCCTCAACTTTAACCTGTCTTTTGATAGGCACAAGGTGAGATATTTCTCCGTTTGATGAGATAGTAGATTTACCTTTATCTTCTACTAAGTGTGGTCGTTCATCAAACACCACATCTCGGCTGACAAAAATCTTCCTTGCCTCAGGATCCCATAACCTGTATGCTTTAGACTCTTCACTATATCCTAGGAAGACACACTTTTTGCTTTTTGAATCCAACTTTGATCTTGTTGAATCAGGAAAATGTGCATAACAGAAACAACCAAAAATTCTGAAATGCAAAACTGAAGGCTTTTTACCAGCATATGCTTCTTGAGGAGTCATCCCCTTCAGAGCTTTTGTGTAGCTTCGATTGAGGATGTAGACTGCTGTATTGACTGCTTCTGCCCAGAATGAATCAGGCATGTCTTGAGCCTTTAACATACAACAAGCCATTTCAACTACTGTCATGTTCCTGCGCTCAACAACGCCATTTTGTTGAGGTGTATGAGCTGTGGTAAGTTGCCTTTTCACACCATGCTCCTTACAGTAATTGTTGAATTCTGTTGACAAGAATTCACCTCCTCTATCTGTTCTAAATTTCTTCAGTTTCCTTCCTGATTCACTTTCTACATACTTATGCCACGCTTTAAATTTTTCAAAAGCATCAGCCTTCTCTCGAATGAAATAAACCCACATCTTTCTACTATAATCGTCGACTAACAGCAAGAAGTAGAAAGATCCTCCTAAAGCAGGTGTAGACATTTTACCGCAGAGATCAGCATGTACCAACTCTAGAGGAGCTTGAGATCGATTGCTGGTCTCTCTTGGAAATGCCTTTCATTGTTGCTTGCCCATCATACAAGCTTCACAAGGTTCCTGCAACTCTGAAAATGCAGGCAAATGAGCAACCATCCCTGTTCGTTGCATCTCCTTCAAAACTGCAAATCCGAGATGCCCAAATCGTTGGTGCCATAACCTGCTTACATCTTTATCTTCTGTAGCAGTTAAAGCACTTAACTCATACAAGTTATCCCGTCGTGTGCCTTTACCTACAACATTACCTGATGAATCCATGATTTCCGCACCACTCTTATTGAAGTGAACTTCGAGTCCACGATCTGTTATTGCAGAAACTGACAACAAATTTCTTTTGAGTGTAGGTACATAGAGAACATCGGATAACTTTTTCTCAACACCTGGAGAAGTGATAAAAGAGATGGTTCCAGTTCCTTCAGCTGGACACTTGGAGTCGTTTCCCACCACTACATTGATGGATTCCCGCAGAGGCACTAGGGAACTATACCAATCCTTTTTACTAGTCATATGGCGAGAAGCTCCACTATCTAAAATCCATGGCTCATCAACACGAGCTTGAGCAGATGAACATACCTCTTCAATAGCTACCCAAAGTTCCAGCTCTGTGTTGTTTGCAGACTCTTTGTTCTTCCATGATGATTTTACAGTCCCATTCCGTTCATCAGCTTGCTTCTTTCTGCAATCCTTGATGGCATGGCCTTTCTTTTCACAATAGAAGCAACTTCCTGTGAACTTTTTCTTCTTTGGCTTCTTCTTTGATCCCTCTGAAGAGCCTTTACCTTTTGCATTTGCTGAGAATGCAGCATCAGTTGTACTTTGCCGATTCTTCAACCGCATCTCTTCTTCTAAAAGCATGGCACAAAACTCTTCAAATGTAAGAGGAGTTGGCCTTACCTGAGTGTTAAGGGCTGTTACTAATCCATCATACTTTGCTGGAAGAACACGTACAGATCTTCGAGCTAGCTCTTCTGGTGTTATAACAACACCAACTGCAGCCAATTGATCTTGAAGATGCTTTATCCGTTTGATAAAATCTTCAGCCTTTTCAGAATCACAATGCTTTTCATTTGCCAACTGATTTTCTAAATTCTGTATCCTAGTGTGGTTCTTGGTCTCATATTGTCGAGCCAATATGCCCCAAGCCTCATGTGCTTTAGTAGTATGTTGAACTAAAGTAAGCACAGAATCACTTACACTAGTGACAATCGCACATAATGCATCAGCATTCCGCCTCTTCCAAGCTCGTAGAAGATCTGGATCTGGCTGAATCATCAATCTTGAATTTGCTGGATCTTCAACTGGTATAGGCTCTGGATCCAATCCCATTGGTCCCATGACAGTGTCAAGTAATTCATAGGAGTCCAAAATTGCAGAAATTTTGAACTTCCAGAGTGTATAGTTGGTTCCATCCAGCTTCCCTTCAGTGAATGCAGGTGGACGAATTCGAATAGGTGCAGCATTAACATTAGGTGAAGCACCAAGACTAGTGTTCGACGATGAAGCCATCATGTAATCACTCGAATAATCTACTGATATTCTAGTCTGCTAGTAGGCTAAAATAATGATACTTCTCAAGCTATTCGAACCTTACAGCTCTGATACCATGTAAGACAATAGTTACGCAATATAACACAGGAGCAATAGCAGAGAAGATAACAGATATAGGAGAATCTCAACAATTTTCTACTAGCAGCAAGTACAAAGATGATGGCGTTGTCCACCCGTGCGCTCTCAAGGTAGAGCTTAAATGGTGATCTAGACAACTCTAGATAGGGAGATACAAGGTAGAGGTATGCTGGCTCAACTCAATGTCTTAGGTAGTGCAGAAGTCATGTATATATAGGATCATGGGTGGCCTGCCATGGACGGCTATACATGGGCAGTAGAGCGTGGGCGGCCACCGCCCGCGTAATTGCCATACACGGCTTAGACTGGTTGAACCGACCTAACAAATATAAATGATTTCTGACTCCGATAGGGAATATTCCATGGAATATTCCCTTTACCGTCGCGCCGGGGGCGCTGCCCCCGGACCCCCACCAGGGGGCCCGCTGGCCCCCTGGGACCCCCCAGCCAGGGGGCCCGCTGGCCCCCTTGGACCCCCCAGCCAGGGCTGCTCATCGCTGCCCCGGACCCCACAATTGGGGACCCTGGTAACTCCCTTTCCTTATAATATCTTACATGGTCCAATATGACCTTCATCCAACATTCAAGTTGGGATTCCCATCAATTGGGTAATGCACGCTTGGCTTCTCCTCATAAAGGGGGCCTTACAAAATGTGCATACAATCATGAGGGGTAGACATTGAAAACCCATGCATTGATTATCATACACACATCATGAATTTTAAGTTTAAAAATCAAGATATTTGTTTGTATGCAATGCGTGAATTCCAACCATTTCCATTAATTAGTCATAGTCAAGTAAAACGTGCATTTAGAAAAGGTTACAATTCATGTATTATTTTTATCAATAACATAGTTGACTTCACACATACACTTCCTGATGCACATAAATCATTTATGGCTTCCTATAAGGATTGTTTTATGGCTGATTTTCCTTCTAAACTACCACCTTCTAGGGGATCCCTTGATCATAGTGTGGACTTAATTCTTGGTAGTTCCCCTCCCCATAAGCACCTTATAGGCATGGACCTTTACATCAACAAGAAATAGCTAATCAAGTTCAGGATTTACTTCACAAAGGACTTATAAGGACTAGTTCTTCTCCATTTGGAGCACCTCTTCTTTTAGTAGAGAAGAAGAACAAGAATTATGGGATCTGCATTGACTATAGACCACTCAATAAGATCACAATTAAAAATTGATATCCTATTCCTAGGATAGATGTTTTGCTAGATAAACTTCATGGAGCATGTGTCTTTAGTAAAATTGATCTTAAATCTGGGTATCATCAGATATGAATGACACAAAATGACATTTATAAGATTGCCTTTAGAACTCAGACTTGTCGCTTTGAATTCATGGTAATGCCTTTGGGACTCATCAATGCACTTGCTACATTTGCACGCATGATGAATAACATTTTTCTTGAATACCAAGCTTTTGTTCTTGTTATCTTTCATGATATACTTGTCTATATTGAAAGTGACAATGACCATGAAAATCATTTAGTAATAGTCTTTAATTGTTACATAAAAACAAAATTTATGCCAATCCTGAAAAGAGTTATTTCTTCCAAAAGGAATTAGAGTATTTAGGCCATATTGTCTCTAGTCAAGATGTTCATGTAGCTCCAAAGAAAATTAAACTAATTGAAGATTGGCTTGTACCTCAATCTGTGAATGATGTATGCTCTAGCTAGTTTTTATAGAAAGTTTGTAAAAGATTTTTCTTATTTAGCACTCCCACTCACATTATTATTAAAGAAAAAAATTAAAATTTGTGTGGGGATCAGCACAACAACAACCATATGAAAAACTCAAACATGCACTTTCTCATGCACCTGTTTTGAAATTACCTGATTTTACACAACCTTTTCATGTAGTTACAGATGCTAGTGGTTTAGGTATGTTACACTTATGTGTTCCTTGAGTAGCTTTGATGTGAACCTTTTCCCCGCACTTTTTACTCTAGTGCTGGCTAGAGGTTTTTTCCCCATGTTACCACATACTTGATACTCTCATATGTGGTGGTACTTTGTACTTAGGGATATTATTCAGCTCTTACTTCAGTTCAGTTCATCGATGAGAGAGCTATTCCAGCCATCGTCTTCTCTGTGTGTCTTGCTGCGTTTGTGCTCTTTGTGTGTGCTTCTCGTGTGTCTCTCACACTTCTACACACACCCAACAATGGTATCAGAGCAGGTTCAGCTTCTTCTCAAGTTTCAGTTTTTCGCGTCGTGGCGCGCGCACACTTTAACAGTGCAAATCAACTTCGGAGCAGATTGCTGGAATTTTACCCCCATTTCAAAGCCATTCGTGCAGTCAGAATCACCATCATAGTGACGGTTTGTGAGCTGAAATTTCAGCACTCATTTCAGTTTTCGTCGAAGTGAAGATTTTGCCACATTCTTGTTCCTTAGTGAAATGGCGGGCAGCAATGACTTGTTTGGCATGCTTCAAGCTGAAGATAAGCTTGATGGGACCAACTACCCGATGTGGTCTTACATGATGAAGCATGTTCTTGTTGCAAAACAACTTTGGAACATAGTGGAAAATGTAGATCGAAGACCGGCAGGTGCTTCTACTTCACAGTCTACTGTCATAGATGGAGCTTCTTCTTCGAGTACTGTGGTTTCTCCTTCTCCCCCTACACAGGAGCAGCTTAGATGGGATGGAAAAGATGCTCAAGCTCATGCTTTGATTGCGCTTTCAGTGAAGCGTCATATAGTTCCACACATTCGGTCATGTTCTACATCACGACAGGCATGGGACACTCTTGCTTCTTTGTATGCCGTGCGTAATGAATCACGTGTTGCATACTTGAAGAAGCAACTTGAGGATGTATGTATGGTTGAAAATGAGTCAGTGGATGTGTATGTGACACGCATCAAGGACTTGAAAGAGCAATTGGCAAACATAGATGAGATCATTCCGGATGCATCACTCATTTCTACATTGTTGAAAGGATTACCGGAATCTTTTCAAAGCTTTGCTACTACACTCCGTTTGGTTCCAAAAGGAAATCCTAATATGTATGCATTTGATGAGGTTGTGTCTCTTCTTTTGCAAGAAGAGCAATCTAGAGTGAATAGGAGTGGTTTGATTGAGGGAACGCAAGCACTTGCTATCTCACAAAAGGGAAAAAGCAAGTACGGTTCAGCTTTTGGTTCATCAAAACCAAAGCCTCAAGCTTCCTCTTCCACTCATTCCTCTAATGATGGTGATTTGCAAAAGAAGAAGAGATGCAAATATTGTCGGAAGGCTGGTCATACTATTGATGAGTGTAGAAAGCTTGCTAAACGCAATGAAAAGAAGAAGGAATCGGGCATGTCTATTGCTGAAAATTCAGCAAATGCAAAGAATGATGAAGCTAACATGGCTCAAGATTTTTGGGCATGTGTTGTTACATGTCATTATGATGCTTCTTTACATTCTAAATGTATGGTTGTGAGTGAGGCTGATTCGGATTGGTTCTTTGATAGTGGTGCTTCAAAGCACATAACATCATGCAAAAGATTTTTTGCCTCTTTGAAAGATGCACCTAAAGGAGGACATGTGGTGTGTGCAAACAATGCCTCTTATCCTATCATTGGAGTAGGAGAAATTGAGCTTACGGCTGCAAATGGAGGTGTGATTCTCTTGAAAAATGCATTGTATATGCCCGGTATCAAGAAGAACTTAATTTCAGTTCCGTTGATTGCCAAAGCTGGACTTCATGTACACTTTGTTGATGATAAGTGTATGGTTCATGATTTCAGCAATGGCGATGTTATTGTGATGTCCGGTACATTATGTAATGGTTTGTATCGCATGGATACATACAAGAGGGATGCCTCAAATTCCTTGGTTGCTCATACTTCTTCCATGGCTGAAATGGAGCTTTGGCATGCTCTTTTTGGTCATTTAAACTTCAATAGTTTGCTCTACTTGCAAAAGAAGGACATGGTTATTGGCTTGCCTACACTTGAGTCCATTGAAAAGCATGCATGTGAAGGTTACATTCTTGGAAAAATGCATCGTGCTTCTTTTCCAAAAGATAGTCACACACAAACTACAAGAAAATTGCAACTTGTTCATAGTGATGTATGTGGTCCGATCAAGACTCCATCTTTTGGGAAGCATGTATATTTTGTTACCTTCATTGATGATGCTACTCGCCATACATGGGTGTATCCTATGAAAGCAAAGAATGAGGTATTTCTTGCTTCAAAGCATTTTTAGCTATGGCTGAAAATTTTTCTTCACAAAAGCTTTTGACTCTACGCATGGATCGTGGTGGTGAATACATGTCACATGAGTTTAATGCTTTTCTTCGTGAAAGAGGTATTTCACACCAATGTACGGTGCCATATACACCTCAACAAAATGGTGTTGCCGAGCGTAAAAATAGAACTCTACTTGAAATGGCACGATGTATGGTTAAAGGAAAGCATCTTCCTCATAAGTTTTGGATGGAAGCGGTCATGTGTGCAAATTATGTGTTGAATCGCTGCCCTACAAAAGCATTGAGAGTCATCACTCCTTATGAGGCTTGGAATGGTCATAAGCCTATGGTTAGTCATATGTGTGTGTTTGGTTGTTTGGCATATGCTCTTGTGCCATCACAACAACGTCACAAACTTGATGACAAGGCAAAGAAATGTATATTTGTTGGTTATAGTGCTGAAAGTAAGGGATATCAGTTGTACCATCCATTGACGAACATAATTATTGTGAGTCGAGATGTGGTATTTGCTGAAAATTCAGTTTTCCCTCTACTTGAATGCAAAAAACTGCCAACAGTTAGCTCACAAGATGTGTTCGATACACTCATGCCTTTGTTCCAAAATGGTGCGCTTGACTATGGCCATGTAGAGCAGCCAATTGAGGTTCAAAGGGCTGAAAAATTCCAGCCAAATAGGGCTGAAAATACAGATAATTTCCAGCCAAACATGGCTGAAAAAATTCAGCCAAAAATTTCCAAAACTGTTGGAAATTTTTAACCACATATTGCTGAATATTTGCGTCGAAATATGGCTGAAACTCAGCACGAAATTCAGCCCACACATGATGTACATATTGAAGATGTATTACATAATGAACGCATGTCTATCAAGAGTGCGCAATCTATGCCAAAGTGGCTGAAACAAACTTTGCAGGACAGCAAATTGAGTGCACCTTTACTTGGTAGAACAAGATCAAGCTCTCACCATGCATCAAATAATTTTGTGGATTATTCTCTTATTGCTATAGCATGTAATGAAGAGCCACTTTCTTTTGAAGATGCATGTGACGATCCACAATGGATGAGTGCTATGCAATCAGAAATGGATTCCATACATAGGAATGGTACTTGGGAGTTATGTGAATTGCCAAAAGGAAAGAATGTCATTTGTACAAAGTGGGTTTACAAGATTAAGAGAAAATCTGATGGTAGCATTGATCGCTACAAAGCTAGATGGTTGCCAAAGGATATGCGCAACAATATGGCATTGATTATGAGGAAACTTTTGCACCTACTTCACGCATGACTACCATTTGTACCATGCTTGCATTGGCTGCCCATCGAGGTTGGAAAGTGCATCAATTGGACATAAAAACAGCCTTCTTGAATGGAGATTTGCAAGAAGAGGTCTATGTGAAGCAACCTCTTGGATTTTCTATGAAAGGGAAAGAGCATATGGTTTGTCACTTGCATAGAGCTTTGTATGGTCTCAAGCAAGCTCCACGTGCATGGTATGACAAAATACATAAGCACTTGATTGCTCTTGGCTTCACATGTAGTCCGATTGAAAGCATACTCTATGTATGCAAAAATGGGGCTGATCTTATAGTGCTTGTTCTTTATGTCGATGACATACTCTTGACTGGGTCATGTTATGCAAAACTTGACACTCTTATGGCTGATTTGTAGCACACTTTTGATATCACTTATCTTGGTCTTTTGAGCTACTATCTTGGCACCCTGTTTGTATCCGTTGAGGGGGGAATTGTTATGCATCAAGGAAAGTATGTTGAAAAACTACTTCAGCGTTTTGACTTTGAGGATTGCAAGCCAGTTTCCACACCAGTTGAGACAGGATTTAGATTCTCAGTTGAGGATTCCAGTGATACATTTGACACTTCGCTTTATCAGCAGGTTGTGGGATGTCTTATATATGCATGCAACACAAGGCCGGATATACAGTATGCAGTTTCCCAGTTGAGTCAATTCATGCATAGCCCTGGCACTAAGCATTGGCAAGCGGTGAACGTGTGTTTAGATATCTTCGAGGCACTTTGAGCTTAGGTCTCTTTTATGGCAGAGATGTACAGCCATGCTTGCATGCTTTTACAGATAGTGATTGGGCTGGTTGTTATGATACTCACGTGTCCACTAGTGGTAATTGCTTTTTCCTTGGAGACTCATGCATATCTTGGTTGAGTAAGAAGCAACCTACAGTGGCGACATCGAGTTGTGAAGCTGAGTACAGGCATAATAAAAATAGACCAACAAGCTATTAAGCATTTATTAAATCAACCATTGATTTCTAGTAGACACATTAAATGGGCTTCATTCATACAAAATTTTCAGCCTATGATTCAATATCAACCTAGCAAAGCTAATGTTGTAGCTAATGCCCTTAGTCATTTTCCATCCTGACAAACCAATATTGTTTCTATTAGTAATATTTCTACTATTCATATTCATTCATTTCATGACATGATTCCTACTTATGTGTCTGATTTGTATTCTTCACAAACATGGAATGCTTTCAATAGTTCTACAACATTTAGTGAGGATCACTACACTTTTCATAATGGATTCTTGTATTTCAAACACAAGTTATGCATCACACAAGGTTTTAAATAATTTGTTATGAAAGAGATGCATGAACCACCATATATGGGTCATAGGGGCATAAAAAGTACTATTTCTACATGTAAAGAATTTTTCTTTTGGCCACATATGGAAAAGGATATTACACAATATGTTTCACATTGCATTGTGTGTCAACGTGTAAAAAGACATCATGGTAAAGCATTTGGATTATTAATGCCACTTCCCATACCTAATGGACCATGGGAACAAATTTCTATGGATTTTATTACTGGTCTTCCCTCAACTTCATCTCATAATGATATGATTTGGACAATTGTTGATAGGTTTATTAAACAAGCATATTTCATTCCTAGTAAAAAGACTATTTCAGCACCTCAAGCTACTAAGTTATTTATTAAATGTATTTTTCTGCATCATGGTTTTCCAAAAGTTATATCAAATCAAGGTGTTTGTTTTTTTTATCACTTTTGGGTTGTATTTCAAAATCTAGGTCCTAAAATAGAGCTTAGTTATGCATTTCATCTTGAAAGTAATGGGCAAAGTGAAGCTATAAATAGTACTATTTTGGATCTATTATGTTGTTATTCTTTAGATAATCCAAGTAATTGGGATGAGAAACTTCCCTTACTAGAGTTTCATATAATAACACAACACATACCACTGTTGGACATGCACCATATAAAATTGTGTATGGTAAAAAGCTTCCCACTCCCATGTCTATCACTCAAACTAACATACCTATGGCTAATTCTTTTGCACAAGATCATATTTCCATACTTCATGAGGTTCATGAGCACATTAAAAAGAGTCAAGAAAAAGACATGTGTAATGTTAATAAGAAACGAGTAGCTAAAGAATTTAATGAAAATGATTTTGTATGGTTACGAATAATTAAAAGACATCTGAAAAAATATTTCACAACATCCTAAGGTCAAACTTGCACCATGTCATTTATGGACCTTTCCATATTATTCAAAAAATTAATGAGAATGCTTTTGGATTAGATATACATTCTCATTGGAATATACATAATTCTTTTCATGACAATTTATTGAAACAATTTAAAGGAACATTACCACTCACTCCTATTTTAGATGATCCTCCTTTACTTAAAGAGGATGTAGTAATTTTAGTTCCAGAGAAAATACTTGATTATGGCGTCACTACTACACGAATAGATAATCAATATCATAGATATTTGGTTAAATATAAAAATCACTCACTTGAAGAATCTCAATGGATTCATAAGACATCACTAACTCCACATTATGACCATTTGATTTCTGCTTATCATTCACAATCACATTAAATTCTAGTCTTCCGGTTTCGTGCATGTGTTTTTACATGGAACATGCTTATGATTGTTCAGTGATGGAACATGTGACTGGCCATCCACGTCTATTTTATTCTTATCAACTGAGGTCAATTGCTTGTCAACTAGGAGGCACGTTATACTCTATGGAGTTATGGAATGTTAAATGGATTTTAATGCTTTGAGGTTTTTAATGTGTTTTTCCCTTTGATTTAGCAGGTGAAGATCCATGAGGGTGTGAACGCACATGGACTTCAATTTTTGGAGATATTTAGAATAATATTTAAAAAATAGTTATTTTTAGAAGATAGTATTTTTTTAGTTATTTTTGTAAAAATAATAGATCTCTTTAGAAAGCGATGTTTGTAAAAATAAAAAATTATAATTTTGTAAATAAAGCAAAAGCATGCTTTTTAAAGCGCTGTCCTCATGTATCTTTTATTCAATACGTAATAAGAAATACCTATAATTACACATGCTCTGATAGACGCGTCCATCAGAGTATGTGGGGGGAGATTGTACCCAATCTGGTGTCATCTCTTGTCTCTTTCTATTCTTTGAGTACATTTTGTTGGAACATCAAGCTTACACTATGCTTGAGGTGGATTTTATCTACAACAAAAGCTATCTCTTGGATTACGATGAAAGAATATCCATTGTAGAGTTCTTTTTCTTATGCTCACTTATTGTGTTTTTATAAAACATTTTTCATGGATCTTTTATCATTGTAAAAGCCTTGATCTTTACACGTGTAAAAGTTGAAAGAGAGAGCCCAAGTTTCACACATTTTTGGTGGTTAAAATGCATTTAATCAATCAATCAATCACCTAAAAGTAGATCAAACTAGATCTTCACTTTTCCTAGATTGAAGCAAAGTGAATTAATTCCACTTGTAGAAGTCATGGATCACTTCTAGAGTCTATATAAAGACTTCAAAACACTTGAACAATACATGGAATCAATATACATACACTTGTGACCATCATTGTCTTGCTCATTCATTTCTCTACATCATCTTCTTCGCCAACAGTAATCTTACAGAGGGTAGTGCTCTCTCTACAGAGCTCCAAATCAGATGAAAGATGGCTCATTGGAAAGGTATTAGTGTCTAGTTTATGTTGTAAATTTGCATGGCATTTCATTTAGTAGATGGGGAGACATCATAGATTGTCTATCTTGGGGTCAATCTCTGCATATTCTTCAAAAACAGGAAGTACCACTGTTGAGTGTTTGATTCATTCTTATAGAATTATTTGCTTATTCCTTATAATTTTATGCAATATATACACTCAAGCCTATCTGTATCACTCCCATAAAAGGATTGTTTCTAATTGTAATCACCGTGCTCGCTATGAGCATTTGAAGTTCATTGTCTCTTCCATAGATAGTAAGTTTTTTGAGCTAGCCAATGTGTGAACCTATCTATTTTGTATCAACTCTTTCTCCTTCATGCTCCCAAGTACATAGTGCATTTTATTGCACTTATCACATGCCTATAAGGTCTATTTGAGTCTTCATAATCTCAAGGGTTGGTCTTGTGTGGGTTGGCTGGACCGAACTTCATTGCTTCACAACTCACTTTTCTACCTCCTACAAGCTTCTCCAAGTTCTTTCTGTGGTATCAGAGCTATATCAAGATGGGCGGCGGCTTTCCCTCAATGATGGAGAAGCTTGATCGACACAACTATGCGGCTTGGCAAATCAGAATGGAGGCCTATTTGCAAGGTAGAAATCTTTATGGAATTGTAGCAAGTGATGAAGCTATGCCTAATCCAAGATCCAAAGGAGGACCTACACAAGAGGAGACAGATAAGCTCACACTTTGGTGCGCAAGGAATGCTCAAGCAAGTTCGTACATACTAAAATCTATCTTTGACTTTCTATTACCACATATTAGAGGATGCAAGACATCTCAAGAGACTTGGGATGCTCGAGACTTTCTTTTTTGCTAGTACCAAAGCAAGAAAGAATCATCTTTGGAACAAGTTCAACCAAATGAAGAAGACACTTAAACAAAGCATCACAGAGTTTGTTACCAAGTTCAAGGAATTTATAGATAACTTAGCATCCATTGGAGAGGTTATTGAAAAAGACGCTATCATGACATATTCTCAAGGGGACTCGAAGTGATAAGCAATGGCAATCCTTCACGACGGTTTATGATCTCATCATGGATGTGAAAACTCCAGACTTCAACATCTTTCTTGGACAATTCTTCAATCTAAGAGGTCAAGAATAGCATAAAGGAAGGTAACTCATATCATGGTAATTCAACTAGTGCTCTATATGTAGATAAGAAGGATAAGAAGTAGAACGGCAAGAAGAAGGAAGAAGATGAAGAGGAGACTTCCCAAACAAACTTCGCAAGTGTTGGAGATAGATGTCTACGGAAGCACGTGAACAACACAAGGAAGAAGAAGAAGCTTGGAGCACAAACACACAATACTAAATGTATTACTAGAGAATGTACAAAGATAAGTAGCCCATCGAGGCAATAGGCGTATATACAAGCCGGGGGAAAAAAACCTCCTAAAGAGGGAAAAAAGTGCCCAGACGGTCTTAGTGTGTTCACACACATCACTACCTAAATATATCAACAAATCCCCCCTGGGAGTGATGCGATGAACAAGGAGCTGGCACTCATGTATAAGGAAGTGCCAAGCTATGTGGAAATCACTCCACAAAAGGAAGTAAGCCCAAAGCTTTAAGGAAATCTTCAAACGTCTCCCTAGGCAGAGCCTTCATGAAAAGGTCTGCAATGTTCTCCTGCGTGGGCACATATGCCAAGCTGATCTCCCCAGCAGAGAACCTCTCCCTGACATAGTGATAATGCACCTCAATGTGCTTAGTGCGAGCATGGAACATAGGGTTCCTCGCAACTACCAATGCACTCTGACTATCATTGAAGATGGTGGTGGCAGAAGACTGACCAACACCCAAATCAGCCATAAGGTGTCTGAGCCACACACACTCAACAGTCGCTGTGAAAGCTGCCCTATACTCAGCCTCACAACTGGAAGTGGCCACAATAGGTTGCTTCTTGCTCAACCAAGATATACATGAGCTACCAAGCATGAAGCAAAAACCACTGGTGGACACATGAGTGTCATAGCAACTAGCCCAATCTGAGTTAAAAAAAAGCATGCAAATCTGGCGGTAGTGATCCCCCCTTGGGATAAAACAACCCAAGTAGCCAAGTACCACTCAAGTAGCGAAAGATGCACTTAACCGCCTTCCAATGCGTGACTCCTGAGCAATGCATGAACCCGCTCATCTGTGAGACAGCAAACTCAATATGTAGCCGAGTAATGCATAAGTAAATCAAGCATCCAACAGCCTGCTGATAGAGAACAGCATCAAATGCATCTCCAGCATCATGAAGACTCAATCGTAAACCTGTCTCCATAGGAGTGGCAATAGGCTTACAGTCTTCAAGGCCAAAACGCTGCAATAATGTGTCAATATATTTTGTTTGACACAAAGCCATTCCACCATCAACTTGCATAAACTGAATGCCCAAATAGTGATGCAAATGCCCCAAATCAGACATCTCAAATGAGGCATGCAAATCAGCCTTGAAATAAGCAATATGCTTCTCAATAGGACAAGTGAGTAGCATGTCATCAACATAGACAACAATGATCAGAAGCACATCATTAGCACGCTTAACATATAAGGTGCTTTCAGTTGGACTGTTCACAAAACCATTTGCAACCAGATAGGCATGTATCTTCTCATACCAAGCACGTGGTGCTTGCTTTAAACCATATAATGCCTTCTTTAACCTGCACACCTGGTTTTCATGCCCTTTCTGCACAAAGCCACGGGGCTGAAAAACATACACTTCTTCATGCAAGTCACCATTCAGAAATGTTTTTTTAATGTCCAACTGATGTACATTCCAACCATGACGGGCTGCAACTACACAAATAATCCGAACAGTAATCATACGGCATGTAGGTGCAAAGGTCTCATCAAAATAAATGCCTCTTTCCTGTGCATAACCCTTTGCAACAAGCCCAGCCTTATACCTGTCAACTGTACCATCGAGTTTACGCTTCAGCTTGTATACCCATTTAGTGCCAATGGCCTTCTTGCCAGGAGGCAAGTCACATAAAGACCATGTACCATTCTTCATTATAGCATCATATTCAGATTGCATGGCAGCCATCCCATTTTCTGAATTTTGTGCTTCATCAAAAGAAACAGCCTCATTCTCATAAGAGAGACTAGACGCAGCCATAGCATAGCAATCTGATGCAAAGGAGGCACTATGAGAGCCTGAACGAGTACGATATGACAAAGGTGCATCTAATTTGCTGTCACGCAAAGTTTGCACCAGCCATTTTGGCATAGTTTTTACCTGCTCAATATCAGCTCTCTCATCAACAAGTGCATCATGTAAATCTGCATCAGAAATGGAATGATCTGCATCATCATATGAAACCTACAAAGGCTGAGAAGTTGCCTCATTAGGACCAGCACTAGACTATCCACCTGTAAAAAGAGGCATCAAATTATCTGCATGGACTGATCTTCCTGCAACAGAACAGAGACTAACTCCTCAAATGATAAGGCATTCGGATTTCCTTTCATCATCAACCGAAGAGTAGAAGCAAAACTCTAGTATGAATTAGGAAGACCATTCAGAACGGTCTGCACAAGTGAGCTATCTGGTATAACCTCATCAGCAGAAATCAACTGTTCCTTCAAATCTTTGATCTTTGTTAGGAAACTATCCATAGAATCACCTTCATTCATGTGCTCACTCTCCAACTATTTTCGGAGGTAAGCAACACGAGCCTCATTCTTAGCTTGGTACAATGTGGTAAGTGTATCCCAAGCATCCCTAGTTGTTCTGCAAGAGCGAATATGAGGAATAATGGCACGTTTCACAGACAAAGCTATCAATGCATGTGCATGGGCATCTCTGCCATCCCAACGAATCTGCTCTACAGTAGGTGCAATAGAAACAGCAGCACGAACAGGAATCTGTGGAATATCATCTTCAACACCATCTTTATTAGCTCCAGCACCTGTATTTGCAGTACATGTCGTTACAAGTGTAACAAGACGTCTTTCAACACCCTGTACAATGTTCCACAATTCTTTTGCAACCAAAACATGTCGCATCATATAAGCCCATAAAGGATAGTTGGTACCATCCAACTTATCCTCAATAGGCAACATACGAAATACACCACTACTTTCAGCCATGGCCGGTGACTAAAATACCTTGATGCAGAAAATTGATTGTATCTCAAAAAGTTGAACAGAGTTGCCTAGACGAGTTCTGCTAGACCTGTAGCAAACTTCGAGACACTTAAACTGGCGAATAGAAATTGGTATATACCTTTGGCACAAAAAGACGAAATAGCCTACACAAGCGCTGCGATAGTGCGTTCAGAGGCCGAAATGAGCTCAGATCGCGATTTCGGCACCACAAAACGAAGGTGTTTTGATCTCGGAAACACCTTGAGTATGCTCAAATAAATTCATACGATTCTGAGACTGCAAACGGAGGAGTGTTGACGGCACCCTAGATGAAGCAACGACTTGCTCTGATACCAATTGTTGGAGAAAGATGTCTGCGGAAGCACGCGAACAACACAAGGAAGAAGAAGAAGCTTGGAGCACAAACACACAATACTAAATGTATTACTAGAGAATGTACAAAGATAAGTAGCCCATTAGGGCAATAGGCATATATACAAGCCAGGGGAAAAAAACCTCCTAAGGCGGTCCTAGTGTGTTCACACACATCACTACCTAAATATATCAACATCAAGCAAGATCAAGTGGAAAGGGAAGAAGAAAGGACCAAAGGATGACAAAGCCAAGGTTCAGAATGTTCAACCTTGTGCCATCTGTGATAAGATCAACCACACCACTCAGAATTGTTGGTTCAATGGGAAGACCCAGAATGGAAGTGGAAGAGGTGGATATGGAAGCAATAGAGGCAGAGGTTGACACAACTTCAACAATAGAAAGGACTTCAACAATTATTCAAAAGATCAACCACATGAAGACTCATTGTTTCTTATGAATCTAGCCGCAAAGAAGGTAAAGAAGATGATGATTTGTTCGACATAGATTCAGGATGTTCAAATCATGTTGCAGACAACATTGCTCTTGTATCTGATTTGGAAAGTCCAAAGCATAGACATGAAGTACAAACAAGGGATGACACAAAGCACAATACGGAGATGATTGGTAATGTAAAAGCTTCCAATGGCAAGATAAACATTCTAAGGTTCTCTATGTACCCACTATCACTAAAAACCTAATAAGTGTAGGCCAAACCGTCGAAAAAGGCTTGCAAGTTAGCTTCACCCAGCATGGAGCTTTTGTGGAGGATCCATGTCAAGGCTTGAAGAAGATAGCCAAAGGTGAGAAGCATGGTAGGCTCTTTACTTTTGAAGTAGAAGAAACCAAGAACATAGCTCTATTCACTTTTGGGTCTCAAACCTTAAGTGAACTTGAAGTGTGGCATAAGAGACTTGCTTATGTGAATGAAAGAACCTTGAAGGATATGTGCAGGGATCAAAGTGTTCTAGGACTACCAAACACATCAAAAAAACACATGATCAACAAGTGTGTTGCATGTTAGATTGGGAAGGCACAAAGACCGTTCAACCGCAAAGGCTACATCCACAACAACTTATTGGACTTGCTACATACAGATGTATGGACACCAAGTCAAGAACCTTGATTATTAGGATCAAGGTATTATGTCTCATTTATTGAAGACCATAGTAGATGGACTATTCTATACTTCATCAAAAGTAAGAATGAAGTGTCTGATTGCTTCAAAAAGTATCTAGCACATGTGGAGAATCATACAGGTAGATCACTCAAGAAGCTCAGATCTGATGGAGGGGGAGAATACTTCTCCAAAGATTTTGATGAGTTCTTGCAGGAAAAAGGTATCAAAAGGGAAGTGAATACCAGGTACTCTCCTCAAATAAATGGAATTGCAGAGCGGAGAAACAAGACATTGGTTGGATTAGCCCAAACAATGCTTGAAGAGAAGAAGTTGTTGCATTATCTATGGGCAGAAGCTATTTCAACTGTTGTGTACCTTGTCAATAGACTACCATCCAAATCAATTCAAGGTTTGAATCCTTATGAAGCACGTCATGGAAGAAAACCTAGTCTTGGACATTGCAAGGTGTTTGGTTATTTAGTTTATGTTCATGTACCATCACAAATAAGAGGTAAGCTAGATGAAAGGGCAACAAAGGTGGTGTTTATTGGATATGATTCAACTCAGATGGGTTACAAGTTCTATAATCCTTCAACCAAGCAATTCACTACAAGTAGAGATGTGTTTGAAGAACACATGTCTTAGTATGATGAAGACAAATAAAAGGTAACTCTACCATTGATCTTGATTCTGATTCTCATCAATTAGGAAGCAAGCATGATGCAGAGGTCCAGGATCCAAGAAGTGATACTAATGATGAACAAGATGAAAGAGAAAAGGATTACAAAGTATGGAAGTCAAGAGGCAAAGCAAGGATGCAAGAGGTTGGAGAATGCTCCAAACAAGCACCTAGAAGATCAGCAAGAGAGAAGAAAGAACCAGAAAGGTATGGATATGATTCCACATTTGTTACAAAGCATTCAATCTACTTGGAAAAAGATTCAATTTCAGAGGAACCCTCAACCTATGAAGATGCAAAGGGAAAACCTAATTGGGAAAAGGCCATGAAAGAAGAAATAGATGCATTGAAGGAGATGGACACTTGGGATTTGGTTCCACTATCATCCAATCAAAAGGTAATTGGTTGTAGGTGGGTATATAAAGTTAAAAGAAATTCACATGCATCATTTTGCAAGCACAAGGCAAGATTAGTTGCCAAAGGATGCTCCCAAACTCATGGTATAGACTATAAGGAAACATTCTCACTAGTTGCAAAGATGACTACAATCAAAACATTGATAAATGTAGATGTTGCAAGGAATTGGAGACTTCTCAAACTTGATGTGAGAAATGCATTCTTAAATGGTTGGATAAGTGAAGAGGATGGCACTAGACAATCTACAACCTCCTAAGGTGAAGAAGCTCCTCATGGCACCCTTAGGGATGACTCATTTCTCTTATCATTCTCATAGGCGACTACCCATGTGAAGTAGGTAACCACCTCCTACAAAGGGGTTACCTATTTTGTGAGCACATAGCTACCATGGGTGAGCTTGGTGTGCCACATATGAGTTGACCTTGGGAAACTATTTTTTGGGGCAAGTAACACTTCCTTGGGAAACCATATGTTACATCATTGACTCAAGTCTCATTGAATATGTGCAAATAGATGACTTAAGTAGCTAGGAGAGTGCCTCTCTTAGGCACTAGGGCCAATCGTGGTCCACCCCACATGAGCCATTCTTGGCTTCTATAAATGAATAATAGTGCACTACCCTTGGGCCTCTGTATGGACCATTCCTAGGAGTACAGACAAATGGAAAGGCCAAGTGATGGAACACTACACCTTTTACCACCACATCTTCCTTATGCATTGGAGAATATTATCTAGTCAGCTTTGAAAAATATCTAACCACTCTTAGGGCGATATAAATGGACTTCCATTGAGAGAGAGAGAGATAGAGGAAGAATATCTTAGAGAGGTTAGTCTAGACTGTTGTCTTTTAGGAATATAGTCATCTTTCTCTTGCATCTTTCTTATAGACTTCTAGTAAGGTCCTCCTATACACAAACAAGTCCTTGCAAATGTTGTATTAGAGATAACCATGGAGCTAGTAATAAGGAAAGCATTTCTACACCCATCTTGTTAAAAACTTTATGTATTATCTTTAATGAAAGGACTATATTGTGTGTTCGTCAATTTCGTTTCTTTTTTATTGTGATTTTCCTCCTCTTAAGTGTTCGTGATATATCTTTCTTGAGATCTTTTGTATTGTGAGCCTTCTGAGAGTTGTTCCTTTTTTATTGTGCTTTTCCTCCTCTTAAGTGTTCGTGATACATCCTTCTTGAGCTCCTTTGTATTGTGAGCCTCCTGAGAGTTGTATTCACGTGTGTACATGCATGCTCAAATAGTATAATGCAAACTACACTCCGTGCAACCCACACACGCATTCATCACCTACAAATCCATTTGAATGTTTGTACAGTTTTGTTTTTAAATGGAGGTTCTGTGGAGGCCTACTCCTATAGGCTTTCACTTTGAAATTGCAATTGTACATGGAAGGACATAGTACCCATTGGACCCCCTTTATCACACACGAACAGGGGTTTACATAGTTGAGTTAGACTGTGGTCACAACTACCGCGGGGCAAAATAAATGGTGGCACATCAGCCATAAGATACAAATTTCCATGATAGACATGTCCTTTACATGTTACCAGTGGAGATTGAACCATCGCCTCTGCCTCAAGAAGCAAAAGGATCAACCACCCAAACAAACAACCTGGGAGTGTTTGTACAGTTCTGTTTTATTACAGTGTGATGCATTTGAATGTTTGTACAGTTATTTTCTTGTCCACCTATTGGCATCTGGTACAGCAAGTATTTTCCATCAGCAAAGGTTTAAATTACAAATGACAGAATTACAAGAGACATAAAAAGATGTACAGCGTGGAGTGGTCGTCAATACGCTGCGGAAGAAACTTGCCTGCTTGAGAATTCCTATTATATTCATAGCATCCACGTATATCTGCGCAGGCGGCCAAGGTGACACATCAAAACCAATTGGATATTGTGCTCGTCGGTTCTAGTACCATAGTATGCCTCTCCTCTCAAAGACCTTAGGACTCGCGAGTGCCAAACCAATGCTCGGTCGGTGATTACCTGACGGACCCCTTGCCGCCTTGGTCTTTCTTTTCTCTGAGCAATTACGGAAGTGAGAGTTGTTAAAAGCAATCTGTGACATTGGGACTCACGTTGCTTGTCTAAGTGGTTGGGCCTCTCGCCTCTTGAGGCGGGGGCGAGGGTCAACTCCACCGACACCGTGTAAGGAACATGCTTAATTTGGAAAATTGTACATTGTGGTTGATGTGTCACTATTTGTCTTGCCTCGCGATAGATGTGACCGCAGTTTAACCTAGCTATATAAACCCCTGTTCTTGTGGTGGCATGCATGGGCCAAGTGAGTGAGCAATTTTTCATCGGTAGTCACAAACAAGTTCGGCCTATCTTTTACAAATAGCTTGGCATGGCCGGTTACATCATGGGTCCTTCTCAACATATTGTGCACGATGGAACGATTATTGAAATCCCACTTTTTTTGTCCTCCCCTTGCTTGAACACAAAAAATCTCACTTTTGTGGAGGCATACCTTCAAGCATCATTCCTCCACTTCTAGGAGTTGGATTAATGTTGTCAATCAGAAGCATGCCATCTTGTATGGAGCTCATACAAAAACCCGTAATGTCTAGAGAGTTATAAGGGAGAATCTCTAGAGAAGACTCTTTTCGCCAGAGGCTAAAGTCAATAGAGGCTACTCCCACCTACTAAAAGGACTACTTAAGATTAGCAGCATCCTTAGATATGAAGAGGAAATCAGGAAGAAAGAGTTAGAAGTGTACTTTAAAGATTAGTGGTCTAGAATCAACCATTCAAAAACTACTTTTAAATTCCTTCTTGGTTCACCAGCAAAATTTTAAGGGCTCATGGGTGTTAAGAGCTTACTAATGGCCAAGTGATCTTTTATATGTTAGGGTTCATCTCTTGGGCTTCTCGATGGGCTAGCAATGGGATTGGGGTGGTTGCAAAGCTTGACAACAAGCTTCATTACTTGAAGGGTATGCAACTTAATGTGCCTAGGCATGCTACAGTCATCAACATGTTCCTTATCTTGTCCATCATCTACTTCTTGACATGTTGGAGGCCATGTGCAAGAAGATGGGAAAATTGGAAAGGACTTATAGAAATGCCCTTTGGATGGGAATCCCATTAGAAGAGGAGTGCCAAAGATCAAATGGGAAATCTACTTTAACCCAAAGGATGCAAGGGATCGGAAATTTTGGATGTGGTGGCCTTAGTTGACAAGATGGTGGACAAATGGATTACCAAAGCTAGGAGCATTGATGAACCTTCTTGCACTAAGTTTATTTTCAAAAAATAGTGCCATCAATTCCATTGTTGGGATCCCTTGGTGGTAGGAGCTTCAGTTAAACACTTTCTTGTTCTCTCCATTGTCAGAACTTCTAAGGGCTCGTATCTTGTGTGCTCTTTGTGGAAGGGATGAAAAACATGAAACCCTTCTACACCATTAGTAAAGATTTGAAATTGGTTCCCCGCATCAAATAACATGACTCTATTTTATTCTTGACTATTGGTAGCTCAAAAGAGGAAGGCAAGAACCTTGAGAGAGCTAGGCTAATATGGAAGAATTTCTTTCAAATGTCAAAGCACCTTTGGAACCAAGTTAAAAGACATTGGATCGAATTTCAGGATATTTATTTGAATCACACAGTTGAGCACAAATTCTAGTGACTTTTAAGTTATAGAATAAATGTGTGAGATGAGTCAAAGTCCATCTCTTGATCGGCTAGGGACACCTCCTCTTGGAAATTCTGCAATGGAAGAAGGGTAATTAAATAGAGGATGCTCCGAGAATCAAAAGAAATATGACCTTTCATCACTCACGTAAAAAGAAATGGTGTTTGAAATATTCTTTGATTCGATGGGAATACAAGTTCAAGGACATGTGACACCCACTTATTGAGAACATGAAAATGATCCTTAGGGGGATATGGAACAATGTGAAAGTAAGTAAAATCTGCAATGCTCCCTTGTGGTGTAAGCAATGCTCAAGTGGTAGTGAAGACATGGTTCATCTTTTCTTTTCTTGTCCTAAGAGCATCCTCTCCTAGTATTTCCTCAATAAGCTCCTTTTTTGACTCATCAAGTTATTTGGAAAAAAATTCTACTTGATGAAGTGATCGATTGTTGCTCTGCTTTCTGGAACTTTGTTAGAGGTGAGGTGCTCTCAAGGATTTGGAAGGAAATATGTGAAGTCAACTTTGGCAAGACTCCCAATTAGTGGTTGATTAATAAATCCCTATTCTATCTTGGTAGAAGGATCTAGATCTAAAAGAGAATTCTCCCTCCCCATTTAGGTGCCATAGGGTGTTCATTTTAGAAACAACAAGTCAAAAACAGATGGCTCTCTCATGAAGGGATGAAAAGTTTATAAACCTTCTTTTTAATTCTCTCTAGCTTTATTGTATCTTTTTCCTTATTTATAGTTTAAAATGTGCTTTGCAAAACAATCCTAAGTGTGTTAACATGCATCAATAACAAAATACGCTAACAAATCCCCTTGGGAGTGATGTAGTCAACAATTTGCTAATAGTAATGTGTAAGAAAATATCAACCAATGTGGACTAACTTCATTCCATGAAAGGGATTAAGGTCAAAGATTTGCCAAAAGTTTTGAACTTTTCACAAGGTAGAGTGTTATACAACTACATGGGTCTAAAGGGTAGAACCCTTGGGTTTCTAGGTGTGAAACCCTTGGGATTTATGATTTATTTACCCCTTTTTTATGGGTCTTGGACCTTCGGATTAATTTTCTAAGGTTGAGTACCTTAGGTGTGATTGGAAGCTTCTCCTAGCCACTTGATTTGTATGTGAGAGCTTGGATGGTCTTCTTTTAGAAAGTATGTGATTTCATGTGATTTTCTAAGCTTGGAAACCATATTATTACCTTAGGGAGCCATGTGATGGAAGGTACACATGTCCCCTTGAGAGGGACTTACCCCCTTGGTCATGGAGCTATATATTGGAGGGATTGGTTGGGTGTAAAGTGCATCTCTCTCCCAGGTGTCGTTTTCCTAGTTAATTAGTTAGATATTTTGTGTGTGGAGGCTATGGAGCTCTCACACAACATAGAGCCTTTGTAAAAAGGTGTGCAACATTATCTTGTATGGGCATATGTGCCAAATTGATCTTTGTAGTAGAGAGTCTCTTCATGACATCATGATGGTGCATCTCAATGTGCTTAGTGCAAGCATGGAAAAATGGATTCCTCACAATTTCCAATATACTCTACTTCTCAAGAAATATGGTGTTGTAAGATGTATGACCAAAACCCAACTCATCCACAAGGGATTTGAGCCACACACACTCAAGTAATTGTGAAAGTTATCCTATACTCATTCTTACAACTAGAAGTGACATCCGTAGGTTGCTTATTGTGCAAGCGAGATATGATTGAGCTACCAAGAATGAAGCAAAAAAAAAACTCATAGACACATAACACTACAATAGAATTTGTTGAGAATATGAGAGTGCATCTCCCTTTTGTATCTTGAAGTCACTCTATTTTCATTCCATTTCCATTTTATATTATATCCTTTGTATTTGCGGACCTTGCCATTTGCTTCTACCATTGTATTCATTCTCCTTTGAGGAGAATTATCCCACATCATATGTACTTTGGAGAGCCCCTCCCAAATCTATATAAAGAGGGCCTCTCCACCCATTTGTACTTGGTTAGAAGCTTGAGGAGCCTACTCCATGCTCTTGGCAAGCTCATTTCTAATCCATGTGAGTTTACCCATTTCTTGGTCTACTCACTTTGAGTCTCTCACACTCTTTGTTTTGTGAGTACACTCTTCTTTTCATTTTGCTTCTGCACGTGTACTCTCTTCATGGTATGAGAGCTTTAGGCGGAGGTCTTGGTGGTGAGTTTGGTGGTCATTTTGGTGGTCATTTTGGTGGTGGTGGTGCTAGAGCTTGGTGATGTGGCTCTTCAATCATTGGGAGTGTCCTTTTGCCATCATTTTGTGCTCTTTGGGTCTGATTTTGCCCTTTTTCCCACCCTCCCAACCTTTCTTCATCATTTTATACACCTTTTACAACATTTTTCCCCACTCCCATCGTTGCATTTGAGGTATTTTGTGCTCGTTTAGTGGTTCATAGTTATTATCTAAGTCTGGAAACTTTTATGAATCTCTTTGTTTGGAGTGTTTATAAACACTTCACTTCATCTTCATCATTCACTTTTTGGCATAACTCCATTATCAAATACATCTATGGTAAACATACGTTCATTTGACAATATTTTATGGATTTGATAATGAATCTCAAGTTCATGTAGTGTTTATCAACACTCTTGACTCTGTTTGGTTGTAATTCTGCGCATGCAACCCCTTAGATCTCACCTTATAGTATCCAATATAAAAGTTGATTGTATTATTGCACCCATCTCCATTGGTGTTCCTTCATAAAGCCCCTTTGACTGAGTATTCCTCTCAACCTCTCCATCGTAAAGCATATGTTCAACTTGTCTATGATGCTGCAGACATACACTCACAATAGTAGTTTAGAGTACAATCAATCAGTACATGCAGAATGGAACGACTACTTATGACTGATTGCATAGATAACATTGCATAATCTACCTGGAACCATATTATTATGGTTTGTGCCCAAAGCAGAACGAGAGGAACTATCAAGCAAAAGAACTTGACACACAGAGAAAACACAATAACTTGTTGAGGGCACAGCTACAGACAAGATCGGTGGTGTCATCTCTTTGTTGCCAACCTGTCCTTTGGCTCAAAAAAAGAATCCGTCATGTGGGCATTTTTATGTCAGCACGGAAGTAGTCAAGATACACGAAAGAGGGCGATTGATAATTTTGACAATGAGAACGAGAGTTCAGGATTTTGCTGAAGGATGAGGTCTCACCCAAATAGCCATAATTGTAGGCTTGCGCTACAGACGCCATGGAGAAAACAGCAGACAATATCCAGATGCAAGAGAGACAAGAACAAATTGAGTGGGAAGAGAGCATGATTGAGGAAGCATATCGGGAGTGCTTAGCTTGGGTCAGAGTGCTTGTCGGGTAGCAACATGATTATCTAAGTGCATATTGAAGGAAACAAAGAAGAAAGGCTTGCACCATTTCTCTGTATTCAAATGTTCTCTATCAAAAGCTAGGAAGTGCAATACTCGGGCTACAACATCATAGCCCAACAACACCTGGTAGACGAAGATAAAGTGGTCAAGGAGATAGTTGATGCACGTCGAATCAAAGGGGAGAAGCACAACAATCTACTCTATTGTGCGTAGCTGACAAAGCAGCGACACTCGACTCTCAACGTGAAGAAAGGTCGAGGAGCGCCAAGTTGGGGGACCGAATCTAGTGACTATCAAAATCCAAAACTAATTGTAGCTTTGTCATCCAATCTAGCCTTGCACCACTCTCTCTGTGTGTCTGAGAGAGAGAGAGAGAGAGAGCTTTTTTTCTCTCTCAGAGAACTCTGTGCTCTCTCCTACACAAAGGGAACTCGGTGTCTCGATGCTACGGTGTCCATGCATAGAGTGAACTGATCAGAAACGCAGTGCAACGCTGCTTAAAATTAAGGGTGTGAGTTTGATACACACTTCTCATAGAAGCATGTACAGTTCTTTCTCAATCATGTCACATGTGTCTTCTCTGAGGCAGATTCACCTACTACGGCCAACTCTTCTCTCACAGAGAGAGAGAGAGAGAGAGAGAGTATTTTGTGCCCCAAAAAAATCTTTGTGTGTGCGCACCCATTGCCAGAGACACAGAGAGAAAGACTCTATGTGTTGAAGAGAGATACGCACAATGCTCTCTATAGGAGAGAACATGAGAGAGAGAGAGAGAGACACACACATTCTACTACTGAGTGCTCCGACGATCACCTTCTCTGATGCCAGTTCACCAGCTCTACAACGTGCCAAGAGAGAGAAGAACGAGCATTAGCAGAGTAGCAGGTGTTGTGGGCAAGTAATGCACCTATTCAGGTGATGTGAGCAAACATAGTAGAGATTCTGGGATCTACAGTGCATGCAATGATGATCATGTGTGATAGACACAGTGCATCCCTTAAGGCTACGAAACTATTTGGCCAGGTGTCAAATTTTGCTTTGTAATCTAAGTTGTCTTGATCACGATGCAAGGATCATTCCCGAAGAGGATGAGAACCTACTAACATCACTCATGATGTTCATCGTGTATTAAATACATCATGTATTAAATATCTACCCCATAAAATTATTGACCTGATAGCATCCACCTTTTTAGCAGTTTTAATCTGTTTGGCCAATTAGGGTTATGCTTTGAATACATCATACAACACTCACATACTATTCAAAGGAACTAAGCTTATTTCAAACACTTCCCTTCAAATTCGAATTGTGCTTTACTTCCACACAGATTCCATTTTGTAGCTTCAAAGAGTAGTCTTCTCAACGATTTTACTCTTCATTTTGGACATAATTTTGACACACATAAAAACTCTAAGGGCTCTAGTGTAAGCTTACTTTGTATTTTTGTAAGGGTACCAACTTTCTTGTGGGCATCTCATTTTGCACTTCCAATCCTCAAAGTATCCATTTTGTAAAAAGACAATTTGTATCCTCCAAAGGGTTTTTAAGGGTACCATACCCCAACATTTAGTACACTCCCTTTTGGCACTAAGTGTCTAACTTTGTAACTCAAACATAAGAAAGAGGAGTGTTGTGTGTGTGGGCTTTGGGAGGCTTCTCTAAGCCCCCAAGTGTGACTTTCTCTATGTGCAACAGGCTACTCTAAGCCCTCCTCCCGCATTGCCTCATCTCAATTTTTGTGCAAGTGTAGGGATATTCTAAGATCACCCCCCTCCAAGCTGCCTCTCTCGCATTATCCAGTGCAGGGCTATTCTAAGCCCCCCCCCCCTCCAAAGTGTCTACTTCATCTTTTGGTGCAAGTGTAGAGCTACTCTAAGGTCATCCACCCCTAGCCCAATGCAATTTTGTAAACCAACCTTTATCACAAGTGTGGTGACTTCATTTCAAGTACAGCACTCAAATGCCACATCCTCAACTCAATTACAAATTACAACCTATGGAAGGATACAATTAGGTCCTATCTCCATACAAATCTTGTGTATGAGGTAGTCGAAGGAACAGAACGAGAGCCTGATAAGGATAACGATCTAGGAGCTTGGACTATATGGAATGTAAAAGACAAGCAACCATTAAGCCAACTTCTCCTCAAATGTGATGAATTGATAAAAGGTCACATCACGACATGTAAGAATTCAAAAGAAGCTTGGGATACTCTCACAAATCTCTATGAAGATAAAACATCTTCTAAGATTTATACTCTAGAAGCTGAGTTCCATAATCTTACTATATGTCCACAAGACACCATCACAAAAGTGATCCCCCAATTTGAAGATTATCAACGCAAGTTAGCACTTTGTGGCCAACAAATTTCCAGTGAAGACATGGATATAACATTGCTTAACAAGCTTCCTATAGGTCTTATGAAACATTTGTGACCACTCTATATAACAAAGGTCAAGCACTCACTTGGGAAGAAGTTAGAAGATTGTTGCTTCTCCATGATGCTAGACAAAAGACCCAAGAAATATCCATGAAGGCTAAAACCACCTTCCACAAGAATAAAGGACAAAAAGAAAATCAAGAATCAAAGGACAAAGGCAAGAAGAAGTTCACTTGCAATTTTTGTGGCAAGCTTGGCCACATCGAAAAATATTGCTTCAAGAAGAAGAACGAGGATAAGTTTAAGACTACTTCAAAGACTCAACATCACTCTCACTGCAGATTTACAAGCAGTTCTGATCTGCATTACAAAATCTATCAAATCGCTTCAATATAAAGCCTCCGACCACCCCCGAGCTGATCTCAATCCCAATCCCAATCACAATCACAATCTCAATCTCGATCTCAATCTCAATTGCAATCTCAAAAGCCGAAAACGATCGTGATCAATGTACAACCATCCTCCTTCCCTATCTCTCAATCTTCATCTTTTTAGAATCTACATGCTCCAAAATAGCGTCTTTTCGCGTATCTCATGCAAGACTTCCACACCACCCATGTGTCTACTTTTCATGTCTACCTCAAGAATTGTACCTATAAAAATAGAGGGGATCCCTGCAACACACTCACACACACGGCAATCACCCAAAATAACCCATATACCCATGTGCATTTTCTAAATCTGTGAACATGAATAAGATGAATCAAGGCTTCTCTTTTTTTTAAGTGTTGGATAACAGCACTTATCCAAGCCTTGTAACTCAAAACGATGATCCAAGTTAAAGGAGTGGATACAAATAGTTCACGAAGGCTTTCCAAGTTCTTTGAAGATCATCCGATTCAATGGAGATAGTAGCTTGTCAATCACAACTTCTTAAAGTACTTGAAGCAACATGGAAACAAGTATCAAGAAATGCAAGATACTCAAAAAGGTATTGCCTTACAGAAGAGTCAAAATGTGATCCAGATGTCCAAGGTTATGCTTTCAAAAGCAACTTCCACTAAAGTTTTGGGGTGAAGTAGTATAGAAAGCAGTACATATTCAGAATAGAGGGTTCTCAGATGCCTTGAAAAACCAAACACCATTTGAGGCTTACTTTGAGAAGAAGTCGAGTGTGAGCTATTTTTGCATCTTTGGTAGTGATGCCTATGTCCAAGGCCATGATGATGATCAGCCAAAGTAGTACAATTTCATCAGTTACAGTGAATGGCAGAAGGCATACAAACTCTATGACCCAAAAAGTCACTCAGCTACAAAAACCAAAGATTGCACATTTGATAAATACTCTAAGTATTCATCCCTTTTGGATCCTCCCATTTTTGCTTTAGAGGGGGATCATTCTAGATTTGGATGCTTCACTATGTGGAGCATGCTCTCTTTGTACATGACTTTTCAGATCATCATACAATTCTGGAGCAGGAAGAATCAGAGATACCATCTCAGCTTATACGTTAGATGACCACACCCTCCTATCGTACAATTGAAGGTTTACATTTCCCCTTAGCTTCAGTTGGGCATTACTCCAAGATCAGTGACTTGTCATTTTTCATTACTATGTTCCCGAGTTCACTTACCTCGTCTACAGAAGCATTCTGAGCATGTACTTTTCCTCCTTATGTGTCATCAGTTAAATCCTCTATGTTGTTTTGTTTTCTCTTTATTTGTTTATAACCTGGTGTGAAGTATGGACAAGGATAGAGAGTAGATGCACCTTGTTTGCACCCCTAGCATGCATTTGATAGTTTTAAGTCTCCACCCAAGTTCCACTCTACCTCAAAATCACCTAGGTCTTCAACATTGATTTTTGCACCACGAATTTGAGAAGTTATCACCTATGTGATCCACTAAAAATCCATGAAAAAATATCATTGGATTCTTTAGGTACCTCAATAGCACCTAACCACCATATATCTTTCTCAGATTGAACACTGTATGTAAAGTGATGGGTAGATTTTTCACTTTCATCAATAACGGCATGGGCCATAGCTTCATTCATGAGTGTCACACTAAGTCTCTCCATTCGTAATCCCTTTATGATTTGACATTCATCTAGATTCAATATAAAATTGAGTCTTGAATCACAATCTACATCAAATAACAAACGTTATATTAATAAACATATTCTGAATGTCATTATCACAGCAATAGATATACCTTGAATTGTCCAAATTGAAAAATATGTTGTTGTACTTTGTGTACATAAATCTCTTCCTAGATGAATAATTTTTCAACTCTTTCTTTGATGTAGCAGAATGATAAATGGATCCAAGCATAACATCTTCAATATGCAAGTAATTGCCAAGAGTATTAGCTACATCCTCAAAGGTCATCTTTTTCTTTAGAGATACCTTGTAAGGACATGAAAAAATACTTTGCAAAATACCTTTGTTTTGTAGTGCCTACTTCAAAAGATTATACAATGTAGTGTATGCTCTAGTACTAACACTGCTTCATCACATACCATCTGTACTGTCTCGAGGAAGGAGATAAGGAAGAGAGCTCACACACCCACTCTCACTCCAAGGAGAACCACACACACAGATTGAGGCAAGGAAGAATGATCTTCTTCTTCTTCTTCTATTACATAAAAAGGAATGTAGTGTTGGTAATTTACTGAAAGTTACTGACGTGCATACCGACGTCCATACCGACGCTTATATCGAGGCCATGTTTTAAACTTATCGGGAACTCGAGAGCAAAACTCAACATTTTTTACGCGTGTTTGAGTATTGGTTGTCTTCTATCGAACTTGCACGCGTGAAGTGAATTGCGACCCTACATTGTCTTGTGCACACACACACCCACACACATCTGTCTCTCTACACACACACTCTCTCTTTCTATTTAGATCTCACATCTTGGTAAGTGGTGCATGTACCCTTCCCCTTTGCCTTACTGTATGCTTTAGGTCTTATAATTTCTCTTCTCTTTGATTTTGCAAAAGTTCCTTGGTGTCGATTCTTTGGAATTCGACGATAGACAACATACATTACACTTTGATGACAATGATCCAAAAGAGGGACATACTTGTAAGTGATTGTTTTACTCTCTATTGATAGAGAGAAAAAGAGAGAGAACGGAGCCAGGGAGAGGACGGAACTCCCTTCTTTTCCAAAGACCAGAAGGTTGCAACAACCAACGGCAGATCAAATACAGAAGAAGCAGAACACTACCGATACTCGATGCCAAAAAAAGGAGCAGAGCAGATTGTTTCATCCATGGAAACAAGTATGGAGGCGAAAAGGCGAATTCCCTGTTCAGACCAGGCCAACCCCACGCCCAAAACCTGTTATTAGTAATCAACAACACGACACTAATAAGAAGTCCTTCATTAATTCTTCTGCAAAAGTGAAGTCTATTTGGGTACCCAAGAAGTCAATGAAGGCTAGCCCACAATCACGACAAATCTGGGTGCCTAAGGCTTGCTTGCGGGCTCAAATAGCTACACCACGGCCGCAACCGGTACAACATGTTTCACTCACTCGAACATCTGAGGCCCAGTCTTACACCTCACGCACGGACACATATTCTTCCATGAGCACTAGTAGAATCATTGGTAAATGGGTCCCTAAAAAGCCTCATCTTCAAGCAGATACCCCTATCAAACTCTTCAAAGTCTCCACAAAATCAAGATCAAAGCCCATCCACTGCCTTTGGCAACCTAAAACTTGTAATAAACCCCCGGACCCCAGCTGTAAATCCATGCCCACCTACTAACTATGTCACTCTCACACTACATCATTCCACTTAGTTCTTAGGTCCAACCAATTCCTAACTACACACACAAGCACCGAGCACTTATTAACCTACTAATCTCTCCCGGACCTCATGATAATGTTGTAATGAGGACAAAAACGGTTCTAACTTGTCCTTTACAATGTTAACACATGTTTCTATATTCTCGACAGAACTAGCTAGCAAGCAATAACGATGGCAGAAGCTGGAGGCACCAGTTCCCAGGCAGGGTCCAGCGCACAGATTGTGGACATTGAAACTATTCTTCTGGAACCGCCACTCACCGAAAGGCCTCAAGAACTTCAAGCGGTGCATGTCCTTCCTATCCAGGACCCTCCTCAGGGGAACACTTCTCAAGTGGGGAAACATGCTCATTGGTTCAGTGATGTAGCAGGGCCATTGGGTGACGGCACCTACTTCTGGGAAGTAGAAATTGAATTTAATGGCAAATGGGGACGCTACCTAAGATAATGAGAAGAATTTCCTAATGACTGATTATGCAGGTACGTGAGAAAGAGAGAGAGAGAGAGAGAGAGAGAGAGAGAGATTTTCTTTCCCCTCCCTCTTCGTACATGCAGGCACACATTCCCCGGAGGTCAGAGAGAGAGAGATAGAGAGGGAGAGAGAACACTATTCACTTCTCTCCCTTCATCTCTAATATCTTTTCATACCTCTTCAGTTCGTGGTTTTTCCTAAATAATTTTAATATCTTTTCTTTATCTCTTTCGTTCATGGTTCTTTAGAAATGGGAAGTGAGCATGCATAATAGCAAAACGGAAAGGAAAATGTACTAGAAGTCAAGGGCACAATGCGACGCGTGAAAGTATGGCATCTTTTAAATATGGAGACCTTACAGAAGGCTTCATCAAGCCTCCTTGCCTCTCAAATCCATGATTTCGCATTGCGTGGAGTATACGTTAATAAATATTACATTTCTTGAGGCCTGATTCATAAGATTCTTGTTTACAGAGATGCTGATGAGGTTATATCCTCACATGAGGCAAAAGAAGCAAAACTATTGCATTAGGATGATGCTCGATGATTGTTTAGAGAGATGCTGATGAGGTTATATCCTCACATGAGGCAAAAGAAGCGAAATTGTTGCATTAGGATGATGCTTGGTGACTGTTCGGAGAGATGCTGATGAGGTTATATCCTTACATGAAGCAAAAGAAGCGAAACTGTTGCATTAGGATGATGCTCAAGGACTGTTCGGAGGTTTCATCGCATAAAAACATGACCCTTTTTCACGATTTCTTGTGTCGTCGAACCTGAAGTTTGGGCATCTTAAGATTGTTTGTCTCTACAATATCATCGTGCAGACTTTATGTCTCATAAATGCTTGATGTTATAGTCAAGACTGATAGGGCAAACCTTGTGGTGTTGCATCTGTTCGTAGATGAAGAAATGGACATCAGTGCAAAGTCTTTCTGCTCGATTGTTTCTATTGCACACATAACGTTTTTATAGAAGCCTGGGTAGTTATTAATATTACGTTTCTTTAAGAACAAACATGCTTGTTTCTAAAGGGAAGCATTTTCTTTAGAAATTTACATCGCCTTTAGCGAGAGAACGTATAGTACTATGAGTGCGACATCTATGAAAACGCAAAGCTATGATCCTTGTCTATCTGCAATGTAATATTCTTTTCATGGTGAGATAATAAGGCCTTATTGAATGAACTATACAGGTCTGGATGTAAGTCAGTTTATTTCCTAATTTGAATTAGAAGAAGGTATTGATTGTTTATTTAGGGATGCGTTTTCTTTAGGAGCCAATGTAAGCTTCTACATTCCTAGTGCATAAGAATCTGACGATATAATTGTTGCATCACATGCGATGATCCTATATGATGCGCTATGTGCCTCATGATCTTGTTTCTGTTTCCATGTGATAGAAGTTTATTTTCAAGGGACAAATATTTTTATTTCCATGCGACAAACCGCGTTTTCATTTTCAAGTGACAAATGTTTTTGCTTTCATTTTAATGACACAAGTATTTTAAAATGTTTTGAAATAGTGATAAAAGATGAATGTATGAGTACACATACTGCACACTAGTCATTGTTTACTAGAAACATATGAATATACTGTTACCGTTAGTGCCCATGTGAAAGGCCAAATGGCCATCGGGACTTCTTTGTATATGTTCTTTAATAAAACATATAGTGACCTGGTCAGTCACAGACTGTAAGTTCGACCGCATATGTAAGACCTAAGAAGTCTGTCTTTGTGCTCCCTATGTACTGTGTTTTTTGCGTATTCTACAGCCTCTGTGCGGAGTACTGTGTGCGGCGTCAGGAGCTCGGTTTTCTACTCTGAGCATATCGTCGTGGAGCTCTCGAGAAGGAGAGTGCAGTGCGGTGCATCACCATTGAAATACTTCACTGGTATCAGAGCAATTCGAGGCAAAAAGCTTTGTTCCTTTTGTGCGAGCGAAGCGAGCACCCCCCCAGGCTTTCTCCAAGGCTTACGACAAGGCGGCGACCAAGGCATAGACCTTGGCATACCTTGTCATCCGAGTCACCAAAGTCACCGTTGGCGCCATTGGCTACGTGCGAGGGAGGACCTCAACGATCAAGGAATATAGAGATTCCCGGTACTTCCCGGGAGGTCACCCATCCCAGTACTGTTCCCCCCAGAGCTCGCTTAACTGTGGCAATCTCTTGCCACTAAGCTACACTCTTGTGGTGTTTGAAGAAGGGGAAAGACTAAGGTTGACATTACCTTGAACAAGTTTTGGTCCCTCAAAGCTTCACTTTTGCTTTTAAAGCCTATTTCTGAATCAATTTTGGGGTGTTTTTTGGAGCCATTTCGGAGTACTTTCGCACGTAGTTCTCTTCACACAGGTCCAAGAACATCAAGAAGAGTGTTCCTTGTACTTCTCAGAAAATAAATATCAACCTTTGGGGCTGTATTTTCAGCCACACTCGTAAAACTACAAGTTTCTCGAGGGGTTTTCAGTTTTGGTGGGAGCAATCGCTGCAAATTTATGCAGGTTTTTAAAGCCTAAAACATCAGAGTTGACAGACACTTGCAGGTGTTATTGGCTAGTTTTTGGGCTGTGTATTCAGCTTTTTGTAGTGTCATTTTACTGCATATATTGAGCACATACACACCATGTACGCTTCTGTGGATACCGCTTATGTACGTCCATGTGGGCATTGATATAGCGGTTACGTTCTTTGCATAAAGCCTTTTACGTTTGATAAAGAGGGTCGTGGTGAGGTTTTCTTAACTAGGAGACACCCAGATGTCGGGGTCTCTTCGGTGATGCAGGTGGAAGACTTACCCAGCCTCGCCATAGGAGATGTATGATAGTTGTTCATAGGTGCTCGATAAGCCTAGTTGGCTTCTATTGGGTATCTGATTATATGCAGTGGAGTCAGTGATTCACTATGCAGGTAGACATGTCAGTACTTGCAGTTTTATGATACTTTGACACTGGTAATATGCTAATTTTGCAGAGGATACTCTGGCAAAATTTTTCCAGATTTTTGGTTTAGTCAACTATATAGTGGTCGATTTACTCCTTGATACACTTATTTGTTGGTGTTTGGACTGTTCTAGCTCCATTATCATTCTATTCAGTTCTCTACGATCATGGCATCAGAGGTCTCAGGCACATCCGGTGGATCAGGGTCTAGTGCTAGCGTTCTGAGGAGGAGCTATAACTTGCAGGGAAAAGACCATTTTGAGATCTGAAAATTTGATGGCACAAACTTTGCTCTATGAAAGAATCAGATTAAAGATGTGCTGATTCAAAGAAGGCAATGGAAGCCAGTAAATGGGATTTCAAAGAAGCCTGCTGACATGGATGAAGAAGATTGGGATGAGTTAGATGAAATGGCCAGGTCTACCATTCGCTTGCACCTGGCAGATAATGTTTACTTTACAGTATTAGACTGTGAAAGTGCAGAGGAGCTTTGGAAGAAGTTATGCAATACATATGAAAAAGAGACGGCATCAAATAAAGTATATCTGATGAGAAAATTATACGACCTTCGTATGAAGGACACAGATAGTGTTGCTGCTCATCTAAATGAGTTTGATGCCATATTCTCCCAGTTACAGGCTCAGAAAATGGATATGGACAATGAAATGAAAGCAGTATTGCTCTTATGCACCCTGCCATCATCATGGGATACATTTTGCACAGCTATTAGAAATAGTGCACCAGGTGGTAAACTCGTCTATGATGACATATGTGGAGCACTCTTGAGTGAGGAGATTCGTAGAAAATCTATGGTTGGCACTCAGAGTGGAGATGCATATAATGTTCGTGATTCTTACCAAGGAAAGAATCAACAACGTGGCAAGAGCAAGAACAAGGAAAAGAATGGTCAACGGAATAAGAGCAGAAGTAAATCAAGGAAGAGGGATATTGAATGCCATTATTGTCATAAGAAAGGACACATGAAGAAAGATTGTTATGCATTAAAGAATTCTAAAGGTAAAGGACAGAATGTTGATGGGCATGTTAAACAGTTACCTGCACCATCTACTTCGACTGTGAAGATTGAAGAAATTAATGCTATTTCTGATGATGCTGATGTGTTGACACTTGATAGTACTATGCCATCTGAGGCACTTATGGCTGATTCTCTTTCCCACATCTGGCTGCTAGATTCTGGTGCTTCTTTCCATGTGACACCACATAGAGAATGGTTCTCTAATTATGCAACAAAGTCTCTTGGTACCGTGAGACTTGGTGACTCTTACCAGTGTGATGTTGTGGGGATTGGAGATGTAGTTGTGCAGTTCATTGACGGTTCAAAATTTACTATGCATAATGTATGCCATGTACCTCAGTTATCACGCAGTTTGATGTCAGTTGGTCAACTTGATGACCTTGGTTACAAGGTGGTCTTCTATGCTCAGTCCTTTCGTATATCAAAGGGCAATATGGTTATTGCAAAAGGAAGGAAAGTTGGCTCACTTTACCCTTTATTTGTATCACAGAAAGAACACTTGTTAGCTGTTACTGAATAGCCTATGGCTTGTATTTGGCATGGTCGTTTGGGCCATATATCTCGTAGTGGAATGGAAAATCTTTCTCGTTCTGGCTACTTACCTGTGTTTATCTTTCTCTGATTTTTCATTTTGTGAGCATTGTCAATATGGAAAGCAAACCAGAACTGTGCATAAAACGCACATTGACTCTTCAATTCAGCCTTTAGATCTTGTTCATACAGATGTGTGTGGTCCTATGCCCACTAGGTCCTTAGGTGGTTCTCTTTACTTTGTCACTTTCATAGATGATGCTACTAGAAAAGTCTGGGTATATCCTATCAAATCGAATGATGATGTATTCCCTACTTTCAAAAAATGGCTTGCTTCAGTTGAGACTGAAAAAGGAACTAAGCTTAAGGCTTTACGTTCAGATAATGGGGGTGAGTATACCTCACATGAATTCAGCCTTTTTTGTCAGTGTAGAGGGATTCGTAGAGAGTTTACAGCTCCTTATACCCTAGTACAGAATGGTGTAGCTGAGAGGATGAATAGAACTATTCAAGATAGAGTAGTCTCTATGTTGCATCATGCAAACCTCTCACAAGGTTTTTGGGCAGAAGCAGTATTGACTGCAGTTCATGTGATTAACCTTTCACCTAGTACTGCCAAAGTTATGAAAGTGGCACAAGAGTTATGGACAGGGAAACCACCATATTATGATCATCTTCGAGTTTTTGGGTGTGAAGCATATGTTCATATACCCAAGAATCTTAGACAGAAGTTGGACCATAAGTCAAAGAAATGCATTTTTCTTGGATATGGTCGAGAAGGACAATTTGGATATCGCTTATGGGATCCTGAAACACGGTCAGTGATCAGAAGTAGTGATGTCATTTTTAATGAGTCTAAGATGCATAAACAGCCGATTAAGGAGGTTGAAGTGAGAAGAGTGGTGTTTGAGGATACTAGTCCTCCGGTTAGCATGCATAAAAATGCTGCACATAGGGATGTTCAAGAGAATGTCCATTCAGATCAGTCTGCACATGTTCCTGTTCAGCAACCATTGAGACGTTCTGCACGTGTCTCATATCCACCTGATAGATATGTTCCAGGTTTAGAATTTGTTATGCTAACAGATGCCGGTGAGCCCTCTTGCTACAAAGAGGCTATGCAGACAGAGGATCATGTCAAGTGGGAGCGTGCCATGAAGAGTGAGTTGGATTCTATTCACAAGAATGGTACTTGGCACTTAGTACCTTTGCCAAAGGGCAGGAAAGCTTTATCATGTAAATGGGTATATAAGCTGAAATTCACATCAGATAGTGCTTCTCCAAAATATAAAGCACGACTTGTTGCAAAGGGTTTTAAGCAACAACATGGTGTTGATTTTGAGGAAATCTTCTCTCCAGTGGTCAAGATGACTACTTTGCGCATGTTGCTTGGATTCGTTGCAATGGAGGACTTAGAGCTAGTCCAAATGGATGTGAAAACAGCTTTCTTGCATGGAGATCTTACAGATGAGATCTATATGGAACAACCAGAGGGTTATGTAGTTCCTGGCAAGGAAAGTCTAGTTTGTAAGCTCAAGAAGAGCTTGTATGGACTTAAACAGTCTCCTAGACAATGGTACCAAAAGTTTGATGCTTTTATGAAGTCCCAAGGCTATTCTCGGAGCAATGAGGATCATTGTCTCTACACAAAGAGATGTTCTGATGGCAGCTTGATATGCTTGATACTTTACGTCGATGATATGTTGATTGCTGGGAAGTCCTCTTATGATTTGTCAATTCTCAAAAAGAAGTTGAGTCAGACATTTGATATGAAGGATTTGGGGGATGCCAAACATATTCTTGGCATGCGCATTACTCGTGATAGGAGTAAAAGATGCATATACTTGTCTCAAAGTGAGTACATATCCAAAGTACTTCACCGATTCAATATGCAGGGTGGAAAGGCATTGAGTACACCTTTACCCACATATGTGAAATTGAGCAAGGATGACTGCCCCAAATAAGATGAGGAAAAGGAATTCATGACCAAAATTCCCTATCAGTCTGTTGTTGGTAGTCTCATGTATGCTATGGTAGCTATGAGACCAGACATTGCATTTGTAGTGGGAGTTGTGAGCAGATATATGTCTAATCCTGGCAAGAAACATTGGGAAGCGGTCAAAATGATTTTGAGATATCTGAGTGGCACTAAGGACAAGTGTCTATGCTTAGGTAGAGGGAAAGCATCCATTATTGGTTACACAGATTCTGACTATGCTGGTTGTGTAGACAATCGTAAGTCTACATCATGGTACATTTTTCATTTTGCTGGAGGTGCTATCTCTTGGAGATCTCGTCTTCAAGAATGTACAGCTGTTTCCACCACAGAAGCAGAGTATGTTGCAGCAAGTGAGGCATGTAAGGAAGCATTGTGGCTTTCTCGTCTTGCTTGTGATATGGGTTTGCCTCAGCATGTACCTCACTTGCTCAGTGATAGTCAGAGTGCAATTGCTTTGGCTAAGAATCCGGTCTATCATGCAAAGACCAAGCACATTGAGGTGAGGTATCACTTCATTAGAGATTGCTTAGCCACTGAGAGCATTATTCTTGAGAAGGTTCACACTCGAGATAATGCTGCAGATGCTTTGACTAAAGCTCTACCACAGGATAGCTTTCGACACTGTTGTCACTTGATGGGGGTTACTTGATTCTTGATCTTACGCAGTCACTTGTATACTGTGTAACATGCCCATCAAGTGGGAGGTATAGTTTGTATACTTACACTCAGGTATTCTTTATCATTCTTTCTTTTTTCTCCCATAGTTACTCTAGCCATATTGGCCTTTAGTGGGAGATTGTTACCGTTAGTGTCCATGTGAAAGGCCAAATGGCCATCGGTCACTTCTTTGTATATGTTCTTTAATAAAACATATAGTGACCTGGTCAGTCACAGACTGTAAGTTCGACCGCATATGTAAGACCTAAGAAGTCTGTCTTCGTGCTCCCTGTGTACTATGTTTTCTGCGTATTCTACAGCCTCTGTGCGGAGTACTGTGTGCGGCGTCAGGAGCTCGGTTTTCTACTCTGAGCATATCGTCGTGGAGCTCTCGAGAAGGAGAGTGCAGTGCGGTGCATCACCATTGAAATACTTCATATACTCAGTAGTAGCGATTGAACTAGTTGTTTGTGGTACTCTGTTTCCATTGTTGTTGGGCTGTGCGTTGACGTTTGCATAGAGCCTCGATTATTTCATAGTTAAAAATATACTTCCCCTTCAATTTTTGTAAAAAAGGAAAAAGCCATCTATTAGAATGTAAGTCGAGACATGCCTCGGGGATCCAAGCATAAAATATTTTTAATTGCAGGTACAAAGATGATTGATCAACTGAATTTATGCAACATTGTTCAGGATTCTTATATGTTAGCATTATGTTTACTGATAAAGGAAATATTCATGTAATGGAGTTGAATAAGTGGAATGCAGTTTTCATGTTAAATCACATTCCATTCAACTGTCTATCTTGTAATTTCGAAAGAGTTTTTGTTTTGATTGTGAGGACGAATAATTGTGGCCTATGCATCCGAGAAGTAGAAAGCTTTTTTATTTGATAAAAGCATGACGGGTCATGTGCTATCTATTTTATAAAAAGTATGATATACCCAGTATATAGACAACTATATGGCTATAAATGGACCTGAATTAATATACTATATGAGAAAGATTACCTATGAAATATGACTCTACAAAAACGTTGTTGATTTGATATATCCACAAAAATAGATGGGACATTGATTCAACCTGCATGGATTAACATGGGAATCTAGCGGCCATGTTGTCTCTCTGATCAAATAGAGGATGACGATAATCTACTTAGAACATCTTTTTATTAAAAAAAATTTTGGACATTTCATGCACTACAATCATTGACCTTGTTTTCATAGTAAATACAGTTGAGAAAGTTTAGGCTTATCATTCTTAATATGACATTGCTGTTAGATGTATATAGAAGTTGTGTACACCGTTATGTGTGTGAGAGAGAGAGAGAGAGAAATATACAGTTATTAGTATTTGAACTTTGAACATATGCATAAGTGCATATATGTAGTATGAGCTATATGCTTATGAGCATGAAAATGCATAAGAAAGCATGGAGGTGATGAGTGCATGTGCACATATGAAGTAAATACGTGACATGAATAAGTGTATGCGCATGTGTGAAGTATGTACATATGCCTATATGAAATAGATGTGTGCATAAGTTAGTTGAATATATATGCATGAATATATGATGATATGCATGTATATATGAAAAATGTTGAAGTATTGTATGATGCATATTCACATGGAAACAAATATAAGTTTACTTTCATTTAAATAAATATTTACATAAGCATGAAAGTTAGAAAGTTAGAAGTTTATATACATGTATTAGCATAGAATTAAGTTATGTTAAGTTTTAAATATTAAAATAGCAAATGAATGTTTTACTTTACTAAAAGCATACTTATGTTTTTTTTCCTAATGATTGATTCTGCAGATCATTGAAGAGATTACAAAGGAGAATATGAGAACACAAGCATACGAGATTTCAAGATTACAAAATTATGATATTTGAAGATTGTTCATTTAGAACTATTAAGTTGTATAGGATTATTTATAAAGAGATTGTATTTGCACTCCACATAAGATTTGTATAGGTTATCCTTTAAACTTGATTAGAATATCTTTTTATGAACATTATCGTTTAGGATTGTATAGGAATTTGATCATTAATCATTTCATCTTATGTCAAAAGAGGCTTCATCAAGTAGTTCCTTTCTACCTTCATCTACATTTGAGTCATTATTTTCTAAACCAGTTGAAGTTGAAGAACTAGTAAAAGATAAGATAGTAGAAGAAACTTTGCACGATCCTAGTAGAGCTTTACATTTAGTTTCCATTGTTCCACCTAGCATTGAGAATAGTGAAGACCTTTTCCCCCCATCCGTAGATAGAAACGATGATAATTCTCAAGACGATCCAAACGAAACTGAATGCATTAAAGATCAAGTAGTTAGCGAAAAACTAATCTTACCATCTTATTTTTACGTGATAGAAAGATATAGAAACACTCGTGCTTACAGCTCCTAGTCCTAAAAAATTAGTTCTTAATTTAAACTCGAATATATTAGAAAACTATAGTTTTTAACTATCCTAAACTGAAAAAAAACAACCGAAGGCCCTAAGCATACTTAGAAGCACCTTGCGTGCAGTCACAACAGTTAAGTTAGCGTGATTCTTTTAGATGAACGTCAGCCTACCTTCACACCCCTGAACAACGACAACGCTCCATCTTAGTTCATCTGAACTCTCACATAGTCTTGCAGATATTCATGCACTCCTAACACTTGGCCACTTTCCAATCTAATTTAATGCATACTATTAGTCAAATGTTACACATATAATTTTGGCGCACAACTTACGTGTATGTAAGTATATATATATATATTTTATTATATATATAAAATATCTATTAGCTAAATGATTTATGATCTAATAGTTAAATGATTTAAGATATTATTCATTAGTTACCTTTTTTATGATCTAATAAATATTGAAAGTAATAAACAACAATGTACATATGATAACTTCAATAAATCCATTTATTAATAAATATTTATTAATACCTTTTTTCTTATGGTTAAAAGGAACAAAAAAATCTATTCATAAGGTTTTTGGTCATCTTAAAACATTATGGTTTTAAATATATTAATTTCTATTTATTGTTTCTAAAAAACTAACATATCCTAAACCTAGTCACATGCTTACATAGATACAACCAATCACTTTCACATGCCTTAACACTTAAACTTACATGGGTATATACTTAGGTTAAATACACATACACATATAATGAAAATGCATTGGAACTCCACATTCATACCCATGCGTAGGTAGGAAATAATTCATAAATGCTTAAACATAGGTGTACACATATTAATATAATAAGTATGCATATGCAAACACATACTTAAAACATAAACCCTACATTCATATACATATTCATAGGTACATGAACACATACATAAATTAGTATATTCACATAAACATAGATACACAACCTTATAAACATAAGTTCATACAAATGAACATTTATGAATGAACATATACATAATTTGAAAAACATATGATAAAATATAAAATAAAGAGTAAGAGTAACAATCATTTATCCTTTCATTATGCATATAATTTCTTCTTTTTCCTGTAGGTACCCAAGAGATAACATTAGTCATTTTAAATCAGTACATTAAAAATTCTGTGAGGGAGATATCATTTAACCGACTCTAAAGCAAAATATTTTTATTTTTCTATATGACAATTTGAGTGAGGAAAACCTTCCGACATCTGTCCGCACCAAACCTGCACATCGCCCTCGATGGGCCAACCTGCAGTTCAATAGGAAAGCAGTATCAAATTCTTTTAAAAAATATTTCTTAAACTATTTTTAAACTTATATGAAATATGCTCCTAAAGGTAAGTACATATTCTGATAGTCTAGAAAAACTTTTAAAATTATGCAAACTTGAATCACAAACTTTTTCGTTCAATGCATGAAATTGAATACAAGTTTTAGAAAGTCCCATAGAAATCAATCAGGCAGTTGTGGTACTTCCTCTTCTATTAACCCATTCAAAAGTAATAAATATTTTATATAAATGGTCTATCCCTCATTCCCTAGCCACTTGCCATAAGATGCATCTAACTAATTCCTCTATAGCATAAATCCACCTCATATTGCCCGTATAGAATTTCAGAAGTGGTTTCGAGACCACAACTCAATCATGATAACTTTTTTTTTATTTTTCTTTTTCTCATCTTTTTTTCTTTTTCATAATGCAACAACCATTAATGTACTGCTTTATGCATCTTTCTCTTTTCTTTCTTTGCAACTTTTTTGTTAAAGGGGAAAGGCTTAACCCCTAATCAGAGCAGAGGTTCTAGTGGAATGCTATAGTAGGAACTAAGATCTCATTAGCTAAATGGTTTGGAAGTTAAGGTAGTCTACCTATATAAAATAAACTTACTTCTACTAGGAATCGCAAGTCAAGTGTTCCCTCTCCTATCCTTATGAAAGCCATAGGGTCTCTAATTCTTATCTTCTCTTCATACACATCCCTACTTTAGTTTTAAATTCATTGTTTCATAATTTTAAAAATCTTCCTTTCCTATCAGAAGAATGTACACATCTACACATGAAATGCATCAATAAAAAATCATATTAACAACTAATAAATAAGTAAAGTTTAGAACTCTTTCACCTTATCATTTTTATTCTTCTTCATTGTCGTCCTCCAAGAAGTCTTCCTCCAATTCAAATTTACTGCTTTCTCTTCTTCTAAACAACTTTATTCTTTTCCCTGCAATCAAATTCTTTAGCATAGAACCATCAAATTCACGTAATTTATATGTACCTATTTCATAATCCAAAACAACAACATAAGGTCCGAACCAATATTTAGTTAGTTTCCGACGTGCATCGTATTGAGTATCAAACGTACTATCATACACAAGCACCCAGTCACCACTCTCTATTGGTTGCAGCCTTAGTCTATGTTTCTTATCAAAATATAATTTATTTTTCAATATAGACGTTTTTAATTTTTTTTATTGCTTCTTTAAGATTTTCATTTCCTTGTTGTAATTGCTTAATTCGAAGTCCTAATAAGTCTTCTCTTGAAATATTATCTTTCCAACCTAAATTCATCCAATTAACTACCTGAGTATGAATGGGAAATAATGGTTTCTGACAATGCATGACTTCAGCCAGCATAAAACCAGTTGTTCTCGTGTACGTCATGAAATCAGCCCAAAGAGCAAATGGGAGATATTTTGGCCATTAAACAATATCTCCATGGCAAGCTTTCGAAATGGCCTTCGGTAGCATGTCTCCAAAGATATCCATCTTTCAAGAAGAAGTTGAAAGACTTCTTCCTGATGTTCCAGAATCGATTTGAAGACTAGCTTGGCTGAGGTTGGAACAAACTCAGATAGTTTCCTATATCTTGCTATTCTCCTTCATAATCACACTCTCTAAATCTCTCATATGCATAGGTAGATGTTTCATAATTTATTAAATTAATATGATTATTTAATGCTTCACTATCATTATTAAACTTTGCTCTTGAAAGCATATCAACAACGGTGTTATGTTTTCCGGCTATATGAACAAAAGCAGGATTAATGAATTTAATATAGGCTATCCATCGAAGCATGGCTATATCTGGAGACGAACAGTTAGCTATTAAACCTATTAATGGAAGACAATCGGTCTCTACTATCACATTAGCTCCTATAAAGTATTCTTTATTTGTTTTTACAGCTGTAACTAATCCCCATAGTTCTCTCTTAATTTGCGGGTAATTCTTTTGAATATCATGAAGAATCTTCGCTCCAAAGCGAACTACTTATATTTGCTCCTCTTCATCATCCTGCCCAATTACCCAGCCTATACCAATAGGACTAGTGTCAACGGTTAGGATTACAGGCTTATTTCCTATATAGTCAATACGTTTCAAAATAGGAGCATTAATAAGCAATTGCTTTAGAGCCTCATCATTTTAGAATGCTCATCAGTCCAAAAGAATTTCTTTCTTTTTCTCAATAAATCATAAAGCGGATTTGCTACATGAGCAAAGTGAGGGATCCAGATGACATAGAAAACGCATGCACCTAAGAATCTCCTCACTTCACTAACATTGCGACATCTCTCAGAAATCCTACTAATGGCATCAACTTTTGCTGGATAGGTTCTATGACCATAATGGCCACATAAATGCCCAACTATTAGCACTTCATTAACACCAAACGTTGATTTCTCTAGGGAGAAAGTTAGTCCAACCTCTTCAAATCTTTCAAATATCTTTTCACAATCTGAAATATGGTTAGAAACAAACTTTCTACAACCAGATGAATCTAAACTTTCATCCTTTTCTTTTTCCACACACCCTTTTATTGGAATGTCATCAATAGAAGGCATTGTCACTTTTGGGATAAAGTCATGTAGGACCAGATTCATAGCATTCATCATGTGTGCCACAGAATTCGTTGCTCCTTGTGGTAAAGTGCACATACGTACTAAGCCCAAAGGAGTCTTCATCGTTGTCACATCTCGACTCTCAATTGCTAATTGAAACTGATCATACCTTGAATACAGGTCTCCCATTGAATAGATGGAGTGACCGGAAAATGCCTCAGCAAACTCATCTACAATGGTTCCCATTCCTACATTCCTAATAGTGACTTTATTCATAGGCTGCAAATCCTGAATAAAGCGTAGCTTCCCACTCTTTTTCGGTATTGTGAACCATCTGTTGGAACCTGGTGTTGAGGACGGTTCCAAAATTCTCATGGAAATCTTCTCCTTTAATAGTCTCATTAGCTCAGGTAAATGAGCCTTTGGGACTGGAATCGGACGAAGATTCCAAGGAATATGTGGTACTATGAAAATAATCATTGGAGCTACTAACTTTGGGTCTGCACAGCCTATCTCATGTGGGAACAAAGAAAATGCTTTACCATGATCAACAATCATGTTGGTAAATTGCTTTTTCGATTTGAGAAAGAAACTCATCAACGAATTCAATATTTTTCTTACTCTCCTTAGTAAATATGTGACCTATCTTAGATCGATCTCTAAGAATAGGATCATTTAATACTCGACGAAGTATGTCATGACTATCTTTGGGTAAGGGTTGAGCTACAGGCTCTATTTTCTTTTCTATAGTTTTGTATTTGGTTTCTATGCTAACTTCATGTTCTAGGATGAATTCACTAATAATCTCATAATCTTGAATAGAGTTAAGACTTATCAGACTTGATTCTAAATTTTCATGAGAAACACTTTCTAGCTCTTCTAATAGAGTGGAACGTTTTGATAATTCAATTACACACTCAATTTTCTCATCACTTGAAATTAATCCGGTTTTCTAAAATATTTTTCAGTTTGTTTTCTAAATGTTTTTGTAAGATTTTCTTTAGTAATATAATGCAAACTAGTTGTAGGAGTTCAAATTAAGTAGTCTTCAAATTTATTTTCATTGATAGGCGAGACATCAAAACAATGTCCACTATTGTCTCGCTCAATAGTGGAGTCTAGCAAAAATTTTGATCATAATACGCTCCATATTCTCTTACAGCCAGTGGATCATCACAAACATGACTGAGCGAGTCAACGGGATTTCTTCTTAAGCTCTTTCTTTTTCTAGTGTGGTTTGGGCAAACCATCATAACTTGCAAAGAATCCATCCCTGATTTGGATCGAATTCTTACATACGCTGATCCGTCGTTCATTCCTTTGTTTCCATCCTCATTTCAGCTATAAATGGTTGTCCGAGAATCACTTCATACGAACAATTATCTTGAACGAAGAAGTGAAACTCTTCTTGAACGCCACCTATCATTTATATAGGCACATTCGCACATGCACCTAATAAAATGCCAGAGCCATTGTCAGCTGTTCTCATCCTCCACCCATGCTCTTTATCGATTGGCCATCTAAATTTGTCAAAGAACTTTCTTGAAATCACGTTTATCTCTGACCCCGAGTCAATAAGAGCCAAAGCTAAACAGGAATCCTTCTCATCTCCAATTCTACTCTTCACTTCTGGTGTGCCTCTTGCCCCGAAGGTAGAATTGAATTTACTCTCACACTTTAACATTTCTTCATCAGGTTATATGGGTCCTAGAAAATTTGTATTTACACTACCCGTTGTAAATTCTTCATCATCCTTATAGTCACTTTCACTCAATGTAATTGCATCATTCATAGCTAAGGTTTCCTCTGCCACGTCTTGCATGTCTTCATATTGTGGCAAAGGAAAACGTCTTCTTCGAATATGCCGAATAAAATTGTCCTTGAACTCCGGTTTTGCTATGGAAAATACTTGCTCAAGTGACATCGTTACTTGACTTTTTAGAAGAATGTCATTTAAAATCTCCATAGCATCATTTTTCTTTTCAAGCTCAGAAATCATAATAGCACGTGGAGCTCTTCTACCCTTCTTCTTCCCTTTCTCTTCATTTTTCTTTTGATCCTCTTTATTTTCAGGTTTATAGGTTTCTTTTTCCACTTTCTTCTGTTCTTCTTGGGGTTGAATATTTTCATCGGTCGGCTTTTTGCCTTCCTTTATCATTTTTCTCTTCTCTTCTTGAGATAAATTTGATTCATCAAATTGAACTTTCTTGTCAGTTTTCTTTTCATCTTCTCTTGTTTGCCTCCTAGTTACCCTTCTATCACCTTCTTCTACATCATCCTCCACATCTTCTCGTCTCCATTTTTCCTCAACATTGGCAATGTGATAAAAAATAGAAGATTGATCTATAGGAGATTTCCATGCGGTCTTGTACATTATCTCGTCTCTAGCTCATACCAGTGCCTCTATTGAATATGGATTGCATTGAAGGAGGTCTATCCTCGACTGGCTCTAGTCTTGCAGCCGAAGAACTGGCAGTTGCATCTGAGACTGCTAAATTTTCATAAAGCTTTTTCATTCCTCCTTTGCCCCAATTGACAAACAAAGGAAGACCTGACCTAAAGTCATATAATCTTCTATCTATTTCCACAACTAATTGATTCGCCTTATCACTTTTTAATTCTTCACAAGCAAATGATGCCTGCTCCTGACTATCGCACCAAACACAACGCTTCCCGCCAGTCCCTCTTTTCTCATTATTTCTTTGAAAGGGTGGCTGTACAGCAAACTGAGGAGCTTGCTGAGACGAAAACTAAGGAGCTTGCTGAGAAACAAACTGAGGCACTTGCTGAGGTGCTGGCTGAAAGACTGGTTGAGGTGGAACATAGTGAGGCATAACTGGTTGAATAGGCGGTGCTTGCCTTGCACCACTACTGCTAGCCCCTGGATCATTAAAGCTCATGGAGTAAACTTGTTTATTCAAATTGGCAACCTCTTTTGAAAGAGATGCTTGCATGTTCATGACATTTTCCATTTGCTTACATAGAATATCCAGTTGAAATTCTATGGGAGCTTTAGTGGCAGCTGAATTATTAGCCGTAGCCATAGTAGCAGGCATTGGCATGTCAACTTGCCTTATGGTAGGAGTCTCTCTAGGTTGAGAACCATTAGGTTTAGCATACAAAATCGGTTGCCTTTGCTTCATTTGAGCAACAGCCTCTATCTCTTTTTTGACCTTTTCCCAGTCATCAGTTAGCCCATATCTTTTTCCTGGCTCCTCAATTCGTCTTTCAATTTCAGCCCTATCATCAAGATTAAGTATCTTAAGAAAATATATAATTACATCTAGATTAGTAGCATTTTTGTAATCTTCAAGAAGTTGAGCCAGACGTCTCATAAACTCACCGTGAAGATGAGTTAAAGACTCATTGCTCTTAACAATGTCTAACCAACGCAGAAAACCTTCCTGACTGTGCTGGCTTAAATCCTCGAGGTAGAACATTTTATGAAGTTCCTTTCTAAATTCCTCCCAAGGTTTGTTGGCATGTTCTTGTATAGATTCTAGAATTCAACTAGAAACAACACGCCTAAAGTATTTAACTAGCACGTCATCAGGTAATCCCTGGATTTGCACTTGCTCCTCAAATGCATCCAGGTATTCCGTAATGTTCAATCCAGTAAATTTTCCTTTCTCTTTTAGACTAGTTTGAACTATACGTGTCCCTTGCTTTTCTATCATCATGTTCTTGAACATCTCCTCCATCTTGCGTTCTTGATAACGCTTCGAATGGAGAAGAAGTTCCCTAATAGCCGGATCTAATTACTCTCTAAATTGTCTAAATCTATCACTAGTTGATAAAGCCAGGGATGGCTTTACCCTAGTCCTAGGCTTTACTAATTCTAATTTTCTTTTCTAAAATCCTTTTGATTTCTTTAACCTAAATTTTGACTTATCTCTAATATTTACTCTTTTTGAATTTAAGTTTTTTGTAGATTTTAAATTTTTTTAACTTTTTCAATTTGAAAGGGTTTTTTAATAAGATAATTTTTATAAAATAGTTTTTCTTGATTTAAGTCTTTTAGTTTACTATTAATTTCTTTAAAATTAATTTCTTTGGAGAAATAAAAGCATTAACTATAAGTCAAAAGAAACCTAAATTTAAATTATTTTTATGCTATAAGCTTTCTTTTTATGCAATGAAAATAAAGCAAACAATCTTTCTTTTTCAAAACTTAAAATATTTTTCTTTTTAATAATGATGCAAAAAAAAATAACTTCTCCTAAAATCTAAAATGCAAATATTTTAAATACTTTAAGTAAAAATTATCTTCCCTAAATAAAGAAGAAAGGTTTTAAATTCTTTTTTAATGCAAATATGAAAGTATTTAAATCCTAAGTGAAGATGAAAACAACTTTCGTTTTAAGTGATGTGTGTAAACTAAAAACAAAGAACTTAAAATAAACACCTTACTTGATGATTGCTTGCTGCAGAGGCTCTAAAGTGAATTATTAAACAATCATAAACACAAAACTAAAATGACTATAAATATATCTTGATTCTCTTGAATGTTGAAGGGGGGGTTTGAAGCGAGGAAGCTCCACCAGTTGGAAATCCTTCTTCCCGTGCAGGTGCTCAGGTCTTACGACCAGCCCTCCAAGACAATAGATCACATCTCATACTCCTTTCATTGTACATCCATCGATAACCAAAGGTAAAATATGTTTCAAAAAGTTATGCCAGTCATGGGTCTTTAACCCAGATAAGCTCTTATCATCCATAGTAAACATGTTTTGAAACGATGCTCCATATCCTGTAGAAGTCTTAATCAATTGAATTAAATAGGAAATTTAAATTAAAACTGAAAATGCAACGTAAATCCTACGCACACTATCGTCACGCTTCACGTCGGGTTCACCAAGGTTGTTGTAGAGGGGTGTGAAGGGAGGTTGACGTTCATCTAAAAGAATCACGCTAACCTATCCGTGTGACTGCTTCTAAGTATGCTTAGGGTCGTAGGTTGATTTTTCAGTTTAGGAGTGATAAAAGCTATAGGTTTCTAGTCTATTTGAGTGCAATCTGAAAACTAAGATTCAAAAGAACTTTATAATTTCTCATTTATCATAGCCATTTTCCTTATCATTGCTAAATGTATAGACATATGAAAGTTCAAAATGAAATCTGAATTATATCGAAAAGTGGAAGTGCTAGAAAAACTTTAGGATTTAAGCCTATACAAAAGCTTATCATAACTGCTAGTACAATCTCTTTGTAATTAATCCTATACAACTTAATAGTTCAAAATGAACAATCTTCAAAATGTCACAATTTTGTAAACTTGAAATCTCGTAAGCTTGTATTCTCGTATTCTCCTTTGCAATCTCTTCAATGATCTGTAGAAGTGACATTAGGAACAAGAAATATAAGTACACTTTTAGTAAATATAAAACACTCATTGAATAATTTAATATTCAATATATAACTTAAACCTAAACTAACATATGTCAACATAAACTTCTAACTTCCTATCTTCAATGCTTATGTAAATATTTACTTAAATGAAAGTAAACATACATTTGCTTCCATATAAATATGCATCATACAACATTTTAACATCTCTTATACATACATGTATATCATCATATATTCATGCATACATATATTCACTACACATATATATATATTTTCACTTACTTGTATACACACACTCTCATATGCATGTATACACTTCACATGCATATGCACTTATGCATTCCTCATGCACATGCATACACATGTACTACACTCTTCTTGACTTGCTTATGTATACATAGATATACATGCATGCACACACTCATGCTCACCCATGAATTCATGCACAAACTCACGTTCATCCTTGCTTTCATGCATACACACAAACAAGCACTTCCATAAACATGTATACATACTAACATATACCTATGCTTGCATTCATCTTACATTTATGTATAAGCATTTAAGCCTAATGCATACATCTTAACTTTAATGCACACACTTGTATACATAACCACGTATACACATGCATACATACTCACATACTGTACATATTTAAGAATATGCTCATTCACATTCATTATACCATCCATTTACATGGATATTTATACTATGTAAATACTCATTCATGCTCACATGTATCATGCTTATGCATTCATATTATGCACACATGTATACATCATTAATACATAAATGCATACATACATGCATCTATACTAACATTCATTTATGCATGCATATACTTCACATGCATATGCAATCATGCATAACTAACTTATACTCACATGCATGCACATGCATAATTCATGCACTTATGTATATACACTTTTATTATTTATATGCACATCTTATATCACTCTAATTCTCATGCATATGCATCTTACTTTATATGTATTCAATGTAAACATATATGTTTATACTAATTTCTTTCACTCATGTACAAGCATTATTGGTCTTTGATGCATACATTTATGGTAATCATGCTCATTCATATACATATGCAAAAGACACATATATATGCATGTAAACTAACATGCATGTTTATGCTCACATTCACTTATGCATCATTACTCATGCATACATGCACTAAATATGCATATATACCATGATAACATACATATCTATTTATACTAGCATGCACACACTTTCCATTATTATATATGCACTTTTTATATCTCCCTAATTTACATGCATATATGAGCATTAATCACTCATGTATATAGATATACTAACATTTACTCAAAAACATGCACTTACTAGTATACATAAACACACTAACATATATCCATGCACTAATTAATTCTACTCTCATTTATGCATATGTTACTCATATACTTATGCATGTATATGCTCTCATGCACACACATGCATACATACACTTATACTAACATGAATATACTCAGACTATATGCATACATGCATCACATCATATGTGTACATGCATACCTACACACGCACATATGCTTACTTACATGCATATGCATACTCATACTTCCTTCTCATCATGCAAAATTCATACCTATCATTAATATGTATGGTAATTTCTCTTTCTTTGCATCAAAGCAATCAGAAATTGGGATTTCTATGTGCATCACATGTAGCAACAAAAAGTGAAGGAGGGGAATAAGATGATGCTCTCTCCCTTATTCTTTCTCAACTAATCCGTGCTAACTATTATGGCAATTGATGATGTTTACTTACATGGACATATACATTCACATTAATAGATGTGTAAAAACGTGAGTTTTCGAGCATAAACGATGAATAGTCGTTCTAATATGCACTTAAATTCATATGCTCTATAGCTTCTTTCATGAAATCATTTAATATTCATATACGTATGTGCACAAATACACGTTTTTTATAGGTATTAACATATTAAACCTGCAGATTCTAATTTTGAAATACATACATAGATCACAAATGTGGAAGTCACACATGTATGGACACACATGGAATCTGGGATTCGTTTAATGCCAAGACTTGACAATTCTTAGTGATTAGAACCAATTTGGTTAAAAAAAATAGAAGAGAATCTAAGAATGAAAACAGAGAGTAGTCTTGGGAAGCTCAAATGCATGAAAAATTTATGTTCATGACACACTAAAATCTTAACACAATTGAAGAGTATTAATCTCTGAAGTGCATGGCATGCCACCACGGATCTGCAATCATAGCCAAATATAATTTCACTCCTTTAAGTTATGTCGAGGAAAATAATGAGTGTAACATGAGTGTTTTTTTATTATATATATAAAATATTTATTAGCTAAATGATTTATGATCTAATAGTTAAATGATTTAAGATATTATTCATTAGTTACCTTTTTTATGATCTAATAAATATTGAAAGTAATAAACAACAATGTACATATGATAACTTCAATAAATCCACTTATTAGTAAATATTTATTAATACCTTTTTTTTTATGGTTAAAAGGAACAAAAACATCTATTCATAAGGTTCTTGGTCATCTTAAAACATTATGGTTTTAAATATATTAATTTCTATTTATTGTTTCTAAAAAACTAACATATCCTAAACCTAGTCACATGCTTACATAGATACAACCAATCACGTTCACATGCCTTAACACTTAAACTTACATGGGTATATACTTAGGTTAAATACACATACACATATAATGAAAATGCATTGGAACTCCACATTCATACCCATGCGTAGGTAGGAAATAATTCATAAATGCTTAAACATAGGTGTACACATATTAATATTAATAAGTATGCATATGCAAACACATACTTAAAACATAAACCCTACATTCATATACATATTCATAGGTACATGAACACATACATAAATTAGTATACTCACATAAACATAGATACACAACCTTATAAACATAAGTTCATACAAATGAACATTTATGAATGCACATATACATAATTTGAAAAACATATAATAAAATATAAAATAAAGAGTAAGAGTAAGAATCATTTATCCTTTCATTATGCATATAATTTCTTCTTTTTCCTGCAAGTACCCAAGAGATAACATTAGTCATTTTAAATCAGTACATTAAAAATTATGTGAGGGAGATATCATTTAACCGACTCTAAATCAAAATATTTTTATTTTTCTATATGACAATTTGAGTGAGGAAAACCTTCCGACATCTGTCCCCACCAAACCTGCATATCACCCTCGATCGGCCAACCTGCAGTTCAATAGTAAAGCAGTATCAAATTCTTTTAAAAAATATTTCTTAAACTATTTTTAAACTTATATGAAATATGCTCCTAAAGGTAAGTACATCTTTTGATAGTCAAGAAAAACTTTTAAAATTATGCAAAGTTGAATCACAAACTTTTTCGTTCAATGCATGAAATTGAAAACAAGTTTTAGAAAGTCCCATAGAAATCAATCAGACAGTTGTGCTACTTGCTCTTCTATTAACCCATTCAAAAGTAATAAATATTTTATATAAATGGTCTATTCCTCATTCCCTAGCCACTTGCCATAAGATGCATCTAACTCATTCCTCTATAGCATAAATCCGCCTCATATTGCCCGTATAGAATTTCAGAAGTGGTTTCAAGACCACAACTCAATCATGATAATTTTTTTTTCTTTTTCTTTTTCTCATCTTTTTTTCTTTTTCATAATGCAGCAACCATTAATGTACAGCTTTATGCATCTTTCTCTTTTCTTTCTTCGCAACTTTTTTGTTAAAGGGGAAAGGCATAACCCCTAATCAGAGTAGAGGTTCTAGAGGAATGCTATAGTAGGAACTAGGATCTCATTAGCTAAATGGTTTGGAAGTTAAGGTAGTCTACCTATATAAAATAAACTTCCTTCTACTAGGCATCGCAAGTCAAGTGTTCCCTCTCCTATCCTTATGAAAGCCATAGGGTCTCTAATTCTTATCTTCTCTTCATACACATCCCTGCTTTAGTTTTAAATTCATTGTTCCATAACTTTAAAAATCTTCCTTTCGTATCAGAAGAATGTACACATCTACACATGAAATGCATCAATAAAAAATCATATTAACAACTAATAAATAAGTAAAGTTTAGAACTCTTTCACCTGATCATTTTTATTCTTGTTCATCGTCGTCCTCCAAGAAGACTTCGTCCAATTCAAATTTACTGCTTTCTCTTCTTCTAAACAACTTTATTCTTTTTCCTGCAATCAAATTCTTTAGCATAGAACCATCAAATCCACGTAATTTATATGTACCTATTTCATAAACCGAAACAACAACGTAAGGTCCCAACCAACGTTTAGTTAGTTTCCGACGTGCATCGTATTGAGTATCAAACGTACTATCATACACAAGCACCCAATCACCACTCTCTATTGGTTGCAGCCTTAGTCTATGTTTCTTATCAAAATATAATTTATTTTTCAATCTAGATGTTTTTAATTTTTTTATTGCTACTTTAAGATTTTCATTTCCTTGTTGTAATTGCTTAATTCGAAGTCCTAATAAGTCTTCTCTTGAAATATTATCTTTCCAACCTAAATTCATCCAATTAACTACCTGAGTATGAATGGGAAATAATGGTTTCTGACAGTACATGAGTTGAGCCGGCATAAAACCAGTTGTTCTCGTGTACGACATGCGATCAGCCCAAAGAGCAAATGGGAGATATTTTTGCCATTGACCAATATCTCCATGGCAGGCTTTCGAAATGGCCTTCACTAGCATGTCTCCAAAGATATCCATCTTTAAAGAAGAAGTTGAAAGACTTGTTCCTGATGTTCCGGAATCGATTTGAAGACCAGCTTGGGTGAGGCTAGAACAAACTCAGATAGTTTCCTATATCTCGCCATTCTCCTTCATAATCACACTCCCTAAATCTCTCATATGCATAGGTAGATGTTTCATAATTTATTAAATTAATATGATTATTTAATGCTTCACTTTCATTATCAAACTTTGCTCTTGAATCAAATCTTTCAAATATCTTTTCACAATCTGAAATATGGTTAGAAACAAACTTTCTGCAACCAGATGAATCTAAACTTTCATCCTTTTCTTTTTCCACACACCCTTTTATTGAAATGTCATCAATAAAAGGCATTGTCACTTTTGGGATAAAGTCATGTAGTACCAGGTTCATAGCATTCATCATGTGTGCCACACAATTCGTTGCTCCTTGTGGTAAAGTACACATACGTACTACGCCCAAAGGAGTCTTCATCATGGTCACATCTCGACTCTCAATTGCTAATTGAAACTGATCATAACCTAAATAGAGGTCTCCCATTGAATAGATGGAGTGACCGGCAAATGCCTCAGAAACTCATCTACAATGGGTCCCATTCCTACATTCCTAATAGTGACTTTATTCACAGGCAACAAATCCTGAATAAAGTGTAGCTTCCCACATTTTTTCGGTACTGTGAACCATCTGTTGGAATGTGGTGCTGAGGATGGTTCCAAAATTCTCATGGAAATCTTCTCCTTTAACAGTCTCATTAGCTCAAGTAAATGAGCCTTTGGGACTGGAATCGGACGAAGATTCCAAGGAATATGTGGTATTATGAAAATAATCATTGGAGCTACTAACTTTGGGTCTGCACATCCTATCTCATGTGGGAACAAAGAAAATGCTTTACCATGACGAAGAATCATCTTGGTAAACTGCTCTTTTTCAATTTGAGAAAGAAATTCATCAACGAATTTAATATTTTTCTTACTCTCCTCAGTAAATATGTGACCTATCTTAGATCGATCTCTAAGAATAGGATCATTTAATACTCGACGAAGTATGTCATGACTATCTTTGGGTAAGGGTTGAGCTATAGGCTTTATTTTCTTTTCTATAGTTTTGTATTTGGTTTCTATGCTAACTTCATGCTCTAGGATGAATTCACTAATAATCTCATACTCTTTAATTGGTTTAAGAATTATCAGACTTGATTCTAAATTTTCATGAGAAACACTTTTTAGCTCTTCTAATAGAGTGGAACTTTTTGATAATTCAATTATACACTCAATTTTCTCGTCACTTGAAATTAATCCGGTTTTTCTAAAATATTTTTCAGTTTGTTTTCTAAATGTTTTTGTAAGATTTTCTTTAGTAATATAATGCAAACTAGTTGTAGGAGTACAAATTAAGTAGTCTTCAAATCTATGTTCATTGATAGGCGAGACATCAAAACAATGTCCACTATTGTCTCGCTCACTAGTGGAGTCTAGCAAAAATTTTGATCATAATACGCTCCATATTCTCTTACAACTAGTGGATCATCACAAACATGACTGATGGAGTCAATGGGATTTCTTCTTAAGCTCTTTCTATTTCTAGTGTGGTTTGGGCAAACCGTCATAACTTGCAAAGAATCCATCCCTGATTTGGATCGAATTCTTGCATACGCTGATCCGTCGTTCATTGCTTTTGTTTCCATCCTCATTTCAAATATAAATGGCTGTCCGAGAATCACTTCATACGAACAATTATCTTGAACGAATATGTGAAACTCTTCTAGAACGCCACCTATCATTATAGGCACATTCGCACATCCACCTAATAAATGCCAGAGCCATTGTCAGTTGTTCTCATCCTCTAGCCGTGCTCTTTACCGATTGGCCATCTAAATTTGTCAAAGAACTTTTTTGAAATCATGTTTATCTCTGACCCTGAGTCAATAGGAGCCAAAGCTAAACAGGAATCCTTCTAATCTTCACTTCTGGTGTGCCTCTTGCCCAGAAAGTAGAATTGAATTTACTCTCACTCTTTAACATTTCTTCATCAGGTTGTATGGGTCCTAGAAAATTTCTATTTACACTACCCGTTGTAAATTCTTCATCATCCTCATAGTCACTTTCACTCACTGTAACTACATCATTCATAGCTAAGGTTTCCTCTGCCACGTCTTGCATGTCTTCATCTTGTGGCAAAGGAAAACGTCTTCTTCGAATAAGTCGAATAAAACTATCCTTGAACTCCGGTTTTGCTATGGAAAATACTTGCTCAAGTGACATCGTTACTTGACTTTTTAGAAGAATATCATTTAAAATCTCCGTAGCATCATTTTTCTTTTTGAGCTCAGAAATCATAATAGCATGTGGAGCTCTTCTACCCTTCTTCTTCCCTTTCTCTTCATTTTGCTTTTGATCCTCTTTATTTTCAGGTTTAGAGGTTTCTTTTTCCACTTTCTTTTGTTCTTCTTGGGGTTGAATATTTTCATCGGTCGGCTTTTTGCCTTCCTTTATCATTTTTCTCTTCTCTTCTTGACATAAATTTGATTCATCAAATTGAACTTTCTTGTCAGTTTTCTTTTCATCTTCTCTTGTTTGCCTCCTAGTTACCCTTCTATCACCTTCTTCTACATCATCCTGCACATCTTCTCCTCTCCGTTTTTCCTCAACATTGGCAATGTGAGAAAAAATAGAAGATTGATCTACAAGAGATTTCCATGCGGTCTTGTACATTATCTCGTCTCTAGCTCGTACCAGTGCCTCTATTGAATATGGATTTTGGCTAGGCATTGAAGGAGGCCTATCCTCGACTAGCTCTAGTCTTGCAGCCGAAGTACTGGCAGTTGCATCTGAGACTGCTAAATTTTCATAAATCTTTTTCATTCCTCCTTTGCCCCAATTGACAAACAAAGGAAAATGTGACCTAAAGTCACATAATCTTCTATCTATTTCCACAACTAATTGATTTGCCTTAGCACTTTTTAATTCCTCACAAGCAAATGATGCGTGCTCTTGACTATCGCACCAAACACAATGCTTCCCGCCAGTCCCTCTTTTCTCATTATTTCTTTGAAAGGGTGGTTGTACAGCAAACTGAGGAGTTTGCTGAGAAGCAAACTGAGGAGTTTGCTGAGAAGCAAACTGAGGAGCTTGCTGAGAAAGAAACTAAGGAGCTTGCTGAGGTGCTGGCTAAAAGACTGGTTGAGGTGGAACATACTGAGGCATAACTGGTTGAATAGGCGGTGCTCGCCCTGCACCACGACTGCTAGCCCCTGGATCATTAAAGCTCATGGAGTAAACTTGTTTATTCAAATTGGCAACCTCTTTTGAAAGAGATGCTTGCATGTTCATGACATTTTCCATCTGCTGACATAGAATATCTAGTTGAAATTCTATGGGAGCTTTAGTGGCAGCTGAATTATTAGCCGTAGCCATAGTAGTAGGCATTGGCATGTCAACTTGCCTTATGGCAGGAGTCTCTCTAGGCTGACAACCATTAGGTTTAGCATACAAAATCGTTTGCCTTTGCTTCATTTGAGCAACAACCTCTATCTCTTTTTTGACCTTTTCCTAGTCATCAGTTAGCCCATATCTTTTTCTTGGCTCCTCAATTCGTCTTGCAATTTCAGCCCTATCCTCAGGATTAACTATCTTAAGAAAATATATAATTACATCTCGATTAATAGCATTTCTTTCATCTTGAGGAAGTTGAGCCAGACGTCTCATAAACTCACCGTGAAGATGAGTTAAAGACTCATTGCTCCTAACAATGTTTAACCAATGCAGAAAACCTTCCCGACTGTGCTGGCTAAAATCCTCAAGGTAGAACATTTTATGAAGTTCCTTTCTAAATTCCTCCCAAGGTTTGTTGGCATGTTCTTGTATAGATTCTAGAATTGAACTAGAAATAGCACGCCCAAAGTATTTAACTAGCACGTCATCAGGTAATCCCTGGATTTGCACTTGCTCCTCAAATGCATCCATGTATTCTGTAATGTTCAATCAAGTAAATTTTCCTTTCTCTTTTAGAATAGCTTGAACTGTACGTGTCCCTTGCTTTTCTATCATCATGTTCTTGAACATCTCCTCCATCTTGCGTTCTTGATAACGCTTCGAATGGAGAAGAATTTCCCTAATAGCCGGATCTAATTGCTCTCTAAATTGTCTAAATCTATCGCTAGTTGATAAAGCCAGGGATGGCTTTACCCTAGTCCTAGGCTTTACTAATTCTAATTTTCTTTTCTAAAATCCTTTTGATTTCTTTAACCTAAATTTTGACTTATCTCTAATATTTATTCTTTTTGAATTTAAGTTTTTAGAGATTTTAAATTTTTTAAACTTCTTCAATTTTAAAGGGTTTTTTAATAAGATAATTTTTATAAAATAGTTTTTATTGATTTAAGTCTTTTAGTTTACTATTAATTTCTTTAAAATTAATTTCTTTGAGGAAATAAAAGCATTAACTATAAGTCAAAAGAAACCTAAATTTAAACTATTTTTATGCTATAAGCTTTCTTTTTATGCAATGAAAATAAAGCAAACAATATTTCTTTTTCAAAACTTAAAATGTTTTTCGTTTTAATAATGATGCAAAAAAAAATCACTTCTCCTAAAATCCAAAATGCAAATATTTTAAATGCTTTAAGTAAAAATTATCTTTCCTAAATAAAAAAGAAAGGTTTTAAATTCTTTTTTAATGCAAATATAAAAGTGTTTAAATCCTAAGTGAAGATGAAAACTACTTTCTTTTTAAGTGATGTGTGAAAATTAAAAACAAAGAACTTAAAATAAACACCTTACTTGATGATTGCTTGCTGAAGAGGCTCTAAAGTGAATGATTAAATAATCCTAAACACAAAACTAAAATGACTATAAATATATCTTGATTCTCTTGAATGTTGAAGGGGGGGTTTGAAGCGAGGAAGCTCCACTAGTTGGAAATCCTTCTTCCCGTGGAGGTGCTCAGGTCTTACGACCAGCCCTCAACACTAAGGAAAAAAAGAAAGAGCAAACTCTTCTCGTTTTGTCACAACTTCTATCTTCACTTTTCCTGCAAGAACAAGAAGAAGATAAAATTAGAAATTTAAATTAAAACTAAAAATGCAACGTAGTCCTAGGCACACTATCGTCACGCTTCACGTCAGGTTCACCAAGGCTGTTGTAAAGGGGTGTGAAGGGAGGTTGACGTTCATCTGAAAGAATCATGCTAACCTAACCGTGTGACTGCACGCAGGGTGCTTCTAAGTATGCTTAGGGTCGTAGGTTGATTTTTCAGTTTAGGAGTGATAAAAGCTATAGGTTTCTAGTCTATTTGAGTGCAATCTGAAAACTAAGATTCAAAAGAACTTTATAATTTCTCATTTTCATAACAATTTTCCTTATCATTGCTAAATGTATAGACATATGAAAGTTCAAAATAAAATCTTAATTATATCGAAAAGTGGAAGTGCTAGAAAAACTTTAGGATTTAAGCCTATACAAAAGCTTATCATTACTGCTAGTACAATCTCTTTGTAAATAATCCTATACAACTTAATAGTTCAAAATGAACAATCTTCAAAATGTCGCAATTTTGTAAATTTGAAATCTTGTACGCTTGTATTCTCCTTTGGAATCTCTTCAATGATCTGACAGATGCATCGAACTAATTCCTCTATAGCATAATTCCACCTCATATTGCCCGTATAGAATTTCAGAAGTGGTTTCGAGACCACAACTGAATCATGATAACTTTCTTTTCTTTTTTTCTTTTTCGTAATGCAGCAACCATTAATGTACTGCTTTATGCATCTTTCTTTTTTCTTTCTTCGCAACTTTTTTGTTAAAGGGGAAAGGCTTAACCCCTAATCAGAGCAGAGGTTATAGAGGAATGCTATAGTAGGAACTAGGATCTCATTAGCTAAATGGTTTGGAAGTTAAGGTAGTCTACCTATATAAAATAAACTTACTTCTACTAGGAATCTCAAGTCAAGTGTTCCCTCTCCTATCCTTATGAAAGCCATAGGGTCTCTAATTCTTATCTTCTCTTCATACACATCCCTACTTTAGTTTTAAACTCATTGTTTCATAATTTTAAAAATCTTCCTTTCCTATCAGAAGAATGTATACATCTACACATGAAATGCATCAATAAAAAATCATATTAACAACTAATCAATAAGTAAAGTTTAGAACTCTTTCACCTGATCATTTTTATTCTTCTTCATCGTCGTCCACCAAGAAGTCTTCATCCAATTCAAATTTACTGCTTTCTCTTCTTCTAGACAGCTTTATTCTTTTCCCTGCAATCAAATTCTTTAGCATAGAACCATCAAATTCAATTTATATGTACCTATTTCATAAACCGAAACAACAATGTAAGGTCCGAACCAATGTTTAGTTAGTTTCCCACGTGCATCGTATTGAGTATCAAACGTACTATCATACACAAGCACCCAGTCACCACTCCCTATTGGTTGCAGCCTTAGTCTATGTTTCTTATCAAAATATAATTTATTTTTCAATCTAGATGTTTTTAATTTTTTTATTGCTTCTTTAAGATTTTCATTTCCTTGTTGTAATTGCTTAATTCGAAGTCCTAATAAGTCTTCTCTTGAAATATTATCTTTCCAACCTAAATTCATCCAATTAACTACCTGAGTATGAATGGGAAATAATGGTTTCTGACAGTACATGAGTTCAGTCGGCATAAAACCAGTTGTTCTTGTGTACGTCATGGGATCAGCCCAAAGAGCAAATGGGAGATATTTCGGCCACTGACCAATATCTCCATGGCAAGCTTTCAAAATGGCCTTCACGAGCATGTCTCCAAAGATATCCATCTTTCAAAAGAATTTGAAAGACTTCTTCCTGATGTTTCGGAATCAATTTGAAGACCATCTTGGGTGAGGCTGGAACAAACTCAGATAGTTTCCTATATCTCGCCATTCTCCTTCATAATCACACTCTCTAAATCTCTCATATGCATAGGTAGATGTTTCATAATTTATTAAATTAATATGATTATTTAATGCTTCACTATCATTATCAAACTTTTCTCTTGAAAGCATATGAGCAACGGTGTTATGTTTTTCGGCTATATGAACAAAAGCAGGATTAATGAATTTAATATAGGCTATCCATCGAAGCATGGCTATATCCGGAGACGAACAGTTAGATATTAAACCTATTAATGGAAGACAATCGGTCTCTACTATTACATTAGCTCCTATAAAGTATTCTTTATCTATTTTTAAAGTTGTAACTAATCCCCATAGTTCTCTCTTAATTTGCGGGTAATTCTTTTGAGTATCATGAAGAATCTTCGCTCGAAAGCGAACTGCATATCTTTGCTCCTCTTCATCATCCTGTCCAATGACCCAACCTATACCAATAGGACTAGTGTCAACGGTTAGGATTACAGGCTTATTTCCTGTATAGTCAATACATTTCAAAATAGGAGAATTAATAAGCAATTGCTTTAGACGCCTCATCGTTTTAGAATGCTCATCAGTCCAAAAGAATTTCTTTCTTTTTCTCAATAAATCATAAAGCGGATTCGCTACATGAGCAAAGTGAGGGATCCAGATGACATAGAAAACGCATGCACCTAGGAATCTCCTCACTTCACTAACATTGCGACATCTCTCAGAAATCCTACTAATGGCATCAACTTTTGCTGGATAGGATGTATGACCATAATGGCCACATAAATGCCCAACTATTAGCACTTCATTAACACCAAACGTTGATTTCTCTAGGGAGAACGTTAGTCCAACCTCTTCAAATCTTTCAAATATCTTTTCACAATCTGAAATATGGTTAGAAACAAACTTTCTACAACCAGATGAATCTAAGCTTTCATCCTTTTCTTTTTCCACACACCCTTTTATTGGAATGTCATCAATAAAAGGCATTATCACTTTTGGGATAAAGTCATGTAGGACCAGACTCATAGCATTCATCATGTGTGCCACAGAATTCGTTGCTCCTTGTGGTAAAGTACACATACGTACTAAGCCCAAAGGAGTCTTCATCGTGGTCACATCTCGACTCTCAATTGCTAATTGAAACTGATCATACCCTGAATACAGGTCTCCCATTGAATAGATGGAGTGACCGGCAAATGCCTCAGCAAACTCATCTACAATGGGTCCCGTTCCTACATTCCTAATAGTGACTATATTCACAGGTTGCAAATAAAGCGTAGCTTCCCACTCTTTTTCGGTACTGTGAACCATCTGTTGGAATATGGTGCTAAGGATGGTTCCAAAATTCTCATGGAAATCTTCTCCTTTAACAGTCTCATTAGCTCAGGTAAATGAGCCTTTGGGACTGGAATCGGACGAAGATTCCAAGGAATATGTGGTACTGTGAAAATAATCATTGGAGCTACTAACTTTGGGTCTGCACATCCTATCTCATGTGGGAACAAAGAAAATGCTTTACCATGACGAACAATCATCTTGGTAAACTGCTCTTTTTCAATTTGAGAAAGAAATTCATCAACGAATTTAATATTTTTCTTACTCTCCTTAGTAAATATGTGACCTATCTTAGATCGATCTCTAAGAATAGGATCATTTAATACTCGACGAAGTATGTCATGACTATCTTTGGGTAAGGGTTGAGCTACAGGCTTTATTTTCTTTTCTATAGTTTTGTATTTGGTCTCTATGCTAACTTCATGTTCTAGGATGAATTCACTAATAATCTCATACTCTTGAATAGATTTAAGAATTATCAGACTTGATTCTAAATTTTCATGAGAACCACTTGCTAGCTCTTCTAATAGAGTGGAACTTTTTGATAATTCAATTATACACTCAATTTTTGCGTCACTTGAAATTAATCCGATTTTTCTAAAATATTTTTCAGTTTGTTTTCTAAATGTTCTTGTAAGATTTTCTTTAGTAATATGATGCAAACTAGTTGTAGGAGTACAAATTAAGTAGTTTTCAAATTTATGTTCATTGATAGGCGAGACATCAAAACAATGTCCACTATTGTCTCACTCACTAGTGGAGTCTAGCAGAAATTTTGATCATAATACGCTTTATATTCTCTTACAGCCAGTGGATCATCACAAACATGACTGATCGAGTCAATGGGATTACTTCTTAAGCTCTTTCTATTTCTAGTGTGGTTTGGGCAAACTGTCATAACTTGCAAAGAATCCATCCCTGATTTGGATCGAATTCTTGCATACGATGATCCGTCGTTCATTGATTTTGTTTCCATCCTCATTTCAGCTATAAATGGCTATCGGAGAATCACTTCATACGAACAATTATCTTGAACGAAGAAGTGAAACTCTTCTCGAACGCCACCTATCATAATAGGCACATTCGCACATGCACCTAATAAAATGCCAGAGCCATTGTCAGCTGTTCTCATCCTCCAGCCGTGCTCTTTATCGATTGGCCATCTAAATTTGTCAAAGAACTTTTTTGAAATCACGTTTATCTCTGACCCCGAGTCATAAAAGAGCCAAAGCTAAACAGGAATCCTTCTCATCTCCAATTCTAATCTTCACTTCTGGTGTGCCTCTTGCCCATAAGGTAGAATTGAATTTACTCTCACTCTTTAACATTTCTTCATCAGGGTGTATGGGTCCTTGAAAATTTCTATTTACACTACCCGCTCTAAATTCTTCATCATCCTCATAGTCACTTTCACTCAATGTAACTGCATCATTCATAGCTAAGGTTTCCTTTGCCACGTATTGCATGTCTTCATCTTGTGGCAAAGGAAAACTTCTTCTTCGAATAAGTCGAATAAAACTGTCCTTGAACTCCGGTTTTGCTATGGATTATACTTGCTCAAGTGACATCGTTACTTTACTTTTTAGAAGAATGTCATTTAAAATCTCCCTAGCATCATTTTTCTTTTCGAGCTCATAAATCATAATAGCACGTGGAGCTCTTCTACCCTTCTTCTTCCCTTTCTCTTCATTTTGCTTTTGATCCTCTTTATTTTCAGGTTTAGAGGTTTCTTCTTCCACTTTCTTCTGTTCTTCTTGGGGTTGAACATTTTCATCGGTCGGCTTTTTGCCTTCCTTTATCATTTTTCTCTTCTCTTCTTGAGATAAATTTGATTCATCAAATTGAACTTTCTTGCCAGTTTTATTTTCATCTTCTCTTGTTTGCCTCCTAGTTACCCTTCTATCACCTTCTTCTACATAATCCTGCACATCTTCGCGTCTCCGTTTTTCCTCAACATTGGGAATGTGAGAAAAAATAGAAGATTGATCTACAGGAGTTTTCCATGCGGTCTTGTACATTATCTCGTCTCTAGCTCGTACCAGTGCCTCTATTGAATATGGATTTTGGCTAGGCATTGAAGGAGGCATATCCTCGACTAGCTCTAGTCTTGCAGCCAAAGTACTGGCAGTTGCATCTGAGACTGCTAAATTTTCATAAAGCTTTTTCATTCCTCCTTTGCCGCAATTGACGGAAAAAGGAAGACGTTACCTAAAGTCACATAATCTTCTATCTATTTCCACAACTAATTGATTCACCTTAGCACTTTTTAATTCTTCACAAACAAATGATGCCTGCTCCTGACTATCGCACCAAACACAGCGCTTCCCGCAAGTCCCTCTTTTCTGATTATTTCTTTGAAAGGGTGGCTGTACAGCAAACTAAGGAGCTTGCTGAGAAGCAAACTGAGGAGCTTGCTGACAAACAAACTGAGGAGCTTGTTGAGGTGCTGGCTGAAAAACTGGTTGAGGTGGAACATACTGAGGCATAACTGGTTGAATAGGCAGTGCTTGCCTTGCACCACTACTGCTAGCCCCTGGATCATTATAGCTCATGGAGTAAACTTGTTTATTCAAATTGGCAACCTCTTTTGAAAGAGATGCTTGCATGTTCATGACATTTTCCATTTGCTTACATAGAATATCTAGTTGAAATTCTATGGGAGCTTTAGTGGTAGCTGAATTATTAGTCGTAGCCATAGTAGCATGCATTGGCATGTCAACTTGCCTTATGGCAGGAGTCTCTCTAGGCTGAGAAGCATTACGTTTAGCATAAAAAATCGTTTGCATTTGCTTCATTTGAGCAACAGCCTCTATCTCTTTTTTGAACTTTTCCCAGTCATCAGTTAGCCCATATCTTTTTCCTGGCTCGTCAATTCGTCTTTCAATTTCAGCACTATCCTCAGGATTAAGTATCTTAAGAAAATATATAATTACATCTGGATTAATAGCATTTTTGTCATCTTCAAGAAGTTGAGCCAGACGTCTCATAAACTCACCGTGATGATGAGTTAAAGACTCATTGCTCTTAACAGTGTCTAACCAATGCAGAAAACCTTCCCGACTATGCTGGCTAAAATCCTCGAGGTAGAACATTTTATGAAGTTCCTATCTAAATTCATCCCAAGGTTTGTTGGCATGTTCTTGTATAGATTCTAGAATTGAACTAGAAACAACACGCCCAAAGTATTTAACTAGCACGTCATCAAGTAATCCCTGGATTTGCACTTACTCCTCAAATGCATCCATGTATTCCCTAATGTTCAATCCAGTAAATTTTTCTTTCTCTTTTAGAATAGCTTGAACTGTACGTGTCCCTTGCTTTTTTATCATCATGTTCTTGAACATCTCCTCCATCTTGCGTTCTTGATAACGCTTCGAATGGAGAAGAAGTTCCCTAATAGCCGGATCTAATTGCTCTCTAAATTGTATAAATCTATCACTAGTTGATAAAGCCAGGGATGGCTTTACCCTAGTCCTAGGCTTTACTAATTCTAATTTTCTTTTCTAAAATCCTTTTGATTTCTTTAACCTAAATTTTGACTTATCTCTCATATTTACTCTTTTTGTATTTAAGTTTTTTAGAGATTTTAAATTTTTTAAACTTTTTTAATTTTAAAGGGTTTTTTAATAAGATAATTTTTATAAAATAGTTTTTCTTGATTTAAGTCTTTTAGTTTACTATTAATTTCTTTAAAATTAATTTCTTTGAAGAAATAAAAGCATTAACTATAAGTCAAAAGAAACCTAAATTTAAACTAGTTTTATGCTATAAGCTTTCTTTTTATGCAATGAAAATAAAGCAAACAATCTTTCTTCTTCAAAACTTAAAATGTTTTTCTTTTTAATAATGATGCAAAAATAAAAAAATTCTCCTAAAATCTAAAATGCAAATATTTTAAATGCTTTAAGTAAAAATTATCTTTCCTAAATAAAAAAGAAAGGTTTTAAATTCGTTTTTAATGCAAATATGAAAGTGCTTAAATCCTAAGTGAAGATGAAAACAACTTTCTTTTTAAGTGATGTGTGTAAACAAAAAACAAAGAACTTAAAATAAACACCTTACTTGATGATTGCTTGTTGAAGAGGCTCTAAAGTGAATGATTAAACAATCCTAAACACAAAACTAAAATGACTATAAATATATCTTGATTCTCTTGAATGTTGAAGGGGGGGTTTGAAGCGAGGAAGCTCCACCAGTTGGAAATCCTTCTTCCCGTGGAGGTGCTCAAGTCTTACGACGAGCCCTCAGCACCAAGGAAAAAAGAAACAAAAAACTCTTCTCGTTTTGTCACAACTTCTACCTTCACTTTTCCTGCAAGAACAAGAAGAATATAAAATTAGAAATTTAAATTAAAACTGAAAATGCAACGTAAGTCCTTGGCACACTATCGTCACGCTTCACGTCGGGTTCACCAAGGTTGTTGTAGAGGGGTGTGAAGGGAGGTTGACGTTCATCTAAAAGAATCATGCTAACCTAATCGTGTGACTGCACGCAGGGTGCTTCTAAGTATGCTTAGGGTCGTAGGTTGATTTTTCAGTTTAGGAGTGATAAAAGCTATAGGTTTCTAATCTATTTGAGTGCAATCTGAAAACTAAAATTCAAAAGAACTTTATAATTTCTCATTTATCATAACAATTTTCCTTATCATTGCTAAATGTATAGACATATGAAAGTTCAAAATAAAATCTTAATTATATCGAAAAGTGGAAGTGCTAGAAAAACTTTAGGATTTAAGCCTATACAAAAGCTTATCATAACTGCTAGTACAATTTCTTTGTAAATAATCCTATACAATTTAATAGTTCAAAATGAACAATCTTCAAAATGTCGCAATTTTGTGAACTTGAAATCTCGTAAGCTTGTATTCTCGTATTCTCCTTTGCAATCTCTTCAATGATCTGCAGAAGTGACATTAGGAAAAATAAATATAAGTACACTTTTAGTAAATATAAAACACTCATTGAATAATTTAATATTCAATATATAAATTAAACCTAAACTAACATACGTCAACATAAACTTCTAACTTCCTATCTTCAATGCTTATGTAAATATTTACTTAAATGAAAGTAAACATATATTTGCTTCCATATAAATATGCATCATACAACATTTTAACATCTCTTATACATACATGTATATCATCATATATTCATGCATACATATATTCATTACCCATATATATATTTTCACTTACTTGTATACACACACTCTCATATGCATGTATACACTTCACATGCATATGCACTTATGCATTCCTCATGCACATGCATACACATGTACTACACTCTTCTTAACTTGCTTATGTATACATAAATATACATGCATGCACACACTCATGCTCATACATGCATTCATGCACAAACTCACATTCATCCTTGCTTTCATGCATACATTCAAACAAGCACTTCCATAAACATGTATACATACTAACATATACCTATCCTTGCATTCATCTTACATTCATGTATAAGCATTTAACCCTAATGCATACATCTTAACTTTAATGCACACACTTGTATACATAAACACGTATACACATGCATACATACTCACATACTATACATATACATATTAACATCACATGCACTTCATTTATCTTTTATGCATACATACTTATCTTAACACACATTATATATTTCCTAACTTGCATATGCATATATACTTCACATGCACCTAACTCATTAGCTCTAGTATGCATACACAAACATTATCACTTATTTCTAATGAACTTTTACTCAAATTTACCATGCATTTAGGCACATTTAAGCATATGCTCATACACATTCATTATACCATCCATTTACATGGATATTTATACTATGTAAATACGCATTCATGCTCACATGTATCATGCTTATGCATTCATATTATGCACACATGTATACATCATTAATACATAAATGCATACATACATGCATCTATACTAACATTCATTTATGCATGCATATACAATCATGCATAACTAACTTATACTCACATGCATGCACATGCATAATTCATGCATTTATGTATATACACTTTTATTATTTATATGCACATCTTATATCACTCTAATTCTCATGCATATGCATCTTAATTTATATGTATCCAATGTAAACATATACGTTTATACTAATTTCTTTCATTCATGTACAAGCATTATTGATCTTTGATGCATACATTTATGCTAATCATGCGCATTCATATACGTATGCAAGAGACACATATATATGCATGTAAACTAACATGCATGTTTATGCTCACATTCACTTATGCATCATTACTCATGCATACATGCACTAAATATGCATATATACCATGATAACATACATATCTATTTATACTAGCATGCACACACTTTCCATTAACATATATGCACTTTTTATATCTCCCTAATTTACATGCATATATGAGCATTAATCACTCATGTATATAGACATACTAACATTTACTCAAAAACATGCACTTACTAGTATACATAAACACACTAACATATATTCATGCACTAATTATCATACAAATTCTACTCTCATTTATGCATATGTTACTCATATACTTATGCATGTATATGCTCTCATGCACACACATGCATACATACACTTATACTAACATGAATATACTCATACTATATGCATACATGCATCACATCATATGCGTACATGCATACCTACACACGCACATATGCTTACTTACATGCATATGCATACTCATACTTCCTTCTCATCATGCAAAATTCGTACCTATCATTAATATGTATGGTAATTTCTCTTTCTCTGAATCAAAGCAATCAAAAATTGGGATTTCTATGTGCATCACATGTAGCAACAAAAAGTGAAGGAGGGGAATAAGGTGATGCTCTCTCCCTTATTCTTTCTCAACTAATCCGTGCTAACTTTGATCGCAATTGATGATGTTTACTTACATGGACATATACATTCACATTAATAGATGTGTAAAAACATGATTTTTCAAGCATAAACGATGAATAGTCGTTCTAATATGCACTTAAATTCACATGCTCTATAGCTTCTTTCATGAAATCATTTAATATTCATATATGTATGTGCACAAATACATACATAGATCACAAACGTGGAAGTCACACATGTATGGACACACATGGAATCTGGGATTTGTTTAATGCCAAGACTTGACAATTCTCAGTGATTAGAACCAATTTGGTTAAAAAAAATAGAAGAGAATCTAAGAATGAAAACAGAGAATGGTCTTGGGAAGCTCAAATGCATGAAAAATTTATGTTCATGAAACACTAAAATCTTAACACAATTGAAGAGTATTAATCTCTGAAGTGCATGGCATGCCACCACGGATCTGCAGTCATAGCCAAATATAATTTCACTCCTTTAAGTTATGTCAAGGAAAATATAGAGTGTAACATGAATACCTCATCATAATTAAAGATTGTGCCCATAAAACCCTTAGTGCCATAAGATATAATGTCCTAAACTCTTTGAAAATAAATTAACCTCTCTCTCTCTCACATGAGCGACACACAGAAGGCTCGTATGAAGGACACACAATAATCAATCCAATTCGCGAGCAAAGTTATCCTAAAGGCTCTGCTAACAATTTGTTGAAGATAAAAAGTCGGTATCGGCTATGGTACTATACCACTCCCTGCAGGTGACCCCTCAAGTAGCATTCAATTCACACATATATTTTTCTGTTTATTATCTTTCCCAACAACAAGAAATCGCTCTAGTTTTCTGCAGATAATCCGCAAGAAGTATCAAAGCTTCAGGTTTCTGATTGAATATACAGACTCAACGTCCGAATAGGGGATGATCATACCAAAGAGAACAGATATAGATAGAGTCTTACGCTGCTTTAATGAAGTGTGTATTAAACATTCGTTAGAGCAGCTTGATTTTTCCACAGGGGATTCAAACAATGACAAAGACATCATGACAATGAACAAATTTTCAATCACACCATCAGCTGCATGTGAAAGCATCATTGAATCAGATGTTGATGAGAAGCAGTCAGCTTTGGCCTCTACGTGCATCAATAATACAATAAGTAGTGCACTTTTCCAAGTATTCAGAGATCTTTCAAAGTCTCCAGCAGAACCCCAGGGAGAAAAAGCTTTAACCACCATGGCATCCTCACTCGCTAACAAAACATCTCTGAATCTACACATTCAAAACATTTCTTATGTACAAATAGTACCATCCATATCCAAATCAGATCGAGTGAAGGAGAGAAAGTCATCATTCAATAGCCCAAGCATGCCAACTTATGCTCCTCTATTGCGAATCAAGCATATGAAAAAAATCAATAAGCGTTCCCATGGTTAAAAAATAGCAATCCTAACAATGATATTGACGTGGAGGCCCCGAAGAATTTGCTCATGTAGGAAGACAAAGTAAGGCAATCATTAAAACCCAGGAGCCTAATATTCAAAGAGTTCTTTCGATAGAGTTTGCCTGAGCCTTGTGGTCATTCTGTAAAAATCGAAAAAAAATTGATCATCATATCTACAGCAGCCGGGGAGATGGGAAAATAGCAGAACGCAGCTCTTTCACTCTGCCAACACATCTATCTATCCCTCATTCTCTCTCTATCTCTGCTCCTATGTGCGCACACATATGGACATATAAATCGACATCGCATAACAGATCAATAGTGAATCAAAATTGACTTGCATCTTCCACAGTTGTGCTTCAAATCAAGGATGATGAAAAGCACAAACTGAACTCAACGATTCAAATCCCGCAAATGCAAATCAAAATGTGCAGTCTATCAATGCTTTCAGACGAATGCAGACAGTCAAAAAGATGCGCACTCAAAGCCATCGCAAGAAATGAATCTCTCTCTCACACTCTCCGAACGTACCTGCAGAATGAATCATTAGGAAATTCTTCTCATTATCTTACAATATTTATAGATAGACATTCTTTTTTTTGTACGCTCCATCTTAGTTCATCTTAACTCTCACATAGTCATGCAGATATTCATGCGCTCCTAACACTTGGCCACTTTCCAATCTAATTTAATGCATACTATTAGTCAAATGTTACATATATAATTTTGGCGCACAACTTACGTGTATGTAAGTATATATATATTTTTTATTATATATATAAAATATGTAGTAGCTAAATGATTTATGATCTAATAGTTAAATGATTTAAGATATTATTCATTAGTTACCTTTTTTATGATCTAATAAATATTGAAAGTAATAAACAACAATGTACATATGATAACTTCAATAAATCCATTTATTGGTAAATATTTATTAATACCCTTTTTTTTAATGGTTAAAAGGAACAAAAACATATATTCATAAGGTTTTTGGTCATCTTAAAACATTATGGTTTTAAATATATTAATTTCTATTTATTGTTTCTAAAAAACTAACATATCCTAAACCTAGTCACATGCTTACATAGATACAACCAATCACTTTCACATGCCTTAACACTTAAACTTACATGGGTATATACTTAGGTTAAATACACATACACATATAATGAAAATGGATTGGAACTCCGCATTCATACCCATGCGTAGGTAGGAAATAATTCATAAATGCTTAAACATAGGTGTACACATATTAATATTAATAAGTATGCATATGCAAACACATACTTAAAACATAAACCCTACATTCATATACATATTCATAGGTACATGAACACATACATAAATTAGTATAATCACATAAACATAGATACACAACCTTATAAACATAAGTTCATAGAAATGAACATTTATGAATGCACATATACATAATTTGAAAAACATATAATAAAATATAAAATAAAGAGTAAGAGTAAGAATCATTTATCCTTTCATTATGCATATAATTTCTTCTTTTTCCTGCACGTACCCAAGAGATAACATTAGTCATTTTAAATCAGTACATTAAAAATCATGTGAGGGAGATATCATTTAACTGACTATAAAGCAAAATATTTTTATTTTTCTATATGACAATTTGAGTGGGCCATCGCCCTCGATGGGCCAACCTGCAGTTCAATAGGAAAGCAGTATCAAATTCTTTTAAAAAATATTTCTTAAACTATTTTTAAACTTATATGAAATATGCTCCTAAAGGTAAGTACATCTTCTGATAGTCAAGAAAAACTTTTAAAATTATGCAAACTTGAATCACAAACTTTTTCGTTCAATGCATGAAATTGAAAACAAGTTTTAGAAAGTCCCATAGAAATCAATCAGAGAGTTGTGGTACTTGCTCTTCTATTAACCCATTCAAAAGTAATAAATATTTTATATAAATGGTTTATCCCCCATTCCCTAGCCACTTGCCATAAGATGCATCTAACTAATTCCTCTATAGCATAAATCCGCCTCATATTGCCCGTATAGAATTTCAGAAGTGGTTTCGAGACCACAACTCAATCATGATAACTTTTTTTTTTTCTTTTTCTCATCTTTTTTTATTTTTCATAATGCAGCAACCATCAATGTACTGCTTTATGCATCTTTCTTTTTTCTTTCTTCGCAACTTTTTTGTTAAAGGGGAAAGGCTTAACCTCTAATCAGAGCAGAGGTTCTAGAGGAATGCTATAGTAGGAACTAGGATCTCATTAGCTAAATGGTTTGGAAGTTAAGGTAGTCTACCTATATAAAATAAACTTACTTCTACTAGGAATCGCAAGTCAAGTGTTCCCTCTCCTATCCTTATGAAAGCCATAGGGTCTCTAATTCTTATCTTCTCTTCATACACATCCCTACTTTAGTTTTAAATTCATTGTTTGATAATTTTAAAAATCTTCCTTTCCTATCAGAAGAATGTACACATCTACACATGAAATGCATCAATAAAAAATCATATTAACAACTAATAAATAAGTAAAGTTTAGAACTTTTTCACCTGACCTTTTATTCTTCTTCATCATCGTCCTCCAAGAATTCTTCGTCCAATTCAAATTTACTGCTTTCTCTTCTTCTAAACAGCTTTATTCTTTTCCCTGCAATCAAATTCTTTAGTATAGAACCATCAAATTCACGAAAATTATATGTACCTATTTCATAAACCGAAACAACAACGTAAGGTCCGAACCAACGTTTAGTTAGTTTCCGACGTGCATCGTATTGAGTATCAAACGTACTATCATACACAAGCACCCAGTCACCACTCTCTATTGGTTGCGGCCTTAGTCTATGTTTCTTATCAAAATATAATTTATTTTTCAATCTAGATGTTTTTAATTTTTTTATTACTTCTTTAAGATTTTCATTTCCTTGTTGTAATTGCTTAATTCGAAGTCCTAATAAATCTTCTCTTGAAATATTATCTTTCCAACCTAAATTCATCCAATTAACTACTTGAGTATGAATGGGAAATAATGGTTTCTGATAGTACATGAGTCTAGCCGGCATAAAACCAGTTGTTCTCGTGTACGTCATGCGATCAGCCCAAAGAGCAAATGGGAGATATTTTGGCCGTTGACTAATATCTCCATGGCAAGCTTTCGAAATGGCCTTCACTAGCATGTCTCCAAAGATATCCATCTTTCAAGAAGAAGTTGAAAGACTTCTTCCTGATGTTCCGGAATCGATTTGAAGACCAACTTGGGTGAGGCTGGAACAAACTCAGATAGTTTCCTATATCTCACCATTCTCCTTCATAATCACACTCTCTAAATCTCTCATATGCATACGTAGATGTTTTATAATTTATTAAATTAATATGATTATTTAATTCTTCACTATCAATATCAAACTTTGCTCTTGAAAGCATATCAGCAACGGTGTTATGTTTTTCGGCTATATGAACAAAAGCAGGATTAATGAATTTAATATAGGCTATCCATCGAAGCATGGCTATATCCGGAGATGAACAGTTAGCTATTAAACCTATTATTGGAAGACAATCGGTCTCTACTATTACATTAGCTCCTATAAAGTATTCTTTATCTATTTTTAAAGTTGTAACTAATCCCCATAGTTCTCTCTTAATTTGTGGGTAATTCTTTTGAGTATCATGAAGAATCTTCACTCCAAAGCGAACTGCGTATCTTTGCTCCTCTTCATCATCCTTCCCAATGACCCAGCCTATACCAATAGGACTAGTGTCAATGGTTAGGATTACAGGCTTATTTCCTGTATAGTCAATACGTTTCAAAATAGGAGCATTAATAAGCAATTGCTTTAGACGCCTCATCATTTTAGAATGCTCATCAGTCCAAAAGAATTTCTTTCTTTTTCTCAATAAATCATAAAGCGGATTCGCTACATGAGCAAAGTGAGGGATCCAGATGACATAGAAAATGCATGCACCTAGGAATCTCCTCACCTCACTAACATTGCCACATCTCTCAGAAATCCTACTGATGGCATCAACTTTTGCAGGATAGGGTCTACGACCATAATGGCCACATAAATGCCCAACTATTAGCACTTCATTAACACCAAACGTTGATTTCTCTAGGGAGAAAGTTAGTCCAAGCTCTTCAAATCTTTCGAATATCTTTTCACAATCTGAAATATGGTTAGAAACAAACTTTTTGCAACCAGATGAATCTAAACTTTCATCCTTTTCTTTTTCCACACACCCTTTTATTGGAATGTCATCAATAAAAGGCATTGTCACTTTTGGGATAAAGTCATGTAGGACCAGATTCATAGCATTCATCATGTGTGCCACAGAATTCGTTGCTCCTTGTGATAAAGTACACATACGTACTAAGCCCAAAGGAGTGTTCATCGTGGTCACACCTCGACTCTCAATTGCTAATTGAAACTGATCATACCCTAAATACAGGTCTCCGATTGAATAGATGGAGTGACCGGCAAATGCCTCAACAAACTCATCTACAATGGGTCCCGTTCCTACATTCCTAATAGTGACTTTATTCACAGGTTGCAAATCCTGAATAAAGTGTAGCTTCCCACTCTTTTTCAGTACTATGAACCATCTGTTGGAATATGGTGATGAGGATGGTTCCAAAATTCTCATGGAAATCTTCCCCTTTAACAGTCTCATTAGCTCAGGTAAATGAGCCTTTGGGACTGGAATCGGACGAAGATTCCAAGGAATATGTGGTACTATGAAAATAATCATTGGAGCTACTAACTTTGGGTCTGCACATCCTATCTCATGTGGGAACAAAGAAAATGCTTTACCATGACAAACAATCATCTTGGTAAACTGCTCTTTTTCAATTTGAGAAAGAAATTCATCAATGAATTTAATATTTTTCTTACTCTACTCAGTAAATATGTGACCTATCTTAGATCGATCTCTAAGAATAGGATCATTTAATACTCGACAAAGTATGTCATGACTATCTTTGGGTAAGGGTTGTGCTACAGGCTTTATTTTCTTTTCTATAGTTTTGTATTTGGTTTCTATGCTAACTTCATGTTCTAGGATGAATTCACTAATAATCTCATACTCTTGAATAGATTTAAGAATTATCAGACTTGATTCTAAATTTTCATGAGAAACACTTTCTAGCTCTTCTAATAGAGTGGAACTTTTTTATAATTCAATTATACACTCAATTTTCTCGTCACTTGAAATTAATCCGGTTTTTCTAAAATATTTTTCAGTTTGTTTTCTAAATATTTCTGTAAGATTTTCTTTAGTAATATAATGCAAAATTTATGTAGGAGTACAAATTAAGTAGTCTTCAAATTTATGTTCATTGATAGGCGAGACATCAAAACAGCGTCCACTATTGTCTCGCTCAATAGTGGAGTCTAGTAGAAATTTTGATCATAATACGCTCCATATTCTGTTACAGCCAGTGGATCATCACAAACATGATTGATCGAGTCGATGGGATTTCTTCTTAAGCTCTTTCTATTTCTAGTGTGGTTTGGGCAAACCGTCATAACTTGCAAAGAATCCATTCCTGATTTGGATCGAATTCTTGCATACACTGATCCATCGTTCCTTGCTTTTGTTTCCATCCTCATTTCAGCTATAAATGGCTGTTCGAGAATCACTTCATACGAACAATTATCTTGAACGAAGAAGTGAAACTCTTCTCAAATGCCACCTATCATTATAGGCACATTCGCACATGCACCTAATAAAATGCCAGAGCCATTGTCAGCTATTCTCATCCTCCAGCCGTGCTCTTTATCGATTGGCCATCTAAATTTGTCAAAGAACTTTTTTGAAATCACGTTTATCTCTGACCCCGAGTCAATAAGAGCCAAAGCTAAACAAGAATCCTTCTTATCTCCAATTCTAATCTTCACTTCTGGTGTGCCTCTTGCCTAGAAGGTAGAATTGAATTTACTCTCACTCTTTAACATTTCTTCATCAGGTTGTATGGGTCCTAGAATATTTCTATTTACACTACCCGTTGTAAATTCTTCATCATCCTCATAGTCACTTTCACTCAATGTAACTGCATCATTCATAGCTAAGGTTTCCTCTGCCACGTCTTGCATGTCTTCATCTTGTGGCAAAGGAAAATGTCTTCTTCGAATAAGTCGAATAAAACTGTCCTTGAACTCCATATCTGCTATGGAAAATACTTGCTCAAGTGACATCGTAACTTGACTTTTTAGAAGAATATCATTTAAAATCTCCCTAGGATCATTTTTATTTTTGAGCTCAAAAATCATAATAGCACGTGGAGCTCTTCTACCCTTGTTCTTCCCTTTCTCTTCATTTTGCTTTTGATCCTTTTTATTTTCAGGTTTAAAGGTTTCTTTCTCCACTTTCTTCTGTTCTTCTTGGGGTTGAACATTTTCATCGGTCGGCTTTTTGCCTTCCTTTATCATTTTTCTCTTCTCTTCTTGAGATAAATTTGATTCATCAAATTGAACTTTCTTGTCAGTTTTCTTTTCATCTTCTCTTGTTTGCCTCCTAGTTACGCTTCTATCACCTTCTTCTACATCATCCTGCACATCCTCTTGTCTCCGTTTTTCCTCAACATTGGCAATGTGAGAAAAAAGAGAAGATTGATCTACAGGATATTTCCATGCGGTCTTGTACATTATCTCGTCTCTAGCTCGTACCAGTGCCTCTATTGAATATGGATTTTGGCTAGGCATTGAAGGAGGCCTATCCTCGATTGGCTCTAGTCTTGCAGCCAAAGTACTGGCAGTTGCATCTTAGATTGCTAAATTTTCATAAAGCTTTTTCATTCCTCCTTTGCCCCAATTGACGGACAAAGGAAGATGTGACCTAAAGTCACATAATCTTCTACCTATTTCCATAACTAATTGATCCCCCTTAGCACTTTTTAATTCTTCACAAGCAAATGATGCGTGCTCCTGACTATCGCACCAAACACACCGCTTCCCGCCAGTCCCTCTTTCCTCATTATTTCTTTGAAAGGGTGGCTGTACAACAAACTGAGGAGCTTGCTGAGAAGCAAACTAAGGAGCTTGCTGAGAAACAAATTGAGGAGCTTGCTAAGGTGCTGGCTGAAAGACTGGTTGAGGTGCAACATACTGAGGCATAACTGGTTGAATGGGCAGTGCTTGCCCTGCACCACTACTGCTAGCCCCTGGATCAGTAAAGCTCATGGAGTAAACTTGTTTATTCAAATCGACAACCTCTTTTGAAAGAGATGCTTGCATGTTCATGACATTTTCCATTTGCTTACATAGAAGATCTAGTTGAAATTCTATGGGAGCTTTAATGGAAGCTTAATTATTAGTCGTAGCCATAGTAGTAGGCATTGGCATGTCAACTTGCTTTATGGCAAGAGTCTCTCTAGATTGAGAAGCATTAGGTTTAGCATACAAAATCGTTTGCCTTTGCTTCATTTGAGCAACAGCCTCTATCTCTTTTTTGACCTTTTCCCAGTCATCAGTTAGCCCATATCTTTTTCCAGGCTCCTAAATTCGTCTTTCAATTTCAGCCCTATCCTCAGGATTCAGTATCTTAAGAAAATATATAATTACATCTGGATGAATAGCATTTCTTTCATCTTCAGGAAGTTGAGCGAGACGTCTCATAAATGCATCGTGAAGATGAGTTAAAGACTCATTGCTCTTAACAGTGTCTAACCAACGCAGAAAACCTTCCCGACTGTGCTAGCTAAAATCCTCGAGGTAGAACATTTTATGAAGTTCCTTTCTAAATTCCTCCCAAGGTTTGTTGGCATGTTCTTGTATAGATTCTAGAATTGAACTAGAAACAGCACGCCCAAAGTATTTAACTAGCACCTCATCAGGTAATCCCTGGGTTTGCACTTGCTCCTCAAATGCATCCATGTATTACGTAATGTTCAATCCAGTAAACTTTCCTTTCTCTTTTAGAATAGCTTGAACTGTATGTGTCCCTTGCTTTTCTATCATCATGTTCTTGAACATCTCCTCCATCTTGCGTTCTTGATAACGCTTCGAATGGAGAATAAGTTCCCTAATAGCCGGATCTAATTGCTCTCTAAATTGTCTAAATCTATCACTAGTTGATAAAGCTAGGGATGGCTTTACCCTAGTCCTAGGATTTACTAATTCTAATTTTCTTTTCTAAAATCCTTTTGATTTGTTTAACCTAAATTTTGACTTATCTCTAATATGTACTCTTTTTGAATTTAAGTTTTTTAGAGATTTTAAAGTTTTTAAACTTTTTCAATTTTAAAGGGTTTTTTAATAAGATAATTTTTATAAAATAGTTTTTCTTGATTTAAGTCTTTTAATTTACTATTAATTTCTTTAAAATTAATTTCTTTGAAGAAATAGAAGCATTAACTATAAGTCAGAAAAAACCTAAATTTAAACTATTTTTATGCTATAAGCTTTCTTTTTATGCAATGAAAATAAAGCAAACAATCTTTCTTTTTCAAAACTCAAAATGTTTTTCTTTTAATAATGATGCAAAAAAAAATAACTTCTCCTAAAATCTATAATGCAAATATTTTAAATGATTTAAGTAAAAATTATCTTTACTAAATAAAAAAGAAAGGTTTTAAATTCTTTTTTAATGCAAGTATGAAAGTGCTTAAATCCTAAGTGAAAATGAAAACAACTTTCTTTTTAAGTGATGTGTGTAAACTAAAACAAAGAACTTAAAATAAACACCTTACTTGATGATTTCTTGCTGAAGAGGCTCTAAAGTGAATGATTAACAATCCTAAACACAAAACTAAAACGACCATAAATATATCTTTATTCTCTTGAATGTTGAAGGGGGGGCTTGAAGCGAGGAAGCTCCACCAGTTGGAAATCCTTCTTCCCGTGGAGGTGCTCAGGTCTTACGACCAGCCCTCAACACCAAGGAAAAAAGAAACAACAAACTCTTCTCGTTTTGTCACAACTTCTATCTTCACTTTTCTTCCAAGAACAAAAAGAAGATAAAATTACAAATTTAAATTAAAACTGAAAATGCAACGTAAGTCCTGAAGTATTTCGATGGCGTGCACCACACTGGACTCTCCTTCTCGAGAGCTCCACGACGATATGCTCAAAGTAGAAAACCGAGCTCCTGTCGCCACACACAGTACTCCGCACAGATGTTGTAGAATACGCAGAAAACGCAGTACACAGGGAGTACGAAGACAGACTTCTTAGGTCTTACAAATGCGGTCGAACTTACAGTCTGTGACTGACCAGGCCACTATATGTTTTATTAAAGAACATATACAAAGAAGTGTCCGGTGGCCATTTGGCCTTTCACATGGACACTAACGGTAACAATCTCCCACTAAAGGCCAATATGGCCAGAGTAACTATGGGAGAAAAAAGAAAGAATGATAAAGAATACCTGAGTGTAAGTATACAAACTATACCTCCCACCTGATGGGCATGTTACACAGTATACAAGTGACCGCGTAAGATCAAGAATCAAGTAACCCCCATCAAGTGACAACAGTGTCGAAAGCTATCCTGTGGTAGAGCTTTAGTCAAAGCATCTGCAGCATTATCTCGAGTGTGAACCTTCTCAAGAATAATGCTCTCAGTGGCTAAGCAATCTCTAATGAAGTGATACCTCACCTCAATGTGCTTGGTCTTTGCATGATAGACCGGATTCTTAGCCAAAGCAATGGCACTCTGACTATCACTGAGCAAGTGAGGTACATGCTGAGGCAAACCCATATCACAAGCAAGACGAGAAAGCCATAATGCTTCCTTACATGCCTCACTTGCTGCAACATACTCTGCTTTTGTGGTGGAAACAGCTGTACATTCTTGAAGACGAGATCTCCAAGAGATAGCACCTCCAGCAAAATGAAAAATGTACCCTGATGTAGACTTACGATTGTCTACACAACCAGCATAGTCAGAATCTGTGTAACCAATAATGGATGCTTTCCCTCTACCTAAGCATAGACACTTGTCCTTAGTGCCACTCAGATATCTCAAAATCATTTTGACCGCTTCCCAATGTTTCTTGCCAGGATTAGACATATATCTGCTCACAACTCCCACTGCAAATGCAATGTCTGGTCTCGTAGCTACCATAGCATACATGAGACTACCAACAGCAGACTGATAGGGAATTTTGGTCATGAATTCCTTTTCCTCATCTGATTTGGGGCACTCATCCTTGCTCAATTTCACATATGTGGGTAAAGGTGTACTCAATGCCTTTCCACCCTGCATATTGAATCGATGAAGTACTTTGGATATGTACTCACTTTGAGACAAGTATATGCATCTTTTACTCCTATCACGAGTAATGCGCATGCCAAGAATATGTTTGGCATCCCCCAAATCCTTCATATCAAATGTCTGACTCAACTTCTTTTTGAGAATTGACAAATCATAAGAGGACTTCCCAGCAATCAACATATCATCGACGTAAAGTATCAAGCATATCAAGCTGCCATCAGAACATCTCTTTGTGTAGAGACAATGATCCTCATTGCTCCGAGAATAGCCTTGGGACTTCATAAAAGCATCAAACTTTTGGTACCATTGTCTAGGAGACTGTTTAAGTCCATACAAGCTCTTCTTGAGCTTACAAACTAGACTTTCCTTGCCAGGAACTACATAACCCTCTGGTTGTTCCATATAGATCTCATCTGTAAGATCTCCATGCAAGAAAGCTGTTTTCACATCCATTTGGACTAGCTCTAAGTCCTCCATTGCAACGAATCCAAGCAACATGCGCAAAGTAGTCATCTTGACCACTGGGGAGAAGATTTCCTCAAAATCAACACCATGTTGTTGCTTAAAACCCTTTGCAACAAGTCGTGCTTTATATTTTGGAGAAGCACTATCTGATGTGAATTTCAGCTTATATACCCATTTACATGGTAAAGCTTTCCTTCCCTTTGGCAAAGGTACTGAGTCCCAAGTACCATTCTTGTGAATAGAATCCAACTCACTCTTCATGGCACGCTCCCACTTGACATGATCCTCTGTCTGCATAGCCTCTTTGTAGCAAGAGGGCTCACCGGCATCTGTTAGCATAACAAAATCTAAACCTGGAACATATCTATCAGGTGGATATGAGACACGTGCAGAACGTCTCAATGGTTGCTGAACAGGAACACGTGCAGACTGATCTGAATGGACATTCTCTTGAACATCCCTATGTGCAGCATTTTTATGCATGCTAACCGGAGGACTAGTATCCTCAAACACCACTCTTCTCACTTCAACCTCCTTAATCGGCTGTTTATGCATCTTAGACTCATTAAAAATGACATCACTACTTCTGATCACTGACCATGTTTCAGGATCCCATAAGCGATATCCAAATTGTCCTTCTCGACCATATCCAAGAAAAATGCATTTCTTTGACTTATGGTCCAACTTCTGTCTAAGATTCTTGGGTATATGAACATATGCTTCACACCCAAAAACTCGAAGATGATCATAATATGGTGGTTTCCCTGTCCATAACTCTTGTGCCACTTTCAGACCTTTGGCAGTACTAGGTGAAAGGTTAATCACATGAACTGCAGTCAATACTGCTTCTGCCCAAAAACCTTGTGAGAGGTTTGCATGATGCAACATAGAGACTACTCTATCTTGAATAGTTCTATTCATCCTCTCAGCTACACCATTCTGTACTGGGGTATAAGGAGCTGTAAACTCTCTACGAATCCCTCTACACTGACAGAAAAGGCTGAATTCATGTGAGGTATACTCACCCCCATTATCTGAACGTAAAGCCTTAAGCTTAGTTCCTTTTTCAGTCTCAACTGAAGCAAGCCATTTTCTGAAAGTAGGGAATACATCATCCTTCGATTTGATAGGATATACCCAGACTTTTCTAGTAGCATCATCTATGAAAGTAACAAAGTAAAGAGAACCACCTAAGGACCTAGTGGGCATAGGACCACACACATCTGTATGAACAAGATCTAAAGGCTGAATTGAAGAGTCAATGTGCGTTTTATGCACATTTCTGGTTTGCTTTCCATATTGACAATGCTCACAAAATGAAAAATCAGAGAAAGATAATACAGGTAAGTAGCCAGAACGAGAAAGATTTTCCATTCCACTACGAGATATATGGCCCAAACGACCATGCCAAATACAAGCCATAGGCTGTTCAGTAACAGCTAACAAGTGTTCTTTCTGTGATACAAATAAAGGGTAAAGTGAGCCAACTTTCCTTCCTTTTGCAATAACCATATTGCCCTTTGATATACGAAAGGACTGAGCATAGAAGACCACCTTGTAACCAAGGTCATCAAGTTGACCAACTGACATCAAACTGCGTGATAACTGAGGTACATGGCGTACATTATGCATAGTAAATTTTGAACCGTCAATGAACTGCACAACCACATCTCCAATCCCCACAACATCACACTGGTAAGAGTCACCAAGTCTCACGGTACCAAGAGACTTTGCTGCATAATTAGAGAACCATTCTCTATGTGGTGTCACATGGAAAGAAGCACCAGAATCTAGCAGCCAGGTGTGGGAAAGAGAATCAGCCATAAGTGCCTCAGATGGCACAGTACTATCAAGTGTCAACACATCAACATCATCAGAAATAGCATTAATTTCTTCAATCTTCACAGTCGAAGTAGATGGTGCAGGTAACTGTTTAACATGCCCATCAACATTCTGTCCTTTACCTTTAGCATTCTTTAATGCATAACAGTCTTTCTTCATGTGTCCTTTCTTATGACAATAATGGCATTCAATATCCCTCTTCCTTGATTTACTTCTGCTCTTATTCCGTTGACCATTCTTTTCCTTGTTCTTGCTCCTGCCACGTTGTTGATTCTTTCCTTGGTAAGAATCACGAACATTATATGCATCTCCACTCTGAGTGCCAACCATAGATTTTCTACGAATCTCCTCACTCAAGAGTGCTCCACATATGTCATCATAGACGAGTTTACCACCTGGTGCACTATTGCTAATAGCTGTGCAAAATGTATCCCATGATGATGGCAGGGTGCATAACAGCAATACTGCTTTCATTTCATTGTCCATATCCATTTTCTGAGCCTGTAACTGGGAGAATATGGCATCAAACTCATTTAGATGAGCAGCAACACTATCTGTGTCCTTCATACGAAGGTCGTATAATTTTCTCATCAGATATACTTTATTTGATGCCGTCTCTTTTTCATATGTATTGCATAACTTCTTCCAAAGCTCCTCTGCACTTTCACAGTCTAATACTGTAAAGTAAACATTATCTGCTAGGTGCAAGCGAATGGTAGACCTGGCCATTTCATCTAACTCATCCCAATCATCTTCATCCATGTCAGCAGGCTTCTTTGAAATCCCATTTACTGGCTTCCATTGCCTTCTTTGAATCAGCACATCTTTAATCTGATTCTTCCATAGAGCAAAGTTTGTGCCATCAAATTTTCGGATCTCAAAATGGTCTTTGCCCTGCAAGTTATAGCTCCTCCTCGGAACGCTAGCACTAGACCCTGATCCACCGGATGTGCCTGAGACCTCTGATGCCATGATCATAGAGAACTGAATAGAATGATAATGGAGCTAGAAGAGTCCAAACACCAACAAATAAGTGTATCAAGGAGTAAATCGACCACTATATAGTTGACTAAACCAGAAATCTGGAAAAATTTTGCCAGAGTATCCTCTGCAAAATTAGCATATGACCAGTGTCAAAGTATCATAAAACTGCAAGTACTAACATGTCTACCTGCATAGTGAATCACTGACTCCACTGCATATAATCAGTTACCCAATAGAAGCCAACTAGGCTTATCGAGCACCTATGAACAACTATCATACATCTCCTATGGCGAGGCTGGGTAAGTCTTCCACCTGCATCACCGAAGAGACCCCGACATCTGGGTGTCTCCCAGCTAAGAAAAACCTCACCACGACCCTCTTTATCAAACGTAAAAGGCTTTATGCAAAGAACGTAACCGCTATATCAATGCCCACATGGACATACATAAGCGGTATCCACAGAAGTGTACATGGTGTGTATGTGCTCAATATATGCAGTAAAATGACACTGAAAGGCTGAATACACAGCCCAAAAACTAGCCAATAACACCTGCAAGTGTTTGTCAACTCTGATGTTTTAGGCTTTAAAAACCTGCATAAATTTGCAGCGACTGCTCCCACCACAACTGAAAACCCCTCGAGAAACCTGTAGTTTTACGAGTGTGGCTGAAAATACAGCCCCAAAGGTTGATATTTATTGTCTGACAAGTACAAGGAACACTCTTCTTGATGTTCTTGGACCTGTGTGAAGAGAACTACGTGCGAAAGTACTCCAAAATGGCTCCAAAAACACCCCAAAATTGCTTCAGAAATAGGCTTTAAAAGCAAAAATGAAGCTTTGAGGGACCAAAACTTGTTCAAGGTAATGCCAACCTTAGTCTTTCCCCTTCTTCAAACACCACAAGAGTGTAGCTTAGTGGCAAGAGATTGCCGCGGTTAAGCGAGCTCTGGGGGGAACAGTACTGGGATGGGTGGCCTCCCGGGAAGTACCGGGAACCTCTATATTCCTTGATCGTTGAGGTCCTCCCTCGCGCACAGCCAACGGCGCCAACGGTGACTTCGGTGACTCGGATGACAAGGTATGCCAAGGTCTATGCCTTGGTCGCCGCCTTAGTCGTAAGCCTTGGAGAAAACCTTCCCTATCAGTCTGCTGTTGGTAGTCTCATGTATGCTATGGTAGCTACGAGACCAGACATTGCATTTGCAGTGGGAGTTGTGAGCAGATATATGTCTAATCCTGGCAAGAAACATTGGGAAGCGGTCAAAATGATTTTGAGATATCTGAGTGGCACTAAGGACAAGTGTCTATGCTTAGGTAGAGGGAAAGCATCCATTATTGGTTACACAGATTCTGACTATGCTGGTTGTGTAGACAATCGTAAGTCTACATCAGGGTACATTTTTCATTTTGCTGGAGGTGCTATCTCTTGGAGATCTCGTCTTCAAGAATGTACAGCTGTTTCCACCACAGAAGCAGAGTATGTTGCAGCAAGTGAGGCATGTAAGGAAGCATTGTGGCTTTCTCGTCTTGCTTGTGATATGGGTTTGCCTCAGCATGTACCTCACTTGCTCAGTGATAGTCAGAGTGTCATTGCTTTGGCTAAGAATCTGGTCTATCATGCAAAGACCAAGCACATTGAGGTGAGGTATCACTTCATTAGAGATTGCTTAGCCACTGAGAGCATTATTCTTGAGAAGGTTCACACTCGAGATAATGCTGCAGATGCTTTGACTAAAGCTCTACCACAGGATAGCTTTCGACACTGTTGTCACTTGATGGGGGTTACTTGATTCTTGATCTTACGCAGTCACTTGTATACTGTGTAACATGCCCATCAGGTGGGAGGTATAGTTTGTATACTTACACTCAGGTATTCTTTATCATTCTTTCTTTTTTCTCCCATAGTTACTCTGGCCATATTGGCCTTTAGTGGGAGATTGTTACCGTTAGTGTCCATGTGAAAGGCCAAATGGCCACCGGACACTTCTTTGTATATGTTCTTTAATAAAACATATAGTGGCCTGGTCAGTCACAGACTGTAAGTTCGACCGCATTTGTAAGACCTAAGAAGTCTGTCTTCGTACTCCCTGTGTACTGCGTTTTCTGCGTATTCTACAACATCTATGCGGAGTACTATGTGTGGCGACAGGAGCTCGGTTTTCTACTTTGAGCATATCGTCGTGGAGCTCTCGAGAAGGAGAGTCCAGTGTGGTGCACGCCATCGAAATACTTCACTGGTATCAGAGCTCCAAAAACACCCCAAAATTGCTTCAGAAATAGGCTTTAAAAGCAAAAATGAAGCTTTGAGGGACCAAAACTTGTTCAAGGTAATGCCAACCTTAGTCTTTCCCCTTCTTCAAACACCACAAGAGTGTAGCTTAGTGGCAAGAGATTGCCGCGGTTAAGCGAGCTCTGGGGGGAACAGTACTGGGATGGGTGACCTCCCGGGAAGTACCGGGAACCTCTATATTCCTTGATCGTTGAGGTCCTCCCTCGCGCACAGCCAACGGCGCCAACGGTGACTTCGGTGACTCGGATGACAAGGTATGCCAAGGTCTATGCCTTGGTCGCCGCCTTAGTCGTAAGCCTTGGAGAAAACCTTCCCTATCAGTCTGTTGTTGGTAGTCTCATGTATGCTATGGTAGCTACGAGACCAGACATTGCATTTGCAGTGGGAGTTGTGAGCAGATATATGTCTAATCCTGGCAAGAAACATTGGGAAGCGGTCAAAATGATTTTGAGATATCTGAGTGGCACTAAGGACAAGTGTCTATGCTTAGGTAGAGGGAAAGCATCCATTATTGGTTACACAGATTCTGACTATGCTGGTTGTGTAGACAATCGTAAGTCTACATCAGGGTACATTTTTCATTTTGCTGGAGGTGCTATCTCTTGGAGATCTCGTCTTCAAGAATGTACAGCTGTTTCCACCACAGAAGCAGAGTATGTTGCAGCAAGTGAGGCATGTAAGGAAGCATTGTGGCTTTCTCGTCTTGCTTGTGATATGGGTTTGCCTCAGCATGTACCTCACTTGCTCAGTGATAGTCAGAGTGCCATTGCTTTGGCTAAGAATCCGGTCTATCATGCAAAGACCAAGCACATTGAGGTGAGGTATCACTTCATTAGAGATTGCTTAGCCACTGAGAGCATTATTCTTGAGAAGGTTCACACTCGAGATAATGCTGCAGATGCTTTGACTAAAGCTCTACCACAGGATAACTTTCGACACTGTTGTCACTTGATGGGGGTTACTTGATTCTTGATCTTACGCAGTCACTTGTATACTGTGTAACATGCCCATCAGGTGGGAGGTATAGTTTGTATACTTACACTCAGGTATTCTTTATCATTCTTTCTTTTTTCTCCCATAGTTACTCTGGCCATATTGGCCTTTAGTGGGAGATTGTTACCGTTAGTGTCCATGTGAAAGGCCAAATGGCCACCAGACACTTCTTTGTATATGTTCTTTAATAAAACATATAGTGGCCTGGTCAGTCACAGACTGTAAGTTCGACCGCATTTGTAAGACCTAAGAAGTCTGTCTTCGTACTCCCTGTGTACTGCGTTTTCTGCGTATTCTACAACATCTATGCGGAGTACTATGTGTGGCGACAGGAGCTCGGTTTTCTACTTTGAGCATATCGTCGTGGAGCTCTCGAGAAGGAGAGTCCAGTGTGGTGCACGCCATCGAAATACTTCACTGGTATCAGAGCTCCAAAAACACCCCAAAATTGCTTCAGAAATAGGCTTTAAAAGCAAAAATGAAGCTTTGAGGGACCAAAACTTGTTCAAGGTAATGCCAACCTTAGTCTTTCCCCTTCTTCAAACACCACAAGAGTGTAGCTTAGTGGCAAGAGATTGCCGCGGTTAAGCGAGCTCTGGGGGGAACAGTACTGGGATGGGTGACCTCCCGGGAAGTACCGGGAACCTCTATATTCCTTGATCGTTGAGGTCCTCCCTCGCGCACAGCCAACGGCGCCAACGGTGACTTCGGTGACTCGGATGACAAGGTATGCCAAGGTCTATGCCTTGGTCGCCGCCTTAGTCGTAAGCCTTGGAGAAAACCTTCCCTATCAGTCTGCTGTTGGTAGTCTCATGTATGCTATGGTAGCTACGAGACCAGACATTGCATTTGCAGTGGGAGTTGTGAGCAGATATATGTCTAATCCTGGCAAGAAACATTGGGAAGCGGTCAAAATGATTTTGAGATATCTGAGTGGCACTAAGGACAAGTGTCTATGCTTAGGTAGAGGGAAAGCATCCATTATTGGTTACACAGATTCTGACTATGCTGGTTGTGTAGACAATCGTAAGTCTACATCAGGGTACATTTTTCATTTTGCTGGAGGTGCTATCTCTTGGAGATCTCGTCTTCAAGAATGTACAGCTGTTTCCACCACAGAAGCAGAGTATGTTGCAGCAAGTGAGGCATGTAAGGAAGCATTGTGGCTTTCTCGTCTTGCTTGTGATATGGGTTTGCCTCAGCATGTACCTCACTTGCTCAGTGATAGTCAGAGTGCCATTGCTTTGGCTAAGAATCCGGTCTATCATGCAAAGACCAAGCACATTGAGGTGAGGTATCACTTCATTAGAGATTGCTTAGCCACTGAGAGCATTATTCTTGAGAAGGTTCACACTCGAGATAATGCTGCAGATGCTTTGACTAAAGCTCTACCACAGGATAGCTTTCGACACTGTTGTCACTTGATGGGGGTTACTTGATTCTTGATCTTACGCAGTCACTTGTATACTGTGTAACATGCCCATCAGGTGGGAGGTATAGTTTGTATACTTACACTCAGGTATTCTTTATCATTCTTTCTTTTTTCTCCCATAGTTACTCTGGCCATATTGGCCTTTAGTGGGAGATTATTACCGTTAGTGTCCATGTGAAAGGCCAAATGGCCACCGGACACTTCTTTGTATATGTTCTTTAATAAAACATATAGTGGCCTAGTCAGTCACAGACTGTAAGTTCGACCGCATTTGTAAGACCTAAGAAGTCTGTCTTCGTACTCCCTGTGTACTGCGTATTCTACAACATCTATGCGGAGTACTATGTGTGGCGACAGGAGCTCGGTTTTCTACTTTGAGCATATCGTCGTGGAGCTCTCGAGAAGGAGAGTCCAGTGTGGTGCACGCCATCGAAATACTTCACTGGTATCAGAGCTCCAAAAACACCCCAAAATTGCTTCAGAAATAGGCTTTAAAAGCAAAAATGAAGCTTTGAGGGACCAAAACTTGTTCAAGGTAATGCCAACCTTAGTCTTTCCCCTTCTTCAAACACCACAAGAGTGTAGCTTAGTGGCAAGAGATTGCCGCGGTTAAGCGAGCTCTGGGGGGAACAGTACTGGGATGGGTGACCTCCCGGGAAGTACCGGGAACCTCTATATTCCTTGATCGTTGAGGTCCTCCCTCGCGCACAGCCAACGGCGCCAACGGTGACTTCGGTGACTCGGATGACAAGGTATGCCAAGGTCTATGCCTTGGTCGCCGCCTTAGTCGTAAGCCTTGGAGAAAACCTTCCCTATCAGTCTGCTGTTGGTAGTCTCATGTATGCTATGGTAGCTACGAGACCAGACATTGCATTTGCAGTGGGAGTTGTGAGCAGATATATGTCTAATCCTGGCAAGAAACATTGGCAAGCGGTCAAAATGATTTTGAGATATTTGAGTGGCACTAAGGACAAGTGTCTATGCTTAGGTAGAGGGAAAGCATCCATTATTGGTTACACAGATTCTGACTATGCTGGTTGTGTAGACAATCGTAAGTCTACATCAGGGTACATTTTTCATTTTGCTGGAGGTGCTATCTCTTGGAGATCTCGTCTTCAAGAATGTACAGCTGTTTCCACCACAGAAGCAGAGTATGTTGCAGCAAGTGAGGCATGTAAGGAAGCATTGTGGCTTTCTCGTCTTGCTTGTGATATGGGTTTGCCTCAGCATGTACCTCACTTGCTCAGTGATAGTCAGAGTGCCATTGCTTTGGCTAAGAATCCGGTCTATCATGCAAAGACCAAGCACATTGAGGTGAGGTATCACTTCATTAGAGATTGCTTAGCCACTGAGAGCATTATTCTTGAGAAGGTTCACACTCGAGATAATGCTGCAGATGCTTTGACTAAAGCTCTACCACAGGATAGCTTTCGACACTGTTGTCACTTGATGGGGGTTACTTGATTCTTGATCTTACGCAGTCACTTGTATACTGTGTAACATGCCCATCAGGTGGGAGGTATAGTTTGTATACTTACACTCAGGTATTCTTTATCATTCTTTCTTTTTTCTCCCATAGTTACTCTGGCCATATTGGCCTTTAGTGGGAGATTGTTACCGTTAGTGTCCATGTGAAAGGCCAAATGGCCACCGGACACTTCTTTGTATATGTTCTTTAATAAAACATATAGTGGCCTGGTCAGTCACAGACTGTAAGTTCGACCGCATTTGTAAGACCTAAGAAGTCTGTCTTCGTACTCCCTGTGTACTGCGTATTCTACAACATCTATGCGGAGTACTATGTGTGGCGACAGGAGCTCGGTTTTCTACTTTGAGCATATCGTCGTGGAGCTCTCGAGAAGGAGAGTCCAGTGTGGTGCACGCCATCGAAATACTTCACTGGTATCAGAGCTCCAAAAACACCCCAAAATTGCTTCAGAAATAGGCTTTAAAAGCAAAAATGAAGCTTTGAGGGACCAAAACTTGTTCAAGGTAATGCCAACCTTAGTCTTTCCCCTTCTTCAAACACCACAAGAGTGTAGCTTAGTGGCAAGAGATTGCCGCGGTTAAGCGAGCTCTGGGGGGAACAGTACTGGGATGGGTGACCTCCCGGGAAGTACCGGGAACCTCTATATTCCTTGATCGTTGAGGTCCTCCCTCGCGCACAGCCAACGGCGCCAACGGTGACTTCGGTGACTCGGATGACAAGGTATGCCAAGGTCTATGCCTTGGTCGCCGCCTTAGTCGTAAGCCTTGGAGAAAACCTTCCCTATCAGTCTGCTGTTGGTAGTCTCATGTATGCTATGGTAGCTACGAGACCAGACATTGCATTTGCAGTGGGAGTTGTGAGCAGATATATGTCTAATCCTGGCAAGAAACATTGGCAAGCGGTCAAAATGATTTTGAGATATCTGAGTGGCACTAAGGACAAGTGTCTATGCTTAGGTAGAGGGAAAGCATCCATTATTGGTTACACAGATTCTGACTATGCTGGTTGTGTAGACAATCGTAAGTCTACATCAGGGTACATTTTTCATTTTGCTGGAGGTGCTATCTCTTGGAGATCTCGTCTTCAAGAATGTACAGCTGTTTCCACCACAGAAGCAGAGTATGTTGCAGCAAGTGAGGCATGTAAGGAAGCATTGTGGCTTTCTCGTCTTGCTTGTGATATGGGTTTGCCTCAGCATGTACCTCACTTGCTCAGTGATAGTCAGAGTGCCATTGCTTTGGCTAAGAATCCGGTCTATCATGCAAAGACCAAGCACATTGAGGTGAGGTATCACTTCATTAGAGATTGCTTAGCCACTGAGAGCATTATTCTTGAGAAGGTTCACACTCGAGATAATGCTGCAGATGCTTTGACTAAAGCTCTACCACAGGATAGCTTTCGACACTGTTGTCACTTGATGGGGGTTACTTGATTCTTGATCTTACGCAGTCACTTGTATACTGTGTAACATGCCCATCAGGTGGGAGGTATAGTTTGTATACTTACACTCAGGTATTCTTTATCATTCTTTCTTTTTTCTCCCATAGTTACTCTGGCCATATTGGCCTTTAGTGGGAGATTGTTACCGTTAGTGTCCATGTGAAAGGCCAAATGGCCACCGGACACTTCTTTGTATATGTTCTTTAATAAAACATATAGTGGCCTGGTCAGTCACAGACTGTAAGTTCGACCGCATTTGTAAGACCTAAGAAGTCTGTCTTCGTACTCCCTGTGTACTGCGTTTTCTGCGTATTCTACAACATCTATGCGGAGTACTATGTGTGGCGACAGGAGCTCGGTTTTCTACTTTGAGCATATCGTCGTGGAGCTCTCGAGAAGGAGAGTCCAGTGTGGTGCACGCCATCGAAATACTTCACTGGTATCAGAGCTCCAAAAACACCCCAAAATTGCTTCAGAAATAGGCTTTAAAAGCAAAAATGAAGCTTTGAGGGACCAAAACTTGTTCAAGGTAATGCCAACCTTAGTCTTTCCCCTTCTTCAAACACCACAAGAGTGTAGCTTAGTGGCAAGAGATTGCCGCGGTTAAGCGAGCTCTGGGGGGAACAGTACTGGGATGGGTGACCTCCCGGGAAGTACCGGGAACCTCTATATTCCTTGATCGTTGAGGTCCTCCCTCGCGCACAGCCAACGGCGCCAACGGTGACTTCGGTGACTCGGATGACAAGGTATGCCAAGGTCTATGCCTTGGTCGCCGCCTTAGTCGTAAGCCTTGGAGAAAACCTTCCCTATCAGTCTGCTGTTGGTAGTCTCATGTATGCTATGGTAGCTACGAGACCAGACATTGCATTTGCAGTGGGAGTTGTGAGCAGATATATGTCTAATCCTGGCAAGAAACATTGGGAAGCGGTCAAAATGATTTTGAGATATCTGAGTGGCACTAAGGACAAGTGTCTATGCTTAGGTAGAGGGAAAGCATCCATTATTGGTTACACAGATTTTGACTATGCTGGTTGTGTAGACAATCGTAAGTCTACATCAGGGTACATTTTTCATTTTGCTGGAGGTGCTATCTCTTGGAGATCTCGTCTTCAAGAATGTACAGCTGTTTCCACCACAGAAGCAGAGTATGTTGCAGCAAGTGAGGCATGTAAGGAAGCATTGTGGCTTTCTCGTCTTGCTTGTGATATGGGTTTGCCTCAGCATGTACCTCACTTGCTCAGTGATAGTCAGAGTGCCATTGCTTTGGCTAAGAATCCGGTCTATCATGCAAAGACCAAGCACATTGAGGTGAGGTATCACTTCATTAGAGATTGCTTAGCCACTGAGAGCATTATTCTTGAGAAGGTTCACACTCGAGATAATGCTGCAGATGCTTTGACTAAAGCTCTACCACAGGATAGCTTTCGACACTGTTGTCACTTGATGGGGGTTACTTGATTCTTGATCTTACGCAGTCACTTGTATACTGTGTAACATGCCCATCAGGTGGGAGGTATAGTTTGTATACTTACACTCAGGTATTCTTTATCATTCTTTCTTTTTTCTCCCATAGTTACTCTGGCCATATTGGCCTTTAGTGGGAGATTGTTACCGTTAGTGTCCATGTGAAAGGCCAAATGGCCACCGGACACTTCTTTGTATATGTTCTTTAATAAAACATATAGTGGCCTGGTCAGTCACAGACTGTAAGTTCGACCGCATTTGTAAGACCTAAGAAGTCTGTCTTCGTACTCCCTGTGTACTGCGTTTTCTGCGTATTCTACAACATCTATGCGGAGTACTATGTGTGGCGACAGGAGCTCGGTTTTCTACTTTGAGCATATCGTCGTGGAGCTCTCGAGAAGGAGAGTCCAGTGTGGTGCACGCCATCGAAATACTTCACTGGTATCAGAGCTCCAAAAACACCCCAAAATTGCTTCAGAAATAGGCTTTAAAAGCAAAAATGAAGCTTTGAGGGACCAAAACTTGTTCAAGGTAATGCCAACCTTAGTCTTTCCCCTTCTTCAAACACCACAAGAGTGTAGCTTAGTGGCAAGAGATTGCCGCGGTTAAGCGAGCTCTGGGGGGAACAGTACTGGGATGGGTGACCTCCCGGGAAGTACCGGGAACCTCTATATTCCTTGATCATTGAGGTCCTCCCTCGCGCACAGCCAACGGCGCCAACGGTGACTTCGGTGACTCGGATGACAAGGTATGCCAAGGTCTATGCCTTGGTCGCCGCCTTAGTCGTAAGCCTTGGAGAAAACCTTCCCTATCAGTCTGCTGTTGGTAGTCTCATGTATGCTATGGTAGCTACGAGACCAGACATTGCATTTGCAGTGGGAGTTGTGAGCAGATATATGTCTAATCCTGGCAAGAAACATTGGGAAGCGGTCAAAATGATTTTGAGATATCTGAGTGGCACTAAGGACAAGTGTCTATGCTTAGGTAGAGGGAAAGCATCCATTATTGGTTACACAGATTCTGACTATGCTGGTTGTGTAGACAATCGTAAGTCTACATCAGGGTACATTTTTCATTTTGCTGGAGGTGCTATCTCTTGGAGATCTCGTCTTCAAGAATGTACAGCTGTTTCCACCACAGAAGCAGAGTATGTTGCAGCAAGTGAGGCATGTAAGGAAGCATTGTGGCTTTCTCGTCTTGCTTGTGATATGGGTTTGCCTCAGCATGTACCTCACTTGCTCAGTGATAGTCAGAGTGCCATTGCTTTGGCTAAGAATCCGGTCTATCATGCAAAGACCAAGCACATTGAGGTGAGGTATCACTTCATTAGAGATTGCTTAGCCACTGAGAGCATTATTCTTGAGAAGGTTCACACTCGAGATAATGCTGCAGATGCTTTGACTAAAGCTCTACCACAGGATAGCTTTCGACACTGTTGTCACTTGATGGGGGTTACTTGATTCTTGATCTTACGCAGTCACTTGTATACTGTGTAACATGCCCATCAGGTGGGAGGTATAGTTTGTATACTTACACTCAGGTATTCTTTATCATTCTTTCTTTTTTCTCCCATAGTTACTCTGGCCATATTGGCCTTTAGTGGGAGATTGTTACCGTTAGTGTCCATGTGAAAGGCCAAATGGCCACCGGACACTTCTTTGTATATGTTCTTTAATAAAACATATAGTGGCCTGGTCAGTCACAGACTGTAAGTTCGACCGCATTTGTAAGACCTAAGAAGTCTGTCTTCGTACTCCCTGTGTACTGCGTATTCTACAACATCTATGCGGAGTACTATGTGTGGCGACAGGAGCTCGGTTTTCTACTTTGAGCATATCGTCGTGGAGCTCTCGAGAAGGAGAGTCCAGTGTGGTGCACGCCATCGAAATACTTCACTGGTATCAGAGCTCCAAAAACACCCCAAAATTGCTTCAGAAATAGGCTTTAAAAGCAAAAATGAAGCTTTGAGGGACCAAAACTTGTTCAAGGTAATGCCAACCTTAGTCTTTCCCCTTCTTCAAACACCACAAGAGTGTAGCTTAGTGGCAAGAGATTGCCGCGGTTAAGCGAGCTCTGGGGGGAACAGTACTGGGATGGGTGACCTCCCGGGAAGTACCGGGAACCTCTATATTCCTTGATCGTTGAGGTCCTCCCTCGCGCACAGCCAACGGCGCCAACGGTGACTTCGGTGACTCGGATGACAAGGTATGCCAAGGTCTATGCCTTGGTCGCCGCCTTAGTCGTAAGCCTTGGAGAAAACCTTCCCTATCAGTCTGCTGTTGGTAGTCTCATGTATGCTATGGTAGCTACGAGACCAGACATTGCATTTGCAGTGGGAGTTGTGAGCAGATATATGTCTAATCCTGGCAAGAAACATTGGCAAGCGGTCAAAATGATTTTGAGATATCTGAGTGGCACTAAGGACAAGTGTCTATGCTTAGGTAGAGGGAAAGCATCCATTATTGGTTACACAGATTCTGACTATGCTGGTTGTGTAGACAATCGTAAGTCTACATCAGGGTACATTTTTCATTTTGCTGGAGGTGCTATCTCTTGGAGATCTCGTCTTCAAGAATGTACAGTTGTTTCCACCACAGAAGCAGAGTATGTTGCAGCAAGTGAGGCATGTAAGGAAGCATTGTGGCTTTCTCGTCTTGCTTGTGATATGGGTTTGCCTCAGCATGTACCTCACTTGCTCAGTGATAGTCAGAGTGCCATTGCTTTGGCTAAGAATCCGGTCTATCATGCAAAGACCAAGCACATTGAGGTGAGGTATCACTTCATTAGAGATTGCTTAGCCACTGAGAGCATTATTCTTGAGAAGGTTCACACTCGAGATAATGCTGCAGATGCTTTGACTAAAGCTCTACCACAGGATAGCTTTCGACACTGTTGTCACTTGATGGGGGTTACTTGATTCTTGATCTTACGCAGTCACTTGTATACTGTGTAACATGCCCATCAGGTGGGAGGTATAGTTTGTATACTTACACTCAGGTATTCTTTATCATTCTTTCTTTTTTCTCCCATAGTTACTCTGGCCATATTGGCCTTTAGTGGGAGATTGTTACCGTTAGTGTCCATGTGAAAGGCCAAATGGCCACCGGACACTTCTTTGTATATGTTCTTTAATAAAACATATAGTGGCCTGGTCAGTCACAGACTGTAAGTTCGACCGCATTTGTAAGACCTAAGAAGTCTGTCTTCGTACTCCCTGTGTACTGCGTATTCTACAACATCTATGCGGAGTACTATGTGTGGCGACAGGAGCTCGGTTTTCTACTTTGAGCATATCGTCGTGGAGCTCTCGAGAAGGAGAGTCCAGTGTGGTGCATGCCATCGAAATACTTCACTGGTATCAGAGCTCCAAAAACACCCCAAAATTGCTTCAGAAATAGGCTTTAAAAGCAAAAATGAAGCTTTGAGGGACCAAAACTTGTTCAAGGTAATGCCAACCTTAGTCTTTCCCCTTCTTCAAACACCACAAGAGTGTAGCTTAGTGGCAAGAGATTGCCGCGGTTAAGCGAGCTCTGGGGGGAACAGTACTGGGATGGGTGACCTCCCGGGAAGTACCGGGAACCTCTATATTCCTTGATCGTTGAGGTCCTCCCTCGCGCACAGCCAACGGCGCCAACGGTGACTTCGGTGACTCGGATGACAAGGTATGCCAAGGTCTATGCCTTGGTCGCCGCCTTAGTCGTAAGCCTTGGAGAAAACCTTCCCTATCAGTCTGCTGTTGGTAGTCTCATGTATGCTATGGTAGCTACGAGACCAGACATTGCATTTGCAGTGGGAGTTGTGAGCAGATATATGTCTAATCCTGGCAAGAAACATTGGGAAGCGGTCAAAATGATTTTGAGATATCTGAGTGGCACTAAGGACAAGTGTCTATGCTTAGGTAGAGGGAAAGCATCCATTATTGGTTACACAGATTCTGACTATGCTGGTTGTGTAGACAATCGTAAGTCTACATCAGGGTACATTTTTCATTTTGCTGGAGGTGCTATCTCTTGGAGATCTCGTCTTCAAGAATGTACAGCTGTTTCCACCACAGAAGCAGAGTATGTTGCAGCAAGTGAGGCATGTAAGGAAGCATTGTGGCTTTCTCGTCTTGCTTGTGATATGGGTTTGCCTCAGCATGTACCTCACTTGCTCAGTGATAGTCAGAGTGCCATTGCTTTGGCTAAGAATCCGGTCTATCATGCAAAGACCAAGCACATTGAGGTGAGGTATCACTTCATTAGAGATTGCTTAGCCACTGAGAGCATTATTCTTGAGAAGGTTCACACTCGAGATAATGCTGCAGATGCTTTGACTAAAGCTCTACCACAGGATAGCTTTCGACACTGTTGTCACTTGATGGGGGTTACTTGATTCTTGATCTTACGCAGTCACTTGTATACTGTGTAACATGCCCATCAGGTGGGAGGTATAGTTTGTATACTTACACTCAGGTATTCTTTATCATTCTTTCTTTTTTCTCCCATAGTTACTCTGGCCATATTGGCCTTTAGTGGGAGATTGTTACCGTTAGTGTCCATGTGAAAGGCCAAATGGCCACCGGACACTTCTTTGTATATGTTCTTTAATAAAACATATAGTGGCCTGGTCAGTCACAGACTGTAAGTTCGACCGCATTTGTAAGACCTAAGAAGTCTGTCTTCGTACTCCCTGTGTACTGCGTATTCTACAACATCTATGCGGAGTACTATGTGTGGCGACAGGAGCTCGGTTTTCTACTTTGAGCATATCGTCGTGGAGCTCTCGAGAAGGAGAGTCCAGTGTGGTGCACGCCATCGAAATACTTCACTGGTATCAGAGCTCCAAAAACACCCCAAAATTGCTTCAGAAATAGGCTTTAAAAGCAAAAATGAAGCTTTGAGGGACCAAAACTTGTTCAAGGTAATGCCAACCTTAGTCTTTCCCCTTCTTCAAACACCACAAGAGTGTAGCTTAGTGGCAAGAGATTGCCGCGGTTAAGCGAGCTCTGGGGGGAACAGTACTGGGATGGGTGACCTCCCGGGAAGTACCGGGAACCTCTATATTCCTTGATCGTTGAGGTCCTCCCTCGCGCACAGCCAACGGCGCCAACGGTGACTTCGGTGACTCGGATGACAAGGTATGCCAAGGTCTATGCCTTGGTCGCCGCCTTAGTCGTAAGCCTTGGAGAAAACCTTCCCTATCAGTCTGCTGTTGGTAGTCTCATGTATGCTATGGTAGCTACGAGACCAGACATTGCATTTGCAGTGGGAGTTGTGAGCAGATATATGTCTAATCCTGGCAAGAAACATTGGCAAGCGGTCAAAATGATTTTGAGATATCTGAGTGGCACTAAGGACAAGTGTCTATGCTTAGGTAGAGGGAAAGCATCCATTATTGGTTACACAGATTCTGACTATGCTGGTTGTGTAGACAATCGTAAGTCTACATCAGGGTACATTTTTCATTTTGCTGGAGGTGCTATCTCTTGGAGATCTCGTCTTCAAGAATGTACAGTTGTTTCCACCACAGAAGCAGAGTATGTTGCAGCAAGTGAGGCATGTAAGGAAGCATTGTGGCTTTCTCGTCTTGCTTGTGATATGGGTTTGCCTCAGCATGTACCTCACTTGCTCAGTGATAGTCAGAGTGCCATTGCTTTGGCTAAGAATCCGGTCTATCATGCAAAGACCAAGCACATTGAGGTGAGGTATCACTTCATTAGAGATTGCTTAGCCACTGAGAGCATTATTCTTGAGAAGGTTCACACTCGAGATAATGCTGCAGATGCTTTGACTAAAGCTCTACCACAGGATAGCTTTCGACACTGTTGTCACTTGATGGGGGTTACTTGATTCTTGATCTTACGCAGTCACTTGTATACTGTGTAACATGCCCATCAGGTGGGAGGTATAGTTTGTATACTTACACTCAGGTATTCTTTATCATTCTTTCTTTTTTCTCCCATAGTTACTCTGGCCATATTGGCCTTTAGTGGGAGATTGTTACCGTTAGTGTCCATGTGAAAGGCCAAATGGCCACCGGACACTTCTTTGTATATGTTCTTTAATAAAACATATAGTGGCCTGGTCAGTCACAGACTGTAAGTTCGACCGCATTTGTAAGACCTAAGAAGTCTGTCTTCGTACTCCCTGTGTACTGCGTATTCTACAACATCTATGCGGAGTACTATGTGTGGCGACAGGAGCTCGGTTTTCTACTTTGAGCATATCGTCGTGGAGCTCTCGAGAAGGAGAGTCCAGTGTGGTGCATGCCATCGAAATACTTCACTGGTATCAGAGCTCCAAAAACACCCCAAAATTGCTTCAGAAATAGGCTTTAAAAGCAAAAATGAAGCTTTGAGGGACCAAAACTTGTTCAAGGTAATGCCAACCTTAGTCTTTCCCCTTCTTCAAACACCACAAGAGTGTAGCTTAGTGGCAAGAGATTGCCGCGGTTAAGCGAGCTCTGGGGGGAACAGTACTGGGATGGGTGACCTCCCGGGAAGTACCGGGAACCTCTATATTCCTTGATCGTTGAGGTCCTCCCTCGCGCACAGCCAACGGCGCCAACGGTGACTTCGGTGACTCGGATGACAAGGTATGCCAAGGTCTATGCCTTGGTCGCCGCCTTAGTCGTAAGCCTTGGAGAAAACCTTCCCTATCAGTCTGCTGTTGGTAGTCTCATGTATGCTATGGTAGCTACGAGACCAGACATTGCATTTGCAGTGGGAGTTGTGAGCAGATATATGTCTAATCCTGGCAAGAAACATTGGGAAGCGGTCAAAATGATTTTGAGATATCTGAGTGGCACTAAGGACAAGTGTCTATGCTTAGGTAGAGGGAAAGCATCCATTATTGGTTACACAGATTCTGACTATGCTGGTTGTGTAGACAATCGTAAGTCTACATCAGGGTACATTTTTCATTTTGCTGGAGGTGCTATCTCTTGGAGATCTCGTCTTCAAGAATGTACAGCTGTTTCCACCACAGAAGCAGAGTATGTTGCAGCAAGTGAGGCATGTAAGGAAGCATTGTGGCTTTCTCGTCTTGCTTGTGATATGGGTTTGCCTCAGCATGTACCTCACTTGCTCAGTGATAGTCAGAGTGCCATTGCTTTGGCTAAGAATCCGGTCTATCATGCAAAGACCAAGCACATTGAGGTGAGGTATCACTTCATTAGAGATTGCTTAGCCACTGAGAGCATTATTCTTGAGAAGGTTCACACTCGAGATAATGCTGCAGATGCTTTGACTAAAGCTCTACCACAGGATAGCTTTCGACACTGTTGTCACTTGATGGGGGTTACTTGATTCTTGATCTTACGCAGTCACTTGTATACTGTGTAACATGCCCATCAGGTGGGAGGTATAGTTTGTATACTTACACTCAGGTATTCTTTATCATTCTTTCTTTTTTCTCCCATAGTTACTCTGGCCATATTGGCCTTTAGTGGGAGATTGTTACCGTTAGTGTCCATGTGAAAGGCCAAATGGCCACCGGACACTTCTTTGTATATGTTCTTTAATAAAACATATAGTGGCCTGGTCAGTCACAGACTGTAAGTTCGACCGCATTTGTAAGACCTAAGAAGTCTGTCTTCGTACTCCCTGTGTACTGCGTATTCTACAACATCTATGCGGAGTACTATGTGTGGCGACAGGAGCTCGGTTTTCTACTTTGAGCATATCGTCGTGGAGCTCTCGAGAAGGAGAGTCCAGTGTGGTGCACGCCATCGAAATACTTCACTGGTATCAGAGCTCCAAAAACACCCCAAAATTGCTTCAGAAATAGGCTTTAAAAGCAAAAATGAAGCTTTGAGGGACCAAAACTTGTTCAAGGTAATGCCAACCTTAGTCTTTCCCCTTCTTCAAACACCACAAGAGTGTAGCTTAGTGGCAAGAGATTGCCGCGGTTAAGCGAGCTCTGGGGGGAACAGTACTGGGATGGGTGACCTCCCGGGAAGTACCGGGAACCTCTATATTCCTTGATCGTTGAGGTCCTCCCTCGCGCACAGCCAACGGCGCCAACGGTGACTTCGGTGACTCGGATGACAAGGTATGCCAAGGTCTATGCCTTGGTCGCCGCCTTAGTCGTAAGCCTTGGAGAAAACCTTCCCTATCAGTCTGCTGTTGGTAGTCTCATGTATGCTATGGTAGCTACGAGACCAGACATTGCATTTGCAGTGGGAGTTGTGAGCAGATATATGTCTAATCCTGGCAAGAAACATTGGCAAGCGGTCAAAATGATTTTGAGATATCTGAGTGGCACTAAGGACAAGTGTCTATGCTTAGGTAGAGGGAAAGCATCCATTATTGGTTACACAGATTCTGACTATGCTGGTTGTGTAGACAATCGTAAGTCTACATCAGGGTACATTTTTCATTTTGCTGGAGGTGCTATCTCTTGGAGATCTCGTCTTCAAGAATGTACAGCTGTTTCCACCACAGAAGCAGAGTATGTTGCAGCAAGTGAGGCATGTAAGGAAGCATTGTGGCTTTCTCGTCTTGCTTGTGATATGGGTTTGCCTCAGCATGTACCTCACTTGCTCAGTGATAGTCAGAGTGCCATTGCTTTGGCTAAGAATCCGGTCTATCATGCAAAGACCAAGCACATTGAGGTGAGGTATCACTTCATTAGAGATTGCTTAGCCACTGAGAGCATTATTCTTGAGAAGGTTCACACTCGAGATAATGCTGCAGATGCTTTGACTAAAGCTCTACCACAGGATAGCTTTCGACACTGTTGTCACTTGATGGGGGTTACTTGATTCTTGATCTTACGCAGTCACTTGTATACTGTGTAACATGCCCATCAGGTGGGAGGTATAGTTTGTATACTTACACTCAGGTATTCTTTATCATTCTTTCTTTTTTCTCCCATAGTTACTCTGGCCATATTGGCCTTTAGTGGGAGATTGTTACCGTTAGTGTCCATGTGAAAGGCCAAATGGCCACCGGACACTTCTTTGTATATGTTCTTTAATAAAACATATAGTGGCCTGGTCAGTCACAGACTGTAAGTTCGACCGCATTTGTAAGACCTAAGAAGTCTGTCTTCGTACTCCCTGTGTACTGCGTATTCTACAACATCTATGCGGAGTACTATGTGTGGCGACAGGAGCTCGGTTTTCTACTTTGAGCATATCGTCGTGGAGCTCTCGAGAAGGAGAGTCCAGTGTGGTGCACGCCATCGAAATACTTCACTGGTATCAGAGCTCCAAAAACACCCCAAAATTGCTTCAGAAATAGGCTTTAAAAGCAAAAATGAAGCTTTGAGGGACCAAAACTTGTTCAAGGTAATGCCAACCTTAGTCTTTCCCCTTCTTCAAACACCACAAGAGTGTAGCTTAGTGGCAAGAGATTGCCGCGGTTAAGCGAGCTCTGGGGGGAACAGTACTGGGATGGGTGACCTCCCGGGAAAGTACCGGGAACCTCTATATTCCTTGATCGTTGAGGTCCTCCCTCGCGCACAGCCAACGGCGCCAACGGTGACTTCGGTGACTCGGATGACAAGGTATGCCAAGGTCTATGCCTTGGTCGCCGCCTTAGTCGTAAGCCTTGGAGAAAACCTTCCCTATCAGTCTGCTGTTGGTAGTCTCATGTATGCTATGGTAGCTACGAGACCAGACATTGCATTTGCAGTGGGAGTTGTGAGCAGATATATGTCTAATCCTGGCAAGAAACATTGGGAAGCGGTCAAAATGATTTTGAGATATCTGAGTGGCACTAAGGACAAGTGTCTATGCTTAGGTAGAGGGAAAAGCATCCATTATTGGTTACACAGATTCTGACTATGCTGGTTGTGTAGACAATCGTAAGTCTACATCAGGGTACATTTTTCATTTTGCTGGAGGTGCTATCTCTTGGAGATCTCGTCTTCAAGAATGTACAGCTGTTTCCACCACAGAAGCAGAGTATGTTGCAGCAAGTGAGGCATGTAAGGAAGCATTGTGGCTTTCTCGTCTTGCTTGTGATATGGGTTTGCCTCAGCATGTACCTCACTTGCTCAGTGATAGTCAGAGTGCCATTGCTTTGGCTAAGAATCCGGTCTATCATGCAAAGACCAAGCACATTGAGGTGAGGTATCACTTCATTAGAGATTGCTTAGCCACTGAGAGCATTATTCTTGAGAAGGTTCACACTCGAGATAATGCTGCAGATGCTTTGACTAAAGCTCTACCACAGGATAGCTTTCGACACTGTTGTCACTTGATGGGGGTTACTTGATTCTTGATCTTACGCAGTCACTTGTATACTGTGTAACATGCCCATCAGGTGGGAGGTATAGTTTGTATACTTACACTCAGGTATTCTTTATCATTCTTTCTTTTTTCTCCCATAGTTACTCTGGCCATATTGGCCTTTAGTGGGAGATTGTTACCGTTAGTGTCCATGTGAAAGGCCAAATGGCCACCGGACACTTCTTTGTATATGTTCTTTAATAAAACATATAGTGGCCTGGTCAGTCACAGACTGTAAGTTCGACCGCATTTGTAAGACCTAAGAAGTCTGTCTTCGTACTCCCTGTGTACTTGCGTATTCTACAACATCTATGCGGAGTACTATGTGTGGCGACAGGAGCTCGGTTTTCTACTTTGAGCATATCGTCGTGGAGCTCTCGAGAAGGAGAGTCCAGTGTGGTGCACGCCATCGAAATACTTCACTGGTATCAGAGCTCCAAAAACACCCCAAAATTGCCTTCAGAAATAGGCTTTAAAAGCAAAAATGAAGCTTTGAGGGACCAAAACTTGTTCAAGGTAATGCCAACCTTAGTCTTTCCCCTTCTTCAAACACCACAAGAGTGTAGCTAGTGGCAAGAGATTGCCGCGGTTAAGCGAGCTCTGGGGGGAACAGTACTGGGATGGGTGACCTCCCGGGAAGTACGGGAACCTCTATATTCCTTGATCGTTGAGGTCCTCCCTCGCGCACAGCCAACGGCGCCAACGGTGACTTCGGTGACTCGGATGACAAGGTATGCCAAGGTCTATGCCTTGGTCGCCGCCTTAGTCGTAAGCCTTGGAGAAAACCTTCCCTATCAGTCTGCTGTTGGTAGTCTCATGTATGCTATGTAGCTACGAGACCAGACATTGCATTTGCAGTGGGAGTTGTGAGCAGATATATGTCTAATCCTGGCAAGAAACATTGGCAAGCGGTCAAAATGATTTTGAGATATCTGAGTGGCACTAAGGACAAGTGTCTATGCTTAGGTAGAGGGAAAGCATCCATTATTGGTTACACAGATTCTGACTATGCTGGTTGTGTAGACAATCGTAAGTCTACATCAGGGTACATTTTCATTTTGCTGGAGGTGCTATCTCTTGGAGATCTCGTCTTCAAGAATGTACAGCTGTTTCCACCACAGAAGCAGAGTATGTTGCAGCAAGTGAGGCATAAGGAAGCATTGTGGCTTTCTCGTCTGCTTGTGATATGGGTTTGCCTCAGCATGTACCTCACTTGCTCAGTGATAGTCAGAGTGCCATTGCTTTGGCTAAGAATCCGGTCTATCATGCAAAGACCAAGCACATTGAGGTGAGGTATCACTTCATTAGAGATTGCTTAGCCACTGAGAGCATTATTCTTGAGAAGGTTCACACTCGAGATAATGCTGCAGATGCTTTGACTAAAGCTCTACCACAGGATAGCTTTCGACACTGTGTCACTTGATGGGGGGTTACTTGATTCTTGATCTTACGCAGTCACTTGTATCTGTGTAACATGCCCATCAGGTGGGAGGTATAGTTTGTATACTTACACTCAGTATTCTTTATCATTCTTTTTTTCTCCAT